>JANAVB010044814.1:5393349-5579745 GCA_029216955.1 Iris pallida | reverse complement strand
TACTGCAGTATCAGCAGCAGCAGCATTAGCCTAGCAGCAGCATTAGCCATAGCATTGGCAGCAGCAGCAGTTAGCAGGAATAGCAGTAGGAGCAGCAGTATACGGAGAATAAGGAGAAGGACGGAGAATAAGACGGAGAATAAGGAGAAGGAGACGGAGAATAAGGAGAAAGAGAGGAGAATAAGAGAAAAAGAATTATAAGAAGAATAAGACGGAGAATAAGGAGAAGGGACGGAGAATAAAAAGAAGAATAAGACGGAGAATAAGGAGAAGAAGAAGAATAAGAAGAAGAATAAGACGGAGAATAAGAGAAGGAGACGAAGAATAAGGAGAGGAGAATAAGACGGAGAATAAGAGAATGAGACGGAGAATAAGGAGAAGGAACGGAGAGATAAGAGAAGAAGAATAAGAAGAAGAATAAGGAGAAGGAGGATAAGAAGAAGAATAAGACGGAATAAGATAAGGAGAAGGGAAGGAAATAAGTGAAGGAGAAGGAGAAGGGAATGTAGGAAATCAAATTAGAGAGGGTTTGTGAGTGAGTCGAATTTAGTGAAAGGGTAAATTAAGATATTGGCCTACGGCCAAGATATGGGCTTCGGAGTTCAAGATGGACTCGGATATAGGTTGACTTCCAATGTTCTCCTATGACCAAGGTTGACCTAACTAGACTTGTCTTGACCTAGAATGACAGAATAGGATTTAATTTGATTTGACTTTACTTCCTAAACATAGTATTGATACGTCTTGTTCTCTATAGGTCCTCGAGGCGCTGCATTAGATCCAGTTGACATATTATATCATATCACAGGCAAGTACATTCTCTGATAACTTTTTCCAAATTTATGATAACTGTTATGATTCATGTACTTAGTGTAGATATACTTATTCCTGACACATGGTTCTCACGGATTGGTATTCCTGGATCTCGACGAGAGATGTTACTCCTTCTTAGCTTGGGATGTATTGTGCAAGCTCTCTTGTAGCTCTTGCACAATATGTGGTCACTGATTCTAGAGAAGACTTGCTCCCTTCTCATAGAATTCGTGCAGTGACGTGTCCTGTTTGGATCCATTCTACTAGTTGGGGTGGGAGAGTAGTAGCGTATGCCTGTGATCAAATCTATCTTATATTCTTGAACAGTGTTAGTCATATACCATACTTATGACTAGCCAGGCCAGTTCTTTACAGGTTCCCAAGCCGGTCACAAGCTGAAACTACTACTCACACACATTGGATAGATGGCTTACCCTGATTTGTGTACATACCATGATCAGGTCTACTTTCCTATTCTAGCTCTAGCTCTACAGCTTACCATGCCATGATACATATATGTACACTCTATGATTTTATTGTATATGCTCTATTTACAGTCTTATGGATTTTATTCTATCTTGAGATCTAGTATGAGATATATGTACTCGTTCCATCCTGACCAGATATGTTAAAAATGTTTACAGATGCAGAGGAGGACTATTATTGCACTTACTACGGCCCACCGGACGTAGTAGGTTTAGAGACAGATACCCTAGATCCGTAGGGTGCAGTACCGCAGGACGAGATACTGCCTATCCTGTAGATAGAGTAGGTTTTTTGTACTGGACCTTGTCTCCAGTCACTCTTGGGACTGTTATTATTTTGGCTTATATTAGGGACTTTGGACTTAGACTTGTATATTCTTTGTGTTTGGACTTGACAGGTTATATTTTATTGTCGTGTTGTCTTTATCTTTCAGTATTTACTTTATCATCTTAGAGTTGTGATTGAGTACTCATATATTATCATTGCTTGTCCTCCGTTCGGAGTTGACCATATTCTCGACAGGTTTTTGATATTATATAAACTGTTGTTAGAGTAGTAAACCTACAGCGTTCCACGCCGTTTCTACGGTGAGGGCTGGGCGTTGTTACGCACACGTACCCTTACAGCGGGTGCGGGTCGTGACATAAATTGTATCTATGTGGACACGACACTGGTATCAGAGACTGTATTTTTGAGAAAGTAACTGTTCATTGACCGTTGAGATTGATTTGAATATGTGTGACATTGAGTTGGAGTATGCATTATTTGGGGTTGTAGACCAAACTTAGTAAACTATTAGGTGAATGTGAGTAGTAGATGGGCCAGTATTGACATTAAGGATTAGGTCACAGATGGTTATGTAATC
Organism: Iris pallida; assembly: GCA_029216955.1. Taxonomy (NCBI): domain Eukaryota; kingdom Viridiplantae; phylum Streptophyta; class Magnoliopsida; order Asparagales; family Iridaceae; genus Iris; species Iris pallida. Next base: position 5,577,581 of record JANAVB010044814.1, on the reverse strand, counting down.
AAAGTTGGTTATGCAGGAGAGTGTTCACAAGGTTAATGAACAGAACAGGTAGATCCCATAGAGTTGAGGCATTAATGTTAGTATGTTAGGATTAGTAAACTGGTTACTAGAGTTAGTAATATAGTTAATGGTTTTAGTTAAGACATAGAATATTCTAAATATTTTTTCTTATTCTAGGTAATCTAGAAGACTTGGACAAAATCCCAAAAAAGAGGCAAGTACATGTACTCAGTACTACCATCATTGCATGCATTGCACTCACATTGTCACTTGTTATATTTTACTGTTCTTGATTGATTGCTTGCATTGTTTCTCGTGTCGGGTGGGGGACATTCTAGAGACATGTGATTGACTAATATTGGACAAATATTGCCTGATAGCATACTCCGTATACCTGATGTCCATTTCGTGCGTGACTGATAGCATTGTCGTCAGACATGCCTGATTATTGCGTGACTGATACCATTGTCGTCGGACATGCCTGATTATTGATTGACTAATAGCATATTCTATATGCCTGATTACATATTAGTCCCCATATGTTGATAACGTCCAATTGTACATGTACACGTAGCTAGTGCATATTTATATTCATCTTATTTCATGTCTTCAGTTATATTTTGATATACCGTTCCATTGATCTCTGTGGTGAGTTTTATTGAGTTATATTATGCTTTGCTCCTTTCCTGACTGGATCGTGATTACAGGTGAGATGGATCGTTAGATTGTCATGGCTGGCATTGGAGCTCACTTGACATTGAGATAGCTAGTTTCATGTGTAGGGATTATTGAGTGTATTGGATTATATGTTGTTGTTGTAGCATTTATCTTTTATCGGCTTTGTACCCGGACATTCATGTATAGGCTTGTAATAATTGTATAGTGGATTGCTGTGATGGTTAGTATAGATTCCGATATTAGATGCTGTAATGAGATTATTCTTGTTATTGATGACTAGACGGCTCACTACCGCTGTCAACGACAGTGTAGGTCGGGCATGCATTGGCCTGTATCCGATTATTCGGGAGCGGAGCGCGTCACGGCCTTTCGAAATTTTAGAATCGCAAAAAAAAATGATGTTTGGACCTCCGTTTTAGCACTTTTGCCGTTTGTCTCAGTCTTTCCGAAATTTTTCGACGAGTTTTTGAAGATTTTGGAGGAAAAAAACCTAGATTCGAAAGTGAGCAGCGTATGGAAGAAGATGAATTATCGAAACATTTTTTTAGAGTAGTTTCGTGGGTGTTTTCAATAAATTAGAAGGAAGGGCAAAAAGGTCATTCGAAACCCTCTTTATATATTTTTTGCTAATTCTGGGCACGCGATGAAATGTTATTGCACGGTGGATTTTTCATAAAACTTTTTCGTTTTTTGGGCATTTCATAAATTTTCCCAATTAAAAATCACCAAATAGTATAATATATTTTAAATTAAATTATGTTTAAACTAACTACGTAATATTATCTAATTAAACACATATCCATAATTTAAAAAATAATCATAACAAATCATATTAACATATATTAAAATTATTTTAAAATATTCTAATATAATTTAAATTTTTTTATACTTATTAGTACTATTATTGATTTATTTTTTGATACGTTTAACGCACGTGAAGGTGACTAGTATGCATAAATTCTCCCATGTGGGCTTCTATTAAAAGACCAACCACCCTCCCTCTTTAAAGATGGAGAAAGTTTTGTTCAATTCCCTACATGTGTACATACCACTTTACAGATGGCCACAAATTTAAAGGATCCAATTTTACAAAATTGTCATTGTCATTCTTCTTAGAGCATCTTCAACCCTATTATTTTGTTTTGTGTTGTGATTTCTATGTGACATGAGGTAGATGATATTCACACAAGACAATGAGATAAAAAGTGTTCTTCAATGCAAAAGTATTGAGGAGATAATAAAAAAATATTTTTTTCAACCTCCAAGACAACTCCTCCACTTCTTCATTTTTCAATAATATTTCTATTCCTAATTGATGATGTAGAGACAAAGTTATTGTGAAGTGCATTGTCTAGATCTAGACAACCAACTTCACATTGTCCTTGCCATGTCATTACAATGTCAACTTTAAGATTAATTCTACATTTGCATTGGAGAAGAATTTTTGAAATAAAAGCTTGTCATACCTATGTGGCAATTATTATTTTACAAACTCACAATGGGTTGGAGATGCTCTTACTTACTTTTCCCCTATCATTTTTTTTTTCTCTTCTGAAAATCTAGAGCATAATCTAGAGCTCTCATACCTATCAAGGATTTGTATAACCATGGCTGATTCGAAAGGAACTGCTCAAGGATACTATATGTTTGCCACTGCGAACTAGCACTCGATGGCAATCACTTATGAACATTTTACAATATTTACGAACATGAACATTAAAAGTATTTACAATTACTTACAAATATTAATAACCCGTTTATTAAAAGTAGTAAACATTTACAAACATTGATAATAATTTTCAAATACTGACAAATGTTTTCAAACATTGATAAATATTTACAAACATCAGTATATATTTTTTTTTAACTGAAAAATATTTACAAACACTAATAAATATTTTCAAATATCCATAAATATTTATAAACGTTAATAAATATTGATAAACATTTACTAATATTGAAAAATATTTACATACACTATTAGACATTTTCAATCATTACATAACATGTTTAAATATTGATAAACAATTCCATATAAGTATTCATACAAAATGCAACTCCTTTCCTATTTAATTACATGTATAACTAATCATAAAATAGTTGCAACATGAACACCACAAATTATCATATTTTTACTTATTGTTACTATTTGAAATCTTATGCTAGAACACTATGAATGATGAGTGTATGTTAGTGAATGGTTAATGAAAGCAGTTCTAGTGGAGAAGAGTAAGGCGGGAGATCATGGGCAGAGCCACATAGGAAGGATTGGGATCCGCCGCCCCTACGAATTCTTTTTCATATAAATTTTTTAAATTACTTCTATTTGTTTCTTAAATTAGTATATATTTTCTTAAATTTTTAGTATTTCTAAACTTTCTAGCCAGTAATATTCTATCTATTTTTTAAATCTACCCCCACAGTTTAAGAAAAAGAATAAGACTAGATCCAAATTTATATTATAGAATTTTTGTTCCCACAGAGTGGAATGACTAGTTCCGCCCCTGCGGGAGATTGTTTCCAATGAGATAATAATATTAGAATAATATTTTTGTAATAATAAGGAAATGGTTTGATTTATTATTTCTTACTTAATTTAGTTTTGCATTAATTCAAAGTCAAGCCAACCTACTTGTCCTCGAAGTGTAGGGAGTAACACAAAAGTCCGTTTCTTCTTTTAATATAAATCTGTGTGGGGGCTAAAATGTGTACATATGAGCATTCATGCCTGGAAAAATCGGAAGAATAGAAGAATTTAGAATAAGACTTATGCAATTATTAAATATCATCAATTTTATGCATTCTTTTTATTAAGAATGTGTATATTTTGAAAAAAAAATTCTATGTATGTGTTTTAAAGCCTAACTTTGATAACTAACAACTAGACGACTTTAAAATACAACAAACGTATGTATATAAAATTTTAATATAATTTAACCATAATCTTAACTTTGTGTTTGGTCCATTAAACAATAAAGATAGCATAATCGAAGAAATTGAATCGATTATCGGGTCATTTTGGTTTCAGTTCAAGTTAATTTGGGTTCGGTTTCGATTTTTAATTTTTAGAATTTTAGTTTATTCGATTTTCGCTATTTTGATTTGGTTGAAATCAAATAAACCGAACATACACCCTTGTTTGTAGGAACTTTATGAATTAGGGGAGTTGGAAGCCCGTTTAAGTCTCAAATATTGACTGACGATCGTTCCAAAAGTTTTCTAGAACTTGCTGGTTCCTGGAAGCGGATCGTATATAGGTGAATCTTGCTTTGAGCAACGGTGATCTAATCACCCCAGTAAAGCTGTCTTTCTCTTTCTTCTTTCTTTCTCTTCTTCTCTGATCTAATCAGAAACCTCTTGTGGGCTTTCGTCGCTGCTACTGCTAGTAACTCGATTTGTAGCTTCCTAAAAGAAGCTCTACATTTGTTTGCTGTTGTAACAAATATTTTTAGATTTTTGTTACCCAGAATCCTCCAAGGATCTCTGTAGTACACCTTCTTTGAAGTGTTGATACGAAACGTTGTTGCTATTTTAACAACTGTTTCGATTCTCTGTTTTCCATCGAAAATTAAGCCTCGGGAATAACAATCTCAAAGCAAGATTTTCATCCGATGGAGAACAACCGTGCAAACCTTCTCGACACAAGTTTTAACAAATTTGAGAAATTTGACGGGGAGCATTACAACGTCTGGAAGAGAAAGGTCAGCCTTAATCTTCAACTCGTGAGCGTTGACTACATGTTGACAGATCCTGAGCCTTTAATTCCAGAAGGTAAAAATGCTCGAAGGGTCGCTGAGGCCACTGCTCTGCAATCCAAGTGGAGGAGAGATAACAACCTTTGCAAGTTGCTTATCTTAAACTCTATGGAGGACTCTCTGGCAGAGTCATACAGCAAGACGATCCATGCTAAGGACGTCTGGGAGTCTGTAGAGAATCTCTACAAGGCAGATGAGAACATGAACAAGATCCACGTGACCGAAAAAGTCTGAAAGATGAGATTTGAGGACGACAAGACGATAGTTATGTCAGAAACTTGAGGATGACGGCATACCTTTGTCGATGCATTTGTCGTCGGGGGCATTGTCGCCAAGCTGCCACCTACATGGAGCAATTTTATTGCGGACTTGCACCGCAAGAAGATGAAGGTGGATGTTGAACGTCTCTTGGCAGAGATTCATGTTGAAGTAGAGCTAAGGACTCTCACAAGCTGAAGGTGAAGTCAGCTCAATTTAAGCCAAAGCCTAAGGGCGATGGGGCTTGCTTCAACTGTGGCAAGAATGGCCACTTTAAGAAGGATTGTAGGGCCAAACCCAAACCAAAATAGCAGGTATGGCTAAACTTGGTTGTTTTGCTTACTTAACTTGGTTGCTATTGTTGCACAGGTTGAGTTATCTAGCATGGTAGTTGACTAGTAGTTGGACACTATTGCATCTGACCACGTGTGCTCTCGAAGGACTTGTTCACTGAGGACGAGCCTTGTTATGATGAAGGTCTCGATGGCGAGCATATATCTAGCAGAAGTTCTGAAGATCGAGACAGTGGTTATTAACCACCAACAAGGACACTGGAATGCGTGTTGCACGTACCAGAAATTTTTGGAGATATGATCTTAGAAAGTCTGTTGTCTGATACAGACTTGAAAGATGGATATTCGTACTAGCCAGATGTAAATTTCTTGGCGAGAAACATACTTCGAAAAGATGTTCGGTACTGAAGGAATGTTTGAACGTCTGCTGATGGTGATGAAGTTACTTCATTGAATGGACTGAGAGTTGTTCTATGATAGAAGCAGACTCAAGATGTCATATCTAAGCCTTATCTCCAGAACGTGGGGGTAAGGAGGTGGAGGGATTTGAGGTCTGTGCAGAGATAAGATAGATCAGAAAGCTGTTCAGACGATTGAACTAAAGTACAGATCTCCTGAAGTTAGTACACTTAGATATATGTAACTTTTATCAATTCTCCACGGAGGCCGTGTTGAAGTGTTTCTCGAAGTGCACGTTCGCATGTCTTCTCAAGTCGAATGATGGAGCATTCGAGAAGGTCAGGGACTTCAGGGCTGAAGCTGAATGTTAAACCGGTCTATAACTACTCAGGATTGATCAAAGCAGAGAGTATCGTTTGTTGGATTCGCATCATTCTATTATGAACATGGAATTGGCTATGAAATGACTATTCTGTAGTATCTATATTCCATGGAGTGTGTAAGCCCACTTCCCAAATTTTTAATTTTTAATTTTATTTGTTTATGATTAATTTTATGGTCATTATGAGTCATGCCAAAGCTTGTAGGTGGGCTATGACCATATTAAGGTCATATGATCTCTAGATAGCTTATATATGTATTATTTAGCTATTTTATATTTTTCTACAATTTTTGGATATTTGTAGGTATTTAATATTTAAGGTTTTATTATTTTTAAGGACTTTCAGGATTTACTGTAAGGTCATACGGGGGTATTTCAGGACATAATATTTTTATTTGGGCTCTAAATGACTAAAAATATTTTCTAGAATTTTTTAGAATTTTTTTTGATTTTTTAGAATTTTTGGGAATTTTTATATAATTAAAACCTATAGAAATAATATTTTATAGGCTTTGAGAATTTACTGTGAGGTCACATGATGATATTTTGTGTTAAAAATATTTTATTTAGATTCTAGACAAAATATTTTCTAGAATTTTCTAGAATTTTCTAGATTTTTCTGCAATTTATTTTGATTTATTTGGACTTAAAATAATTTTTAAATAATTTTCTGAATTAAATAATTAATTACTCAATAATTTACCTGGGGGGGTCCACATGTCGGCGCCCAGCTGAACCGCCTCTCTCTCCTATATATATACTAGTGGATAACCCGTGCCATAATGGCACGGACACGAACCCGGCCTTCTCGACGTAGGCGTGCAGGCACCGAGCCAGCGCTAGGGAGTTCCGGACTGAGACGCGGCCTCCGAACCCGGCCTTCTCGACGTAGGCGCAGGCACCGGGCCAGTGCCAGGGACCCGAGTCCGGCGGAGGCGGACACGGCAAAGACCACGGTGGCAGCATTCGGGACGGCGTGGGGCCTCAAGGAGGCGAAGACACGAAGGGCCGTCGCGGGGCGTCCGAGGGCGACGAGGCCCGAGACGACGGCGGTCCAGGAGACGACGTCCCTGTGCGGCATTCCGTCGAACACCCGCAGGGCGTGGTCGGCGGAGCCGCGTCGGGAGTAGGCGGTGAGCAGGACGGTATGCTCGAAAGGGTCGGGCCGAAATCCGAGGAGGAGGGCGTGTGCGTGGAGCGACCTGGTAGCGGCGGCGGGGGTGGTGGTGTTGAGCAAGGAAGAGAAGGTGTGGGAGTCGGGAGGGACGCGGCGGCAGAGCATTTGGGAGTAGATGGAGAGTGGGTCGACGGAGATGGCGATGGCGGTGTTGAAGGAGAAGGGGTTGGGGTTGGTCATGGCGGAGAAGAGAGAGGCGGTGAAGGAAGGGTCGGCGTCGGCGGCGCGGTGGAGGTGGCGGCTTGCGACGAAGGGGTTGCAGAAGAGGCCGGCGATGACGGTGTGGGCGTGGATGGAACGGAGGCGGCGGAGGGAGGGGCGGCGCAAGAGGAGCTGGAGACGGGGGTTCCTTTGGTACAACCGGTTGCTCCGCACCCAACATGGGACCTCCTCCTCTCTTATAGAGATATGGGCACTTTAGTCCTTCCATCATCGTTGAACCAGAGCACATGGGTCGGACCAAAAACCCACTGTGCTTTATATTATTGATTATTATATTCGAAACCCTAATAAAATTTTAGCCGCCTTTTTGAGAGAGAGTTCTAGTAGAGATCTCGACTTCCCGAAGCGATTTTTGCCAACTCCGACGTGCTTTTCGTGCACCATTTTTTTGTTGGATTCGTATCGAGGTAAGCTTTCTGAATATATAATTTATTTTCATATATATTATTCCTAAATTTCTGGAAAATTCGTAGAGTGTCGGTTGTCCGAAACTTGTCACGTTTCAGTGTTTTCGAGATTTCGGGAGAACCAGAAATCAAAATCATGAACCGTTTGAAGTTTCGGAAAGCTAACACAGAGCACTACGACATATATTTTCCCCAGAAATTATTTCGTTAATTTATTATTTTAGTTTTTCTGTTGAACTCAAAATTGATCGGTTGATCCCCGTTTTGGTCACGATTAGCCATAATGGCGATATCTTTTGACCAAAACATGATTTTGTGGCACGATTAATTCCAGCGCACTCATGGTGCTGAAATCTACCAAGGTGCACTTTCAAAATCTAGAGTTCACAGCGTTTAACTAAAAAGTCAATGGTACGTCTCGATTTGCGTGCCATGGTTTCCAAAATTGAGAAACATGACTTTTGATGGCCAAACTTACATGTTTAGATTATATTCAAATTATTATTTGGTTAAATTAGGTTTTTAAGTAAATTATTCTAGAATTAATTATTATTAGATTAGTAACCCAACTAGCTACTATTCCATGAATTTAAAATTAGAACATTAGAATTGATTTGTAGTTTTCGTGCACGGTTCGTGGTGCGATATGTGTTATAGGTTGAGAACTTCTAGATCAGCATCCCCTAATCCTCTACTTGTGGCTACGGTTTGTGCAAGGATTCAGACAAGTACAGTATTGGTTCATTATAATGTTTACACTATAGTTTTCTTGTTTGATATCTCGTTGAGTCATTGCTTGATATTCCATTAAGACACGATTGTGATACTGTAGTTATCATATCCTTCTTAGTGTATCATTGACCGTTATTGATTGTTAGAGAGTCGGGAGGGGAAATACTCAGTAAATACGGGAACAAATACAATTACCGCTACCGAATGATAGCTAAGTCATACACACCCACGTATGAGTTAGCCGCACCAATTACTGAATGATAGCCATCGTATGATGTGTCGTATTAGCCCAGCCGTTCACGTATTAGAAGGTATTTCATACACACATAGTGGTTCCTATCTTTTCCTTTACCTAGTCTATTATCTTGTTAAGTTCATATCTTGCCAGTTCATATTTTGCTAGTGCTAGTTCATATCCTGATAGTTCTTGTCTTGCTAGTTCTTTATATATTCTTTACCTTTATGACTTCTTGCTTGTTCTAACTTATTTTGGACTAACAACATTAATTGCAATATGGTTGTACTCTGCTCCTTTCCTGACTGGATCGTTGTTATAGGTGAGGTTGACGTGCCTACTCTTGTGCTATGGACCATACGAGGGGGAGATAGAGACTCGAAGGCTAAACCATAGAAGACTAGTTAGTTGTGTGGTAGTTTTCTATAAATGTAAAAGCTTATATTCTTCTTCAAATGTAAAACTTCTATATTTCATAAAGTTGATTTAGTTGTTGTGAACGAGCAGTTAGTATTTGTGAGCATTTTGTTTATTGCGGTCTAGACAGCGTACTACCGCCGATACTGCGGCGTAGGCTGGGCTTGGACACGTCTCGTATCCAAAAAGCAGGTGCGGGTCATGACAAGTTTTTATGGTGGCCCATGCAGGTCTGTTTTCGCAAAAGATTACAAACTTGTGGTAGTACTTAAGTTAGTCGTACTACTGCAAGCCTGTGACTAGGATGCTCATTCATAATTAGTTTTGATTTGATTTTATGATAATGAATAGGACTAGGAGTCCCTTATTCAATTTGACCCTTGGATAGTTAAGATTGTTAAATAGGCCATGTGATTTAGCCAATGATTTATTGAAGTCTCGGTATGGATAAATCAAGAATATTTCTAAGAGAATATGTTATTTTGTTTTGACATGTTGGTAGGATCCAAGGTGGGTAGAATATACGATTGGTAAGTTAGGCCTTCATAGAATTCAATTCCTAATTTTGTTCATTTTTGTGCCATTTTATCTTCTGCCTTCTCTAAACCTCGTTTTATTTTCAAAATTATTTTACGATCGTTTTGTTTTCAAACTGATACTTTTACTCAAGGACAGATACTTATATTTTCTTACCATGATCGACTTATTTGAATTTATTGAAGTTCCTTTGAAATTCTTATGGATACAGTTAAAATAATTTTTGATGACTTGCAATGGTAAGGCAGATGCGCACTGTCCCCATTTATATGAAGTATGGAGACTGCGGGTTCACTGCAGTCAGAAGCGCACTGGCGTGGCATGATCCCTAAGTTGAAATAAAGTATGCGTAGGTTGTCAAATATTACTAAAACTATATCCTAGTTGTATTATTGATCTTATTATGTCAATATTGGGTAGAGTTGATAAAGTGTTCGATAACATATTATACTTGAGTCATGAAACCAAGGGTTCACGGCAGCCAGATGTACACTGGCGAGGCATGGATTCTCGGTTAAATGACTTCGAATATACTTATGATTTTCGAATATCATAGCGACTATATCTTTTATTGGCATATGACTATTAATTTTTTTTTTCTTTCAAATTTATTTGATGTCTTATTTCTTGTTACCACCTTCTCTACAACTACTAGTTCTTTATTTCTCTCATATTTTTCTATTTTTTTAATTGTCATCTTTTAAATCTATTTTGATTTTCTTCCATTATATTTCTAAAACGTAATTAGATTTTCATTCTATCATTCATTACATTATTTTCTTGATTATATTCTTTGTCGTGCTTATTCATATCGATTGGTCATGTCATATTTTGATGATATTCTTGGTTGTGCCTATTTGTATCTTTTGAAATTTCGAGGACAAAATTTTTCTAAGGTGGATAGATTTCTAAGCCCACTTCCCAAATTTTTAATTTTTTTTATTTTATTTGTTTATGATTAATTTTATGGTCATTATGAGTCATGCCAAATCTTGTAGGTGAGCTATGACCATATTAAGGTCATATGATCTCTAGATAGCTTATATATGTATTATTTAGCTATTTTATATTTTTCTATAATTTTTGGATATTTGTAGGTATTTAATATTTTAGGTTTTATTATTTTTAAGGACTTTCAGGATTTACTGTAAGGTCATACGGGGGTATTTCGGCATATAATATTTTTATTTGGGCTCTAAATGACTAAAAATATTTTCTAGAATATTTTAGAATTTTTTTGGATTTTTAGAATTTTTGGGAATTTTTATATAATTAAAACCTATAGAAATAATATTTTATAGGCTTTGAGAATTTACTGTAAGGTCACATGATGATATTTGTGTTAAAAATATTTTATTTAGATTCTAGACACTTAGAAATATTTTCTAGAATTTTTTAGGATTTTTCTGCAATTTATTTTGATTTATTTGGACTTAAAATGATTTTTAAATGACTTTCTGAATTAAATAATTAATTACCCAATAATTTACCCCGGGGGGGCCCACCTGTCGGCGTCCAGCTGAACCGCCTCTCTCTCCTATATATATATTATTATATTCGAAATCCTAATAAAATTTCAGCCGCCTTTTTGAGAGAGAGTTCTAGTAGAGATCTCGACTTCCCGAAGCGATTCCCGCCAACTCCGACATGCTTTTTGTGCGCCATTTTTTTTTTGGATTCGTATCGAGGTAAGCTTTCTGAATATATAATTTATTTTCATATATGTTATTCCTAAATTTCTGGAAAATTCGTAGAGTGTCGGTTGTCCGAAACATGACACATTTCGGTGTTTTCGAGATTCCGGGAGAACCAGAAATCAAAATCATGAACCGTTTGAAATTTCGGAAAGCTAACATAGAGCTCTACGACATATATTTTTCCCAAAAATTATTTCATTAATTTATTATTTTAGTTTTTCTGTTGAACTCAGAATTGATCGGTTGATCCCCATTTTGGTCACGATTAGCCATAACGGCGATATCTTTTGACCAAAATGTGATTTTGCGGCACGATTAATTCCAACGCACTCGTGGCACTAAAATCTACCAAGGTGCACTTTAAAATCTAGAGTTCATAGTATTTGACTAAAAAGTCAATGGTACATCTCGATTTGCGTGCCATGGTTTCCAAAATTGAGAAACATGACTTTTGATGGCCAAACTTATATGTTTAGATTATATTCAGATTATTATTAGGTTAAATTAGGTTTTTAAGTGAATTATTCCAGAATTAATTATTATTAGATTAGTAACCCAACTAGCCACTATTCCATGAATTTAGAATTAGAACATTAGAATTGATTTGTGATTTTCGTGCACGGTTCGTGGTACGATATGTGTTATAGGTTGACAGCTTCTAGATCAACAACCCCTCATCCTCTACTTGTGGCTACGATTTATGCAAGGATTCAGGCAAGTACAGTATTGCATTTATGTTTTAGTTCATTATAATGTTTACACTATAGTTTTCTTGTTTGATATCCCGTTGAGTCATTGCTTGATATTCCATTAAGACACGATTGTGATACTGTAGTTATCATATCCTTCTTAGTGTATCATTGACCGTTATTGATTGTTAGAGAGTCGAGAGGGAAAATACTCAGTAAATACGTGAACAAACCCAATTACCATTACCGAATGATAGCTAAGTCATACACACCCACGTAAGAGTTAGCCGTATAAATTACTGTATTATAGCCATCGTATGATGTGCCGTGTTAGCCCAGCCATTTACGTATTAGAAGGTATTTCATACACACATAGTGGTTCCTATCTTTTCCTTTACCTAGTCTATTATCTTGTTAAGTTCACATCTTGTCAGCTCATATCTTGCTAGTGCTAGTTCATATCCTGACAGTTCTTGTCTTGCTAGTTCTTTATATATTCTTTACCTTTATGGCTTCTCGCTTGTTCTAACTTATTTGGACTAACAACATTAATTGCAATATGGTTGTACTCTGCTCATTTTCTGACTGGATCGTTGTTATAGGTGAGGTTGACGTGCCTACTCTTGTGCTATGGACCATACGAGGGGAGATAGTGACTCGAAGGCTAAACCATAGAAGACTAGTCAGTTGTGTGGTAGTTTTCTATAAATGTAAAAGCTTATATTCTTCTTCAAATGTAAAACTTCTATATTTCATAAAGTTGATTTAGTTGTTGTGAATGAGCAGTTAGTATTTGTGAGCATTTTGTTTATTGCGGTCTAGACAGCGTACTACCGTCGATACTGCGGCGTAGGCTGGGCTTGGACACGTCTCGTATCCAAAAAGCGGGTGCGGGTCGTGACAGAGTGTCAAAAAAGAAGATCAGGATGCCGTTAAAGATGATGATATCTATACTGCGGATTTTCCAATATGCTTCTGGGGATAGATTGCGTGTACGGCTACGTTTATCTTTTGAATAAAGTACCGTTCGTATATCTGACTATGATTCTCATCAGCACTGGTTCAAGGTCAGACCTAACTTAAATATCATTCAAGTGTGGGGGTGTCTGGTGCACGTGAAGCTTCCGAATATTAAGATTTAGAAGTCAGGGACGAAGACCAAGAAGATAGTAATTTTGGAATTAGCTGTTGTAAGCTATGCTCGAAGATCACTTATATCAATCATATCATTGAGTCTCGCGAGGCATAATTCTTTGAAGACAATTGCTAGGAACAAAAATATTATTTTTGCAGATATTCTGGAGAATATTGTTGGTACCGAAGGAGCAAGTACTTTCAAAGAAGTAGAAGTCCAGAAGGTGGTTGTCATTGATGACAACACTTGAACTAGTATTCGCTAAGCAGTAAGCAAAGCGAGTGAGAAGGCCAAAAGATTTTAGAGATAAACGTTATCATCCATCACTTGGAGCCTGATGGGGTGATGAAGTGCAGAGATGCGGTCTCCTGGAAGAAAGAGTAAATGATAAAATTGACTCTGTAACATCCAATTATAAATAGATATTAGTTAATCTGTATGAAGGAGCAAAACCAATCGGATGTAAATGGATCTTCAAGAAGAAGATGAAAATCGATGGAACTATTGATAAGTTCAAGGCTAGGTTGGTAACCAAAGGATTTTCTCAGAAGCAATGGATTGATTACTTTGACACTTATGCTCCAGTAGCACGGATGACGACCGTCAGGATGTTGATTGCTCTAAGTGCAATTCATAAGCTAATTATTCATCAGATGGATGTTAAAACTGCTTTCCTGAATGGTGATTTGACTGAAGAGATTTACATGCAACAACCAGAATGATACGTCGTCAAGGGCCTCGAAGACAAAGTCTGTAAGTTAGTAAAATCTCTGTATGGTCTGAAGCAAGCTCCCAAGATGTGGCATGATAAGTTTGATAAAGTCATAAGATCAAACGACTACAGGGTCAGCGAGACGGACAAATGTGTATACACAAAGTTCGCTGACGGAAGAGGAGTTATCGTTTGTCTGTACGTAGACGACATGCTGATCTTGGATACAGATTTAGCAAGTGTCACTGAGACAAAGAAGTTTTTCTTGTCTAAGTTCAACATAAAGGACTTAGGGGAAGCTGATGTTATCCTAGGGATAAAGATCATCCGGGCGGAAACTGGAGTGGCATTGTCACAGTCTCATTACATTGAGAAGATGCTCACACGCTATGGGTATCAGGATCTTCCATGGATAGATATGCCGTATAGGTGTGACAAGAAGCTGAAGCTAAATCCAAAGAAAAGCGTCATACAGTTGGAGTATTCAAGCGTCATCGGGAGTTTGATGTATGTGAATATTGCCACAAGGCTTGACATAGCTTTTGCCATAGGGATGCTGAGTTGGTTCACAAATAATCCAGGTGTGGAGCACTGGTGTTACGACCCGCACCCAGTGTAGGGGCACGAGAAGTGGGTACGTCCAGCCTACGCCACAGTGTCGGCGGTAGAATGTTGTTCTAGTTTACTATCTAATCAACAACTCACGCAATTATATAATTTACCTGTCACAATCTCAACTCCGAATGGAGGACAAGTATAAAATACGATAATATTCAATCACAATCTAAGCACAATAAGATAACACATGAGTCTAACAACTATATGAAACTCAAGCAACTCAGATAAACTTCTAAATAACATCTCAAACAATCTCAAATACAACTCAATTTCACTTATTACAAACAAGTTCTAAAAGTGAAACTAAACCATAAACTAGTAATCTACTCCAAGCTCTAGTGGTCCTCTAGGCTAGCTGTGAATCTCCAGGTTACCTATAATATTTTCAACAGGTCCAGTCAGGACAGGAGCGAGCACAATACATCTCACATAGTTTATATCATGTTGGGAATATAAAGCATGCAAAAGAGTAAGATACATGGACTGTAAAGAAATATATATAAAAACGAGAAAGTTTTGATAACTGAAAATATCTATATACATGATAAGTAAGAACTGTAAGTAACCTGTGATTAGAGCACGAGATGGTTATATAAACGGTTTAGGACATGTACAAGATTTCACAAGATTGTACAAGATTTCACAAGAGTATCACAAGATTGTACAAGATGGGATTTGATCACATAACCATTTCCTACTCACCCTCCCCAATCAATACACAAGGATCCAGTCAAGTTACGTTACCTTGTACCTCCAGGCTAAAAAGTACCTCCAGGCTAAAAAGTACCTCCAACTGCATTAGCTAGCACATATTTAATTAATACAATTTACAATTTCACAAAATTATCAAAATGACCAAAGTACCTCCAGGCTAAAAGTTACAATTAGTCATCCTAATCACATGACTAGGCTCCCATGGTCATGGTTAGTCTCTAGGCTTAGCAAATTCTAGGGTTACACTAGTCAACCATCAAAATCACAAGTCGTGGTTTTAAATAGTTTTAAATCAATTAAAAATCACCAAAAATCATAACATGGTTTAAATATCATTATTAAATAATTATAATTATAAAATTTCAAAATTACCCTCATTTTAGAAACTGGGTGCTACAAGTCTACCCTTCCTAGAAAAATTTCGTCCTCGAAATTAAGATGGTCGTACTCCTTCTAGGTTAAACTCCCAACAATCAAGGTCAAAAAAAACTATATCTAATACATGCAAATTATGGTCCTACTGGTCGTGATATCACGGTCTTGATCAGGGTCACTTTACTATCTATTACAGCACGAAACATCCGGACAGGTACTAATGGCACAACAAGATGGAAAGAAAAGTAGAAAAGAAAGACCTGCTAACCCGTCACTCGTAGCGTCGGTCTACTCGACTGTCAGCACAAAAGTCCTGCCCCTCTGGGGTATATCCCTCTGATGGTGCGGGGTACGGTGCTACGCTACAGGTGGCCTAGATTCCTCTATCTAATCCATGATACTCAAGTAATATCCATACTGATATTCCACTCCATTATACTAGGGCACCATCTATATGGTATCTATTCTGCAATCTGATAATCATACACGTCTATCCAGAACCATGTTACCAGAATCCTCGTCATACCAATAAGTATGGCTGCGATAATCCATAGAGTCTGCAACTAATGTACATACCTCTAGAATCATGGTATTTAAATTTTTGCATTACCGCTAGCTTGGCAGCGAAAACTTTAAATTCCCACACCCGAGAAATATATCCAAAATTAGACTCTATCTCATCGTCAAACCAGATAATATGGCTGTAGAAGACACTAGATTCCATGACTGAGGCAACCTAGCCCATAATGTTATCTTGGTAGAAAATCAAGTCAATAATGAATATCAAGAATCAAAATCAACGATGAACAAGGAAGTAGACAGAAACTGTCGGAATTGAATTTCGAGATAGTTTATAATGAGATTCTCAATTGTCATCCCAGGAATCTTCTCAAGTAGTCCTAACTGTGATTGGATAACTCTTTATACTGCCTAATCCTATATCCTAACAGCAGGTTCGTAGCAGCACTCTAAGTCGAGCACCACTACGAAATCGTACTAGTTGCGACTCTGACCTGCATGGGCCACCATAAAAATGTGTCACGACCCGCACCCAGTGTAGGGGCACGAGAAGTGGGTACGTCCAGCCTACGCCGCAGTATCGGCGGTAGAACGTTGTTCTACGTCACTATCTAATCAACAACTCACGCAATTATATAATATACCTGTCACAATCTCAACTCCGAATGGAGGACAAGTATAAGATACGATAATACTCAATCACAATCTAAGCACGATAAGATAACACATGAGTCTAACAACTATATGAAACTCAAGCAACTTCAATAAACTTCTAAACAACATCTCAAATAATCTCAAATACAACTCAATTTTCACTTATTACAAACAAGTTCTAAAAGTGAAATTAAACCATAAACTAGTAATCTACTCCAAGCTCTAGTGGTCCTCTAGGTTAGCTGTGAATCACCAGGTTACATGTAATATTTTTAACAGGTCCAGTCAGGACAGGAGCGCGCACAATACATCTCACGCAGTTCATATCATGTTGGAAAATATAAAGCATACAAAAGAGTAAGATACATGGACTGTAAAGAAATATATATATATATATATGAAAACGAGAGAGATTGATAACTGGAAA
Organism: Iris pallida; assembly: GCA_029216955.1. Lineage (NCBI taxonomy): Eukaryota > Viridiplantae > Streptophyta > Magnoliopsida > Asparagales > Iridaceae > Iris > Iris pallida. The sequence continues at coordinate 5,560,549 of JANAVB010044814.1, read as the reverse complement.
TATCTATATACATGATAAGTAAGAACTGTAAATAACCTATGATTTAGAGCACGAGATGGCTATATAAACGGTTTAGGACATGTTCAAGATTTCACAAGATTGTGCAAGATTTCACAAGAGTCTCACAAGATTGTACAAGATGGGATTTGATCACATAACCATTTCCTACTCACCCTCCTCAATCAATACACAAGGATCCAGTCAAGTTACGTTACCTTGTATAAGAGGTTTTTATCATGTTTGCTCATGTGATCATGAGAGTACAAGATTGCACAAGAGTATACATGAAAGCGGTGTACATGAAATACAAGATGTTCGTAAAAAGTACATGAAAACTGTATCTGATGCACCCGAGGAAGATAACATCGCATGACAAGATCCATATAGTACCAATCCGTGATAATAACGTGACAGCATCATGTAAAGTAATCTAGAGCGAGAATATAAATCCTAACAAGTATGAAATGATCAGAGAATGTACTCGCCTGTCACCCTGAATGACTGATATGAATAGATGTTCGAACTGGTGTCACAGAGTCCTATTTAGAGCAACACAGGTTATAAAGAGTTTAATTTATATTGTAATTGAAATTATAATGCAATCTACATGAGTCTAAGTCAATCTAGGTCAAAGTTAACTCTTGGTCAACTCTGGTCAACTATAAAGTCAAACTAGGTCAACTCTAGTCAATTGTGGTCAAACTAGCTAGGGTTGGGTCAACAATGGTCAACTAGTCTAGGTTAGTCAATTCTGGGTCTAAACAAACTAAGTATATGCAAATCAAGTATCCAAGATAGCTACTAACTCATAGCCTAAGTCACTTGCTAAACCAAGCACAAAACTAAGCCATAAGCTAACAAGGCACACAAACTTAGTCATATAATGTATATATATTATTCACATTCACATATTCATATACATAGATATATATAGGAAAGCTATATATATAGGCACATACATATATATACATAGAGAGAGCGAAGGAGAGGTAAAAGAGTAAGTGAGTGTGTGTGTGTGACATGTATGTGTAAGGATATGTGTTAATGTTCTCAGATTTAGTGATAGGTAGGTGTATGTGACATGGGATACATGGTGTCAAAGGATGTATGAATGAATGTGTGTAAAAGGTTATAGGTTAACTCAGTTTATAGAAATACATACACACATACTTACATTACATACATGCATACATACATATCATATATACATGCATACATTGCATACATGCCTACATACATATCACATATGCATACTTGCATTCATTCATGCACCTATACATACATACATAGATGCATACATACATATTTGAATACATTATATACTTGTATACATTATATTTTATATATGCATACTCTACATTATATTACATTCACATATCATTAAGTTGCATACATATACTTATTTTATTACATACATGTCATTCATGCATATTACATAAATACATGCATCTATATATTATATACATTGTATACAACATGGAAAAATAGAAGAGGAAAAAAAGAGGGAAAACTGAAACAGAAAGGGAAGGTAAGGAAAAATGTAAGGAAAAGGAAAAACAGTGGACATATACATGCTTGCATCATATATTCTACATTACCATACATGCTATCATTATATATTGTATTACATTATGTATACATTATGTATACATTATGCACTCATATCTATCATTACATGTATACCTTGCATTCATATCTAACATTCATTATATACTTTCATGCATACATTGTATATCATTCTTTCATTCATGCATTTATGCATTGCTTACGTACATTACATTGATTGCATTCCTACATGCTTGCATTCAACCATATATATATATATATATATATATATATATATATATATATATATATATATATATATATATATATATTTTATATATATATATATATATATATATATATATAAATGTAAAGAGGATACATATCATATATATATATATATATCATGTCATTCATCTAACATATCATGCATTACATACTCTACATTCATTTAATATCCATACTACATAGGCTCATAGGTTACACAAATTGCCTATGTCGTATAGTCACTCTTCTATTTAAAATCAATACTATACCAATTGGGCCTTCACTAAATTCTACGATTAAAGTATGTCATAGCCCTTTTTGTTAGCTTTCCGAAACTTTAAACGGATCGCATTTTCGTGTTCGGAAGCTCCCGGAATCGCAAAAACACCGAAACGCGTTCGTCTTTCGTACAGCTGACACTCAAATAATTTTACAGAATGTTTCAGAACGAATTTGGCTTATTAAAATATATATTTGGAAAGCTAACTTCGATACGGTTCTTTTAAAAAAACGGAAGATAAATCGGAGTTCTAACCTAAAAGTTATGATATTTCTAAGTTGCTTTGGTTAATAAAAACGTGGATGAATATTATGACGAATTTGAGTTGTTTTGGACAAAAGAAACACATGTAGGCCAAGATACTTGGATACCAACATAGGTATCCAAATGAAACTCATTCTAACCATCCTAACTAAGATCAATCAACTCTCTAACCATTCTAAAACTAAATTTAAATATCTATTTAAACTATTATCATACATACATACACATGGGGTGTCATAATTTGGGATCTATCAAGTAGCACAAGACACATATCTAAAATCCTCAAGAGAGCTCCAAATGGCCTCAAATTAAAATCTAATGGTTGTACATGCATGAGGGTGGATCCTATGGATTCAAATCTAGCTAAAATGTAAGAAAAATTGAAATAGAGAGATGCTTATACCTATTGGAAGTGGGATCCCAATGATACACTCAAAGGACACGGTTCTGACACGAAAGCTCCTCCAAAATGGACACCCTTCCTTGTTCCTTGCTTCCAATCCTTACTAGCACCTCCTCCTTGGTTGAATGAGAAGAAATGATGGAAGATTGGAAGAAGAATGGAGGGATTTGGAGATCAAAATCAAGAGGGAAGCTCTCAAGTTTGGGGAAGAACAAATTAGGGTTCTATGTAGAGGTAAAAAGAGGCAAGGGTTTTCTTAAAAATTCTTTATAGGAAGGGAGGGGGCACTTGATGGCTGGTCATTAGATGAATTAGGGTTAGTTTTACATGTAGATGAGTGGCTAGGGCTTGTCCACCCAATTCCAAGCCTTCCTATTGGTTCAACTAGTCATAAGGCTTTCTTTTTCACAAATATCCAAAGGGGTAAATATCCTACTATAAAATATCTAGATATTGTTAATCTTGTCATTACTAGGTTATCCTAATCAAGACTCTAAGCTCAAGGCTAATCTAGATTAGGCTAAACTTCTAGGTCAAGTCTCAAATAATTAGCTAGCACATATTTAATTAATACAATTTATAATTTCACAAAATTGTCAAAATGACCAAAGTACCTCTAGGCTAAAAAGTTGCAATTAGTCATCCTAATCACATGACTAGGCTCCCATGGTCATGGTTAGTCTCTAGGCTTAGCAAATTCTAGGGTTACACTAGTCAACCATCAAAATCACAAGTCATAGTTTTAAATAGTTTTAAATCAATTAAAAATCACCAAAAATTATAACATGATTTAAATATCATTATTAAATGATTATAATAACAAAATTTCAAAATTACCCTCATTTTAGAAACTGGGTGCTACAAGTGGAAAGCTGTGAAGAGGGTTATGAGATACCTCAAAAGGACTCGGAAGTATGCACTACTGCATAGATCTAACAGTTGTAGAAGGCTTCAGTGATGCAAGCTAGTGTTCAGAAGTATAGAGTGAAAGGTCCACAGGACGATACATATTCTAAATGGGTGGAGCTGTTATATCGTGAAAGCGAAGAAGCAGTCTATGCTCTCACACTTGTCTATGGAATCTGAGTTTTATGCACTAGCAGCTGCAGCAGATGAAGCAGAATAGCTTCAGAAGCTCATGTATGATCTTCCTATGATTGGTACGTAGATTCTGCAGTGCCAATTTATTGCAACAACCAGACAACTACAGCGGTGCATCAAATGACCTCTTCAATGGTAAGAAGAGTACTGTACGATTAAGGCACAGGTTGGTCAATGATCTTATTAAAAAAGGAGTCATTGTCGTGGTGGATGTTCGGAGCCAGAAGAATCTGGCGGATCCGATCACGAAAGGTCTCAAGCGTCAGCTGGTCGAGGACTTAGCAAAAAAATGGGCTTGAAGACGTTCTGATATTGCGTCTCTGCAATCCTACCATAAAGTTTTATGCTATTAATTCAAAGAGAAATCTACTAGGCATCTTGCTTTTGGTTCAAGGGAGGACCATTGACTAGAAGAATATCAGGTGCAGTGGGCAATCCTTTGGTATACTGCGGGGTCACGGACCTAGAACCACCGTTAGTGGGCGGGTCCTCTGAATATTGTACGGTCACGTACCCAGAACCACTGTTAGTGGGCAATCACTTGGGATATTGTGAGATTTTAGACCCAGAACTATTGTGAGTAGGCAATCCTTTGGGACCTTGCGAGATTGTGAACCCAGAACCACTATTGTCTACTGTTCGTTCGTTGTAGAGAACAAAGTCCTATAAGAGGATGGCTTGGAAGCCTTAATGAGTTCTCAGGCGTTTGGGATGTCTGACATGCTTTACAGGAAGCACGGGTAGTACAGTACTACAAATGAGCGTAGTACTCCATGCTACAATGGGGTGACACCACATGAAGTACCTAGTGAGGGTAAAGCCTCGGCTTCGGGCCAAGTCACAGCGGCTTAGCACCGCACATAGGCAAGTGGGCCTAATGTTGTAGAATGAAGAGTGGTAGGCAGCACTTCAAAGAGGATGAGCCTTATGTTACAGTGGTGTGACACCACATGAGGCAGTACCTCGACTTTGTAAGCCATGTCACAGCGACGTAACACCGCATAGAAGCAAAATGCTTCATGTTGGTAGTTTGGCACTACAAAGAGGCTGGGCCTCATGCTACAGGTGGTATGATACCACATGAGGCAGTACCTCAGCTTTGGGCCATGTCATAGCAACATAGCACCACAAGGAAGCGAAAGGCTTCATGTCAAGACTCTTTAAAAGAACTCACCTAGAGTGTATGGATAGAGATATAGGTCGTCTCTTGAGGGAAACTTTGTAGACACCCAACATACATACACCGAAACCAGGCTGGCACAAGACCTTTAATGTGTAGCAAGAAACACAGTTGATGTCATTATTTGTGTAGGAAGAATTACAGTTATGGTGCAGAATTCAAGGCTTATTCCATTCTTGTATCATGCTGTTATTTAACCTATGCAGGAAGATTCAAGTCATAGCGACATCTCTCCTAATGCATGATGGACAGTCATTGTGGGGAACGCTCAACCCTTATATTGAGATATATGGGAAATTATTGGTGTTTTTACCTTTAGACTAGGAAAGATAGTCCCACATCGGCTACACCAAATGATAAGTATCTTAATATAATGCATTACTTGTGTTGAGGTATGCACATAAGGTGTAATGGGGCACAAGTATGTGCCATGTGGGAGTATTTTTCTAGAAGGAAAAAGGATTAATTCTAACAATGATGTAAGTTAATTTTTGTTGATCGGACTCGACACAGACTCCAGGATGCCTCGTGCATGCACGGTCGTGTGTTCAGGGGGTAGGCGAGGGCTAGCACTCGACTAGGTTGATTGTGGGATGATGTAAAACATCAAACTCTATTTTAGAGTATTGGTATTTTAGTCCCACATCGGATAGGAGAGATGGTGAAGTCTCAGTCCACTCTATAAATAGAGCCCCCTGACCTCCTTTCTAAAATGCACCAAAAAAGATAGTTAAATGAGTCCACCGTAAAGTCCAGGAAGACCGTTCAAGTCTCAAATATTGACTAACGAGCGTTCCAGAAGTTTTCTAGAACTTGTTGGTTCCTGAAAGCGGATCGTATATAGGCGAATCTTGCTTTGAGCAACGGTGGTCTAATCACCCCAGCAAAGCTGTCTTTCTTTTTCTTCTTTCTTTCTCTTCTTCTCTGATCTAATCAGAAACCTCTTGTGGGCTTTCGTCACTGCTGTTGCTAGCAACTCGATTTGTACCTTCCTAAAAGAAGCTCTACATTCGTTTGCTGTTGTAACGAAATCTTTTAGATTTTTGTTACCCAAAATCTTCCAAGGATCTCTGTAGTGCACCTTCTTTGAAGTGTTGCTACGAAACGTTGTTGCTATTTTAACAACTATTTCGATTCTCTGTTTTCCATCGAAAATTAAGCCTCAGGAATAACAGTTGGGTCAATTTTTAAATGATACATGGAGCCATAATTTTTTATAGAAATGACATCCAAATTATCAAAGACAATTGCAAGAAGGTTAAGGAATTAAAACAAGATATTGATCTTAGGAAATGTACATGAGAAAAGACATCCAATATATACCAGTGGCTCCTAAGCTAAATTACATATTCTGCTTTCTCAACTAAAAGTTGTGGTGAACTAATACTATGAAAGAAAATATATCTACGGATATTCCTATTGGCGTCCAATTGTCTATCTTGACTAGTCACTCCATCTTAGGTTTGGTCTTTTTAACTTTGACCTTATGTATCTAAACTTTAGTTGGTTTCTCATTGTTACTTCATACTGTAAAATATTTATTGATCTATTATAAATAAAATTGTGGAATCACGAATATTGTTGTGATTTGGATAAATCTACATATGGATGCCCTTATACGTAATGGTCATTTTTGTGTCTTATATTTCCATGCAAAACTCATTATAAGACTTTCAATCTTGAAGATTAACTCCAAATCACCTTCATATGATTCAATGAGTGAGATATTTGTGGAACAATATATATATTCCTCTAGTAAACTTTCAGACACTTTATGGTATTAGTTAATTCTTCATCTAGATTGCCTCATGTTTTTCTTTTATCAAACTTGACTTTTTCTTACTGGCCAAAATTATAAAGCTTAGAACCCATTTTCATGATCAAGATATCAAATCAATAAGACTAGATAATGCAGCTAAATTCACATTTCAAACCTTTAATGATTTTTGTCTATCCTTAGGAATAGAGGTTAAGCATCATGTTCCTCATGTGCATACCTAGAATGGTTTGACAGAAACCATAATAATAATAAAAAGAGTAATGCAATTCGTACTTTCAAATTGTCCCTCCAAATCCTTCCTCCTTATGTGCATGGCAGCTGACGTGACATATTAAATAATATTATGTGTCATCTGACATGGCAGATGACATGGCAAATTTAAATCCAAAAAGTTAATTATCCAAATATTTTTATGTTAATATTAATGTTAATGTTAATGTTAATATTAATAATAATAATATTAATGTTAATACTAATATTAATGTTAATGTTAATATTAATGTTAATATTAATATTAATATTAATGTTAATTTTATTTTCAAAATTTGTCACGTCAGTTATCATATCAACATGTCACATCAGCTGTCACGTAAGGACGAAAGGTTTGGAGGGACAAATAGCATTATTCTAATACAAAAACTCTAATTGATAGCTAGACATCTACTTATGCCGTGCCCAGATTACCTATCAGTGCTTGGGGTCATGCAATCCTCCATGCTGCATCCTTAATCAAGTTAAGGAACATCTTACCAACAGTTATCTTATTCACAATTAGTCTTTGGACACCAACCAAATCTTTCTCATATTCAAAAAGTTTCTTGTACAATTTGTCTCTATTTCTTGACTTAAGAGAACCAAAATGAGTCCCCAACGACGATTGAAAATTTATGTTGTTTTCGAATCTCCTTCTATTAGTAAATTTTTAGAATCCTTAACAAGAGATATCTTTACCGTGAGATTTGCTGATTGCCATGTTAATGAGATTAATAATTCCAACGTTGGGGGGAGGTAAAAAGGCTGATAAATGTCTCATTCCAGAAGAATATCGTGAATTATCATCGTATACTATAAATTTTTCTCATCTTGACCATAGAACTCCCCAATGTGACAAGAAATTAGGAGAATTATTCACTTACAGGTTATTGTAATTGAATTACCCGATGCATTTATTGATGCTGCAAAAGTGACTAGGTCACACATACTAACAATGAATATACCTATTAGAGTAGAAGTTCCAAAAAATTAATATAAGTAGCAAATTAGTCAATTCCACATAAAAACGTGGGAGACCTAAATGTTCAAAGATTCAGCTCCTTGGAAAAGAGGCTGAATAATGTAACATACCATAATGTCCAAAAAAAGCAGCACTTGAAGTAGCATCCCCTGTAGAGAAAGTTCATGACTGTTTATAAGATGTCATAAACCAAAGATCCAACTTCTCCAAAACAAAACATATTGCTCTAGTCGAGGATATGCCTCAAATCCTATAAGAGACTGTGAAAGAGCTAGCGGTAACCAACAATAATAAGAAATATGTGTTTTACACATACTTAAGAAAAATTTGGAATGAAAAAAAATGTCATGGATAAAATTTTCTCATATGCAGTAGCAGTTGAAATTTTTTAAAAAAAAGTAACAAAAATGAGGATAACACTGAACCACGAACAATCATTGAATGTCGAAAAAGACAAGATTGGCCAAAATGGACAAATACAAATCAAGCAAAATAGATTCCCGGTGACTTGATTGAATTGCAGCCAAAATTCTATTTATATTTTAACTCAATCTTTATAACACAACTACAAATATTATATAAAAAAAATTTAAACATTATTTTCTATTTTTTTTATCAAACAAAATCTTTATCTTTTGTTTCTTTAAACTATATTTTAGATAAAAGAGACCAAAAATAAAGTCAGAATAAATATATATATATATATATATATATATATATATATATATATATATATATATATATATATATATATATATATATATATATATATATATATCGAAAAAGTAACCTTAAAACAATTTTATAAAAAAAAATTGATTGAATTGCAGCCAAAATTCTATATATATTTTTAACTCAATCTTTATAACACAACTACAAATATTATATAAAAAAATTTAAACATTATTTTCTAATTTTTTTATCAAACAAAATCTTTATCTTTTGTTTCTTTAAACTATATTTTAGATAAAAGTGACCAAACATAAAGTCAGAAGATATATATATATATATATATATATATATATATATATATATATATATATATATATATATATATATATATATATATATATATATATATATATATAATTTAGAACTAAATTTCAGAAATTCTTTTCAAACTGATGCTAATTTTGACGAAATTTAAGTTGTGGATGTCGTCTACGTTTGTGTTCTCGTGTTAGGCATAGTATTGTCAATGTTTTATTGAATAATTATGCTATTTGTCTCCCAAAAAATTTGGGTGATGACATCTTCCATTATGTAGCATTTGACATGCCAACTGACATGATAATTTTAACCCAAAAAATTAATTATCAATTTTTTTAGTGTTAATGTTAATGCTAATGCTAACTTTAGTATTAGATATTAATGTTAAAGTTAAAGTTAATGTTAATATTAATATTAATTTACATTTAATGTTAATTTGTATGTTCATGTTAATCTAATGTTAATGTTAATTTTGTTATTAATATTAATGCTAATGTTAATTTTAATATTAAATTTTATTATGTCAGTAGCTAGGTCATATATTACATAACGGAAAATGATATCATCCAAAAAATTTGCGAGACAAATAATATTTTTGTTCATTGAACGCTTGCCCCTCTTGCAATGCCATAAAAGAAAATCTACAGTTCATAAACTCCTCTTTTGTGTATCAAATTGCATATTAGAGCATCCTTAGTAAGGCTCATCCCATTTTATAGATTCTAGATTTAGAATAGGAGCTCATTTTGTAGAATAATAAGTTCCATCCCTAGTTTAAATTTCTACAATTTCGTTCCTATCCTACCCATAGGTGCTAAGGGTTGGGCCTCCCAATTTCTAGATTCTAGATTGTAGGAACTCATTTTATAGAATAGTAAGTTCCATTTGGAGCCCAACTTTCTAGATTATAAACCTTACAATATTTTTTCTACATCAATTTTTGACTACATAATCTTTTGAACATGAGCTGACTTTGTCATTTCCTTCTATTCTCATACAAATTCAATCCACTTTACATTTGTCATTTTTTTTAAAATTTTTGAGCCCCAAATTATATTTAAGAGTCTTAACCAGTAATCATGCTCTTAGCAATGCACACGACTAGGGGTGAGCAAATACCGATCGATACAGAAAAATTGACCGAATACCGATTAAAAATATTCCGAAAAATCGAAACAAAATTATGTACCGTCGAATTCACGAACCGAATAAAATATGGTATAATTGTAATGGTAACGGTTTGAGTGTAGTACCATACTGAAAAATATATATATATATATATATATATATATATATATATATATATATATATATATATATATATATTAGAATGTTGTTTGTGATTAGTTTTATACTATGATTTTTATTTTTATCTTTGTTTTAGTCAGTTTCTTAGAACTTAAAATGAATTTTAGTGCACTTGAAGTTATGTTAAGAGCGCTAGGAATTGAGTTTTTGATCTTTTGAGCTTATTTTTTTGTGTTCTCATAGAATTTTGAAGTGAATTTTGGTTACTTAAACTTATACTAAAGATTAAACTTAGTGACCGCGTTTGATCTTTTAAGCTCATTTTTATGTGTTTACGACTTGTTACATATTGTTCTAATAATTTTGATTTATCGTTTGGTTGGGAGAGGCTTGGCTTTGAAATTTAATGCTTCCAAACAAGTAAAAGAAATTATTATAGGTTAAGAGGTTCTACAATATTAAGTGTGTTGATTGACCAAATATTAATTGGTAAAATACCGATAACGAACAAATACTACAAAAATATTAGTATTTAGCGACGGACATTTCCATCACTAAAAACGTATTTTCCATCGCTAAACCTATTTACCGACGGATTACCGACGGAAACATGACGTCGATAAACATAATGTCGCTATAACAAAAACGTCGCTAATCCGTCACTATAGCGACGGATTTTCGACAGAATTACCGACGAAATATAGCGACGGATTAGCAATGAATTTTAAACATCGGTAAACACAGCGACATATTAGCGACGGACTACCGACATTTTTTAGTGAGCCAAAATACTAAATTTTCCAGAAGCTCAGTGACAAAAAATTTCGTCGCTGACTCGTCTGATACGGTTTTGGTATCAGACAGAAGCGCAACGATGAAAATTTTCGTCGCTGAGTAGTCGCTAACGTAAAAATTTCCAGTTTTCCATCGCTAATCCGTCGGAAATCAGTCGCTAGCCTAGAAAATTTCCAGTTTTCTGTCACTAATTCGTCGATGGTTAGTCGCTAAACTTTTTATTTTTACCAGATTAAATTGTTCCAGCTTTGCTCAAACCTATGAATATAGATGTACATTACATTCGATAGACATTAGATATAACCCCAATATATAAAAAATTAACCCAAGCATATCGATCAAACACATCAAACAGTCATATATGTTCAGTAATACATAAAGTCATCCAACAGTCGCAATATAGTACATATACAAACACGTCCAATAGTCAAATGATACAAACACGTCCAACAGTCGTAATATAGTACAAATAAAGAAATATGTTCAGTAATACATAAACTCATCGATCAAAACCCCTAAAGTTCATACAAATTTATCGTCAAATACAAACAAATAAATAAACAAAACTCAAACTGATGGTGGAGGAGGTGGAGAAGGTGGCGGAGGCATAGACGGCCGTCCGCATGAATATAACTGCCCCAAGACCAAAGTGATGATCCGCTGTACGTCCTGGGCAGGAACGTCTGGAAGAGTCGTCGGCACGACAAAAGGCACTGTGGTTGGAGGAGGAGTCGGTGTAGTAGGCGCCGTGGTCAGAGGAGCTGTAATACCTGCTCTGAACGGGGCATTACGATGAGATGTTGACTCAAAAAGTCACGTTGACCGAATGAAATGTATCGATATGAATCGATACAAGAGTTACGTTGTCCTAAGCAATGTATCGAACTAAGTTAATGCGAAGAGTTACGTTATCTCAAGCAATGCATCAAACTAAGTCGATGCGAAGAGTTACATTGTCCCGAGCAATGCATCCAACTAAGTCGATGCGAAGAGTTGCATTGTCCCAAAGAAATGCATCGAGTTAAATCGATGCGAAGCACCGTATTGCCCCGAAGGATAAGTGCGTTGAGTCGGCTCGAAGATTCTAAGAAATCGAGTCTACCCAAGACGCAAGTCTGAATCGATGCAAGTATTAATTTTAGTTGGTTTCATGTACAAGCTATCCATTTACGCTGAAATATTAGAGGTCGACATTTTGCCTCATTCGCAACGGGTTCGCAAAACCCAAATCATCGCCTCGCACCGGGCTGGAACTTAGGCACGATAGGCCGGAATCGATCGAGTAGTTCAATAAAATAAAAAGTGCTCGAATGGCTAAGTCAGAAGATTTGGCCGTGCAACAAAGATATGAAATCGAGCCGCATCGGCTCGACAAACAACAAGGCGTACGGTTTAGGGTGGGAGGACTGACTCTTCTTTTTACTCTTTCATGCCTAAGTCAGAATATATCATTGTATGCTAAGTTAACCTGTCGACGCCACGGGCGTGGTCCGATCGGAAGATAAATCATAGTGTGTGTCGAACACTAGTTAGAACAATTGAAATAAAATGTGCATCAAATGCACGAGTCGCTATGGGACATTGGATATCGCAAAGGCGGGCGCCTCGGTGCGCAAGCCTCAAGAACATGGGACAACTGTATTCGGTGAGTGCCTTCGTGCATGAGCCATTCCGTGCCCTTATGCACGAGTTAGAAAGACTAGCACATTAAAAGAAAATATAACGAGTGCACTAGTGCACGAGCCATGTACATTGAACACTAAGGCATAGAACATGGAAATACGGCTTCAATGCGTGCAGCAAGTGCACGACGCGAAAGAAAAGATGATAAACGTATCAAAACGTGCGTACGTGCACGAGATCATAAAAGATGGCTTCGTTGCAAAGAGAACACTTGTGGCATGTAGGTGACGGAACTGTCAGATGTGACATGGTGCCTCGAAAGGTGTTCGGGACCTTCGAGTCGTTCGGTTGACGAATATTGAGTTGAGGCATGATGCCATTGAACATTGAAATGAAGTGTGAAATGTAAGAACATAGAAAGTTAATGGAAGAAATACGATATGATAATGTCTGAGTCTCAGACTCAAGACTATGTTTGGTTGTTTGAATAATAGTGCATTGTAGGGTCGAATGGACTTGAGATAATTACGATAATCTTTCGTGCACGGAATCGATCCCTCCGAACGGGCGCGTCGGGGCACCGGGACCGTTCGGCCTAGGAGGGATATAATCTTTGATGGGCGCACATCTGTAAAATGACTAGCCACTGGTTGTAGATGTGAAAAGCCATAAATGATGGTATGCACGCGGTATCTCTTCAGTTGTTTGGGATAGCAACCCAACCCGTGATGTGCCGGACTACCCAAGTGAGAGAGAAAAAAAAGAAAAGAAAGAGAGAACGAAAAGAAAAGACAAACTTTTAGTCCATTCTGGCGTGGATATGCCAACGACCTTCATATAGTTAAGGAACGATGGGTTGAAAGTACAGGCACGTATGTGTCCTGCACACATAGATCCTACATAGAGAGCACTTATAACTTGATAAGGAAGAAATGGGACGTATTCACCTTGCATTGGTGCAAGGGCGAGTGCATCGACGTTGTAAGAAGTCGCACCATGAAACAAATACGAGATTGCTTGCCTGCTTGCCTATTCAATTCGAATAATATGCTTGTCATGATAACATGCTTTACCGCTTTCAAATATGCTATAAAATTGACCCTAAGGAGAATATAGCAAGACTATAAGCTAAGTTACATGATTGAACATAAATACTAAAATATCGGTTTAGAAAGTTGGTCTTTTCGTCAGTACATGCGAGGACGAACGTACTGATCCTCCACCAGCTTTCATGCAGGATATAGGGAATGGATTGCTCACGGCGAAGCTTCGCTTGATCGCGCAGAGAATGCCGTAGTGTTTGAAGTGTGCGATCGTATTGACGCTCAGACTTGCAACAAGATTGATACGACCGAGATATAGAAGGTATGATGTATGGAACGGTAAAATCCTTTGTCGGTAAGAGAGAACTTGATGTTGTAGCCAACCTGGCATATTCAGTTGGGCTATTGAAAGCTTTTGTAATCTCAGTTCATTATCATTAAAGAGAATTGTTTTGTATACTCTGTTTTCTTCCGTTTGTTAATATCAAATTAAATATAACCATTTTGAGAACTTATCATCTTGTCTTGCACGAGCGTAACTCTAGGCTCGTGCGGTATCACTCCTCCTGCGATGATGATGATTCGGGTGATTCCGGGTCGGGGCGTGACAGATTGGTATCAGAGCTCTAGGCTCAATTTCCTCAGGACGTTTGCTTTGTTTTAATTACAAAGTGTTGCCCACCACCAATCGAATCACTCTTGACTCTACTCGATGCCGCACTGGATGTTCCATACAGTAACTAATACAAAGTCGGGTAACGTTGCCACAAGTACTTCGAATTTACATGATGTTATGGAGAAAGTCGTGAAACATTTCGTTGTATTAAATGCAAAGAGCCGTGAAATGTTAGTTGCTGCAAGTGCAACAAATTGTGAAATGCAATTTGAGATATTGTTGTTGTAATATAACATGTTGAGTGAGAAATAAAATGATACATGAAGTACAATGGGTTGTGAATATTGGTTGCTCTAATGCATAAACTTAAATAATGCGTTGCAGGAAGTACAACGAGTTGATTGTGAATGTGCATTGCAATGAAAGTGGTAAGTCAATATCGAATTTTTTGAACGGATTTGAGCATTAGCTTTGAATGTCGGGAATAAATTGTTGCACGAGGTGCAACATAAGTCGAAAATAAATCGTTGCACGAGGTGCAATAAATGTCGGGAATAAGTCGTTGTACGATGTGCAACGCATGTCAGAAGTAAATTGTTGCACATGGTGCATCGCATGTTAAAGTAATCATTATACGGAGTGCAATGGATATCGAAAATAAATCATTGCACGAGATGCAACGGAAGGAAACACAAAGTCATATATAGATAGAAACAAATCGTTCGGTAGCGCATCAAACTTGAACTTGTATTGGCGAATGTATATATTAGCCGAATTGTGTCGAATTTTGATTAGTCAGATTTACGGTTGTGATCAAGCACGATCACTACGAAAATTGTGAGTCAGAAGAGATTGTTGGTTCATACCGAGTATGATACGAGGGAAATGACTTGATTTTTGAGGGGTATATGCCATACCACGTATGCGATGGATGATTCGATTCTGAGTGGTATATGATATACCACTTGTGGGATGAATTGCATCAACGCGTTGTGAGAATTGCGGAAGCTTTGTCCACAACGGACGGAAGAGTACCGAGACTCGATTGGAAATTTGTATGACAGTATGTTGATGAAAGTGTGCTCCGAAAATTGGTTGGGACGATAAGGCGGAACTCGTATCAATGAATGATATGTCGGACAAAAATTATAAGTCGGTCGGACGACCGAGACTAACGAAACGATTATGCCTTAAGGCAACGAACAGATCGATCCGATAAGAAACTTAAAGTTATAAACGAGTCACACGATTTACGATCTCGATGAAAATGTTGGGCGATACAAATTACAATCGAATTGCACGACTTACGATCTGGACAAAAATGTTAGAATACGTGAATGGTAATCAAATCGCACGACTTACGATCTCGATAGAAACGTTAGCCGATGCAAAGTGTAATCGAATCACACAACTTGCGATTTCATTAAAAATATTGGTTGATACGGATAGCCGTGCCTAAGAAAGATAGTAGGTTATGTCGAGACGAAGCTCACTGTGAGCATGACGAAATCATACGAAACTTAGAGGGCACGATTGCATGACTCGAAGGCATGACGTCAAAAAAATTGGTAACTTGGTTACGCGATTTAACGTAATACAACGAATCGAGAAACGATTCGAGACGTACGGAAATGTTTGTGGAGAACTTGGACGTATGTAATGCAAGTTGTCGACGTTGAAACAGAATCAAAGTTGACCCTTACGCTATCGAAATTGATATGACGTATCGATATCGATACATAAGGAAACGTAAGCACGATGTGAGAATACAAAATGTAGTGTGCCTCGCGCTATCAAAATTTTGTAAATAATAGTACGAGAATGAACGAATTGGTTGATCATGAACTTTGTGATTGATCAAGATGAGACTATAAGTCATCGACGATTTTTCGATGCGTACAGCATCTCGTATGTCGACCGCAAATAAGATAGACTCGAACTCAATGCGAGTAGATGCTTCGTGAATAGCAGAATCATCGACGGTAGTGCATGACCTTACTGGGAGGATACTTGTGCATCAGTTGCACCGATAGAAATGGTTTTGTCCAAAATTAGGTAGTCGCATAGAAATCGTCGGAACGTAATTTGGCTCCAAAATAAGATATAGCACGGT
Source organism: Iris pallida (assembly GCA_029216955.1). Lineage (NCBI taxonomy): Eukaryota > Viridiplantae > Streptophyta > Magnoliopsida > Asparagales > Iridaceae > Iris > Iris pallida. The sequence goes on along the minus strand of JANAVB010044814.1, from coordinate 5,544,067 downwards.
TCGTAGTAAAATGTCCTTCGTTAATGATCCACAATTATCGAGCATAACTTCAGGACAGTTGACCCTAGAAGACTTGACCGCCAAATCAAATTGAATGTTACAGACCGTAAAATGACCCATACGATATTGCATATGAAATTGCATCGATAACAAATATAATGTGGTGCATGTTGATGATAAGTCTAGGCAATTTTAGGAATCGTGCTATGCATGAGTGCGAGTGATAAGAGAATGACTTACGAGTTATGTCGTTAGATTTGGATTCACTTTGCAATTGAGCTTGCGTGAATCGAACTTATATTCGATGTTGCGAGACGGAGAAGATGGAAATTCGGCTGGTGAATTCTTACTCGTTAGGAATCGAACGTAAGATGCATCGTAGAGACTTTGAGTCAAACGATTGTTGCCTTGAGCACCGTCGTCTTGATGTAAACTATTGTGTCGAATAGATTGTGGCCTTTGTGCAATGTTACTTTAAAGTTGCGTATAGAGAAATTAAGCACGATGTCTAGGTAAGTAACCTAGCAGATATAGTACTGAATGTTGATGCATTTGCAAGTCAACAAAGGAAATCTTATCGAGATAAGTTGCATAGCCAGACTTCGGAGATAGTTGGATGGCGACTTCGAACGCAAGGCGTTGCGGAGGATCGTTGCGATCGGATGTGTGACGGCTCGACGCAACGTATAGGATTGATAGTCCATACGCAACATATGAAATGAGAAATGCGATTTTGAATCACATCGCGTGTAGTGACTTATTGAATGAATCACGTATGTATCGAATATACGTATGCGATAAAATTTCAAGAACAATTGCAAATGATAAGTCTGATAGGGAGTACGAGATGGCAAGCATAGGATTGAAATTACCTGTCAGCTTTGTTCTAATTTGCTACCACTGGACTTGGTAAAAATACATATATCTTTGGTACGCCTTGAATATAGGTACGGATCCAAATCGAGTTGTAGACAAAATTCAAATCGAGCTATAGAAAAGACTTTAAAATGTTAATGAAAAGCTTGTAAGATAGTGTGAAACTGAACAACATTGGTGGGATGAGATCGTGAAACGATCTACAAAATACTTAATCAGAGTGTCGGTTTTGGTTAGAGGATGAACCTTGTTTTGAGTTATATATTCTGTAATGCCCTGCTCCGCATGGCGCATTACGCATAGATGTTGACTCAAAAAGCGCGTTGACCGAATGAAATGTATCGATGCGAATCGATCCGAGAGTTAAGTTGTCCTGAGCAATGCATCGAACTAAGTCGATATAAAGAGTTACGTTGTCCCCAGTAATGCATTGAACTAAGTCGATGCGAAGAGTTACGTTGTCCTGAGCAATGCATCGAACTAAGTCGATGCGAAGAGTTACATTATCCCAAAGAAATGCATCGAGTTGAATTGATACGAAGTGTCGCATTGCCCCGAAGGATAAGTGCGTTGAGTCGGCTCGAAGATTCTAAGAAATCGAATCTACCCAAGGCGCAAGTCCGAATCGATGCAAGTATTGATTTTAGTTGGTTTCATGTACAGGCTATCCATTTACGCTAAAATATTAGAGGTCGACATTTTGTCTCATTCGCAATGGGTTTGCAAAACCCAAATCATTGCCTCGCAACGGGCTGGGACTTAGGCACGGTAGGCCGGAATCGATCGAGTAGTTCAATAAAATAAAAAGTGCTCGAATGGCTAAGTCAGATGATTTGGCCGTACAAACAACAAGGCGAACGGTTTAGGGTGGGAGGACTGACTCTTCTTTTTACTCTTTCATGCCTAAGTCAGAATATATCATTGTATGCTAAGTTAACTTGTCGACGCCACGGACGTGGTCCGATCGGAAGATAAATCATAGTGTGTGTCGAACACTAGTTAGAATAATTGAAATAAAATGTGCATCAAATGCACGAGTCGCTATGGGACATTGGATATCGCAAAGGCGGGAGCCTCGGTGCACAAGACTCAAGAACATGGGATAACTGTATTCGGCGAGTGCCTTCGTGCACGAGCCATTCCGTGCCCTTGCGCACGAGTTAGAAAGACTAGCACATTAAAAGAAAATATAGCGAGTGCACTAGTGCACGAGCCATGTACATTGAACACTAAGGCATAGAACATGGAAATACGGCTTCGATGCGTGCAGCAAGTGCACGACGCGAAGGAAAAGATGATAACGTGTCAAAACATGTGTACGTGCACGAGATCATAAAAGATGGCTTCGTTGCAAAGAGAACAGTTGTGGCATGTAGGTGACGGAACTGTCAGATGTGGCATGGTGCCTCGAAAGGTGTTCGGGACCTTCGGGTCTTCCGGTTGACGAACATTGAGTTGAGGCATGATGTCATTGAACATTGAAACGAAGTATAAAATGTAAGAACATAGAAAGTTAATGGAAAAAATACGAGATGATAAAGTCTGGGTCTCGGACTCAAGACTATCTTTGGTTGTTCCAATAATTGTGCCTTGCATGGTCGAATGGAGACTATGTTTGGTTTTTTGAATAATAGTACGTTGCATGGTCGAATGGACTTGAGATAATTGCGATAATCTTCCGTGCACGAAATGTTTTCTCCGAACGGGTGCGTCGGGGCACCGGGACCGTTCGGCCTAGGAGGGATATAATCTTTGATGGGCGCACATCTGTAAAACGACTAGCCACCGGTTATAGATGTGAAAAGCCGCAAATGATGGTATGCGTGCGGTATGTCTTCGGTTGTTTGGGATAGCAACCCAACCCGTGAAGTGTCGAGCTACCCAATTTGAGAGAGAAAAGAAAAGAAAGAAAAAAAAGAAAAAAAAGATAAACTTTTAGTCCATTCTGGCACAGATACGCCAACGACCTTCATATAGTTAAGGAACGATGGGTTGAAAGTACAGGCATCCTACACACATAGATCCTACATAGAGAGCACTTATAACATGACAGGCAAGGAATGGGGCGTATTCACCTTGCGTCGGTGCAAGGGCGAGTGCATCGACGTTAGTAAGAAGTCGCACCACGAAACAAATACGAGATTGCCTGCCTGCTTGCCTATTCAATTCGAATAACATGCTTGCCACGATAACATGCTTTACCGCTTTCGAATATGCCATAAAATCGACCCTAAGGAGAATATAGCAAGATCATAAGCTAAGTTGCATGATTGAACATAAATACTAAAATGTCGGTTTAGAAAGTTGGTCTTTTCGTAAGTACATTCGAGGACGAATGTACGTCAGTACATGCAAGATCATAACCGAAATAAAGGAAAAATTTTCTTCATTGTTCTCGTAGAGGTAGGTTCTATTCTTAAGTTTCGAGGAAAAAACTTTTTCTTAGTTGGTTATGGTATAGTGCCCTGTCCCTACATCGTGTCCCGTTCTCCATCCACGGAGTGCGCAAGAAAGGAACACTGTCGCTATCGATTCGGTCGGGACCATAGGTCAGGATCGATCGAATCGATCGAACGGGAACGGTTGAATTAAGATCCATTCCCCGTTATGGAATGGCTTCTTCGAAACCAAGTCCCATATTCAGCGGGTTGCGCCTCAAGGATTGACTCTGCGGCTGAGTCGGAAGAGACCTCCCGTTGTTCTGTTTTTCATGTCGCTTGCGTTGGTTTTGACTTGGTTTTCAGAATACATTTTCGTGAATGTTTTCGATGGTTTTCATGGCTTGCATTTCGAACTCGCATTTCCTATCGAGCTTCTTGCATAATATAATGTTCTAATCGATTGCTTGTGCGATTTCAGGTAATCGCGTAGGCGACGTCTAGCACGACCAACAAGTTCTCTCGCCTCAAGCAAACTCAAGGTGAGTGGCTGACCTTTCTCTTCTCAACCCCTTTCTTAGGTAAATCGATAATGTTGTTCCGAATGAAAGAATAGATGCAAGGGCACGGACATGATAAAATGATCAAGTTTTTAAAGAGAATATAGGCTATACCTTAATAACCAAAAATTGGTCTTTGCACGGTCATGGACAACTTCTCGACAAGGTAGAATTTTTCCCGTACGGAAACTCGGGGCCACGGGACCGTTGTGGCTAAGAAAGGAAATAATTATATAGCTGTGCTGGGCACGGGTTAGGCGGGGACTTGCAGCGGGGCTCGCTACTCGCGCTGAAAGGGCTCCGTCTAACAAAAGATAAAAGGGAGTCCACGATGGCTCTAGGAGCCAGTGACCAATCACACGTAATATTGTACTTGGTATAAAATGATAACAATTGACAAGGAAGAACACGGTAAGTCTCATAAGGCGTGGCGCGGTCTGCCGTGGGTAAGTTTCAACGTATTTCACATTATGCTTGTCATATGCTTGTTTGAAATTTATTAGGATGGTTAGAAACATTCATAAACTAAGTCATATAAACTCTTCAACCAATTGAGAGCTTGGAACTTAAATAGCCACACACCAGTACAAAGTGTAATGTACTGATCCTCGCTCTCCACGCAGGTACCCCGAACCACGAAGGGCGTGCCAATTAAAGCTCAAGGTGACGTAAACACTTTTGAATCCTCGTCCGCGTGTTGAAGGCTTGTTTCTGAATCCTTTTGAAGACTTCGCACTCAGTACAAAAGAAAAAAAAGATGACGACTCGACTTTCCTCGATAGCAGGTGAAAAGTATAATTGTTTTGCTTGTAAAAAGGGATGTAATGTATGGAACAACTATCTCATCAACGTTCGTTTTGTAATCGAGTCATATTGTAGCCCACACGGTAATGATTGTAATGGAGTCAATGTAAATAAAGTTTTATTATCAATGAAAAGTCTATTTCTATTTCAAATGTGTCAATCAATTTTGCTGCGTACTCTAACTTGATGTTTTGTTTTGGATAACCTTATGACTATGCCTTCTGCAATCGCAACTTAGGTTCGTATGGCATCACGCCCGGGGGACGACTATCGATTCTACGGAATCGGGGCGTGACATATTGGTATCAGAGCACGGCTTTATATCCTTTGGCCTCGCGTCTAGAGTTTCACATCTTTTACCTCGCGTCGATGAGATAAGTTGTTCCATACAATGAGTCCGTAATAATTTGAGACTGATGCGTTTGCCTTCGTATTATAGATGTACCGGAACCCACGGTCGAGCAAGAGCAGAGCGCTTCTAGTAGTTCGCGGGCCGGAGCTTCGAACAATACCATCGAAAGGATGTCGCGCATGATGGAGGTGCAGCAGAAATAGTCCGAGAACCGACATCAACAGACAGAGGCACGACAGGCCCAGTTCGAAGCTCGCTTCGACGTATAAGCTAAGCTGCAACAAAAGCAACTAGATACTCTACAGCAGATCGTCCAGACAATTGTGGCCAACGAAAATTCTGCGACTGCGTCTACTGTCACCTTGCCGACGGTCCAACCCATTGAAGTCGACACGGAGGAGCCCGAGCGTCAACCAGCGACACCGAAAAAAATACAAATTTGAAGTGTCAGAATTCAAGAAAGCGTGCCGCACTTCCTTCAGCGGCACCGAAGGCCCTTCTATGGCAATTGATTGGTTGGAAGAGCTGGAAGATTGTCACCCTCACTTTTTCAAGGTAGGGGTAAAATAGTAATTTTCCATTTTTAAATATTTTGGGATTTTTTATTTCATGAATGTTAATATTTAATGATTATAGGAGTCGGGTTCAAATTTCTTCTCATTCTGACTTGTTTCGGGATTCTGGAGAATTTTGACTTAAATTGCGCTTAACACATTAATTAGCCATGGCCCACCAATCTCATCATTTAGGTCTAGGAGTTTGGTCTAATCCCACATGAGTGGTTAGACCTAATTATGATATTTATTTGGTCATTTCTAACCTCCAAACCCTAATAGCATTTAAACCTCCATAAAGAAAATAAGAGGGGCAAACTTGTAATTATAGAAGGAGACAAACATCCCCCTTATATGGCAGCCACCCCCTCCCCCTTTTTCCACCCATTCATACTTCAAATTTTCTCCATCTTCTTCTCCAAGTGTTCTTCAAAGAAGGAAGGGCAAATCCCTTAGATTCATCTCCAAATCAAGGTTCCCTTCCAAATATTCTTCCATTAATCTCTCCCTCTACCTCAAGTGGTCCTTCTACAAACTTTTGGGAGCAAGAGGAGAAGAGGTGTGTCCTAAACAATTCACCTTGTGTCGAAGCCGTGTCGGAGGATTTTGTATTGGGATCCATCTCCCAATAGGTACAAACTATCTTCTATTTCTATTTCTTCATCATGTAGAATAGTTTTGACCAAGTAGGATTGATCCATATGGTTGTGTCCCTATTTGTGTCAAGTTTGAGTCCATTTGGTGTGTCCTAGGAGGAGTTAGGATTTTTGCTTTTGTCCTAGTATTTTTCCCCCAAGTTGGACACCCCAAGAATATTAGTTTTGTATCTAAGTGTTTTAGACACTTTATTGTCATATTTTGTATATATATGTGTGTATGTGTGGGCTTTTAGATATTATATAGAGAGAGGGGGAAATGAGCTAGAATGAGTTTTGTGTGTGTGTCTATATATATATATATATATATATATATATATATATATATATATATATATATATATATATATATGTGTGTGTGTGTGTGTGTGTGTGTGTGTGTGTGTGTGTGTGTGTGTGTGTGTGTGTGTGTCTATATATATATATATATATATATATATATATACACACACACACACACACACACACACACACACACACACACACACACACACACACACATATATATATATATATATATATATATATGTATATTTGTGTAAAAAAAAAATATATATATATATATATATATATATATATATGTGTGTGTGGTGTGATATATATATATATATATATATATATATATATATATATATATATATATATATATATATATATATATATATATATATATATATAGAGGAGAAGATTAGAGAGGAAGAGTTTAGAATAGAGGGGAGAATAGAGGGTGAGAAGGAGAAGGAAAAGAAGAGCAGGACAGCAGCAGTAGGGGGATTAGGGGCTGTTGCCCCCCTTGTAAACAGCAGCAGCAGCAGCATACTAACAGCAGCAGCAGCAGCAGCTTTAGCAGCAGTGGCAGCCCCCCATGGCCCCTTTGACCCCCACAAAACCTCATATATATACATATATATACCTCTATATATGTAACACCCAGTTTTCCAGAAGAGGGTAATCGCATATCCGTCGACCGTTCTGCCCATCTGCTTTAGATTGGTGAATCTCGTCTGTAAATCATACCGAGCTACAGCATCAAAATACTTGGTCTGGAATCTCTCCCTGAATACTGCCCAAGCAATGGGTGCTGCTAATCCAACGGCCTGAGCCGCCCACCAGCTGTGGGCAAGATCTAGCAACTGCAGGCGCACCACGGCTACCTTCTCGTTCTCAGGGGTCCTGGCTGCTTCTAGAATCACCTCTATGTCCTGAAGCCAAGCATCTGCGGCGATCGCATCTTCACTACCGTCGAAGAAGGGAGGGTTCAAGCGCTTGAAGTTGTTGCCCGCGCTGTTACCCTGATGACCGCCCCTGGTCAAAGCATCCGTCACTGCCTGGTGCAAGACATCTCCTCAACGATCTGGGGAAGCTATCAAGGTCCTGACGAGTCCTACCAAGGTGCCATCATCAGGTTCGGCAGGCTGAACTGGCTGGACTGGTGGCTCTCCGCCAGAAGGCACGACTCTGGAGGCTACTCCGAAATGTTGGGCTTGATCCCCTGGTTGTGGCTGGTCTACAAGAAGTGCTCCGTCTTGCTGACCGGCAGGTCCAGGAACGATACGGCTGAAGAAGACGACATAGAGAACAATAAGGAAGGACCAGGACAGATCAACGATACAAGCAAATGATCTGGACAAGAATCCAGGGATTCGGATGATACGAGCAGAGATCAAGGGCGAATACTGATTGAGACATCTATTCGGTAAACCCTCACATATCTTAATTTACAAGACCTGTATGGGCCACCACTTAAACCATGTCACGCCCCAGAACCAGAATACTGGAGAGCGGGGGCAGACATAGCCAGCTACGTATATGAAATGGGATCCATTTCGCTATACGGTCACGGCTGTCTAGATACATGAGGGTTTAACTACAAGCCAATAGTCTATTAAGGTTATGAACAAGCCTAGTGTCTCAATCACAAGCAAGTAAGTAAATGTTACAAGATGTTAGATCACCAAATATAAAATAGTAAGGCGTCCCAAACATTACATATTCAGTTGATCATGAAGCTAGTCGTTACAAAATGTTAGGACTAGCAAGAGTTTTAGTCATACATGATCAACCCTAGGATCTGTCAATCATGTTACAGCCCGTAGGTAGACAGTAAGTAAGTACAATCGAGCTAAACAGGTGCTCGTCGGCTAAACGCCTCAAAAGAATATTTTTACAATAAAGTGGGAGATCAAAAATAAACCCACTCGTTGCCCTGGTTACGTCTAGTCGCCACCATCGGGCTGGAAGGTTGGTAGATCCTCTGGAGCTGCTCCAAAATCTGGCCATACAAAACCAGCTGGGTCAGACCCCAGAAAGAGCAAGTACCACAAAGGAAGCTTCACTTAGGAACTAAAACCAGCAATTAGCACAGAAGATAATAATATATAGTAAAACTGGAGAAAATATAACATCACGAGGATATACGGTAAGATGACCATGGGACCGTTCAGATAACCAGGTTACAATCCTTAAACCAAACAAGGACCGGGATTGTAACCCTTCGTCTGAACCGAACTTGGTTTCTCCCATTTATCAACAAGATAATGTAAGAAAATTAGGACATGTAGCAACTTATACAGGATCAAGACTAGGCAGATTATTCTTCATTCAATCAATCACGGCCAAGCAGTGAGTACGGCTTGATACTTTAACTAGCTAGGGTTATCACAGGCGTAGTTACTAGCAAGATACAACGAGATTATTCCACAACCACAAGCCCTGCAAACCATCCAGGTTACCCAGGTCGAAAATTAGGGGTTGAATTCAGGTGGGTACATCGTCAGAAAATGCATGTACCCTTAGGTAGCTTGAAGGGTGCAACACATGACAATGTGCTGGAAATGTGCCCTACTCGACGGCAGGCTACAGATCCCAAGCGCGCCCAGGTAACGGGATTGCCTGTAGCTGGGAGATCTCTTTATGACTAATGTATTAATCTAGTTATTAGCCTTAATCTATTTCAGTAGGTACTCCTGACCGTGGTACTCAGGAGTCCCATCCTAGACATGATACACGACAGGACTGGATTATTTGTACAAGCACAATCGCCCACGGTGTCCAAGTTATTATACAGGTCATGTCATGTCAGGTAGCCGTCGCAACAGCTTATCAAGATATATTATGTCAGGTTTACTTGTCAGGAGGCTATGAAAGAGCCATGCGGCTCGACATATGCGACCAAGAAGTGATCTCATGCGGCTGGGGAGGGAGCAGTCTAAGCGCCTCGGGATGGAAGGGTCATGCGGCTGGTGGAGGGAGTCGGGTTCATGTGGCTGGAGAAAGAAATCCATGCGGGTCAGGGGAATTAAGAGCCCATACGGCTCGGAACAAGAGCAGCTCATACGGCTGGAGGAGGCAGTAGAACATATGCGGCTAGCAGAGGACAGGTCTCATACGGCTGAAGGGGATGAGTCCTTATGCAGCTAGGAAAAGGACTAGTCCCCATGTGGCCAGAGAATGACAGTTGCATATGCGGCTAAAAATGACGAGCGCATATGCGGCTGGCTGAAAACCGAGCCTATGCGGCTGGCGGAGCAGAGGAGCCTATGCGGCTGGCGGGTTGAGGGCCCAAGCGGATCGAACGAATCCGGGTCATGCGGTTAGGTCCAGACAATAGTGCATGCGGCTGGAACTGACTTGCCGCATGAATGTTCATGCGGTCAAGTGCTGCCATGCGGCTCGGGACTGTGCTTCTTCTCCAAATTTCCGAGAAGAAGTACACCATAAAACCGTGGCTTCCAAGCTGCATAAAACCTTCATCCAGAGTCCAAATCTGAACTTCCATAGGTCAAAACGGGGCAGAATGAAATTCTCTACAACATAGAACCATCAAAGCTTGGAAATAATAATGCTAAGTAGATCAAAACCCAAGAATTCTGAAAATACTATAAACTTAGATCTACACAAATTTAACCATGGAAATTGAAAACACCAAGTACTAAAGAGTATTCGAATCTCGAGAGGAAGAGAATGGAACAATAAAATGGAGTTCCTTCGCGAAGCAAGCTGCACTTGTCTAAGCTCTCTTCCTGGTAGGTGTGGAGTCAATAGAGGAAAGAAGAAGAGTAATGAAGAGAGAGAAGGAAGAATGGGTAATAAATACTAATGGTGGTGGTAGGTAGGGGGTTCACCCTTGGTTCATAATGAACCAAAGCAAACCGAGCCAAGCCGAACCAATCCAAGAATAAACCAAGCCATAAAGAAAAGCTAAGAAAGGAATCATGCAATACAAGATAAAATACGTACACGTATTTCGATATACGTAATACAAACCACAGGCATTACAACTCTACCCACCTTAAAAAAATTTCGTCCTCATAATTTAATTAAGAGGCTAGAGAGACAAGGACAAGCTATATCAATCACATGCAAGCTATAACTAGGCAGGCAATCACTCATTCAAGCAAGGAATCGAAGGCATGAGGCATAAGAAAGACATTATACCTCACGAGTCAAATAAGTCAGGATATCGCGATCGGATATCATCCTCACGCTCCCACGTTGACTCACCCAAAGAGTGATGACCCCAAGCAACTCGGACTAACTTGATAGTCTTGTTCTTGAGTGTCTTCTCCCTTCGGTCCAATATAGACACGAGCCTCTCCTCATACGAAAGGTTGGTACCAACAACCAATTCTGAATGATCCAGGATGTGGCTCGGGTCCGGGATATACCATCGCAGTTGGGATACATGGAATACGTCTGTAGAAGCATGGAATTTCACGATCAGAAATCCTATACGCCAAACACTGCATGCGCCAGGAAGTTCAGACAAAGTACTTTGACACAGCAAAACAAAAATATAGACATTAAAGGAAGATTTTTATTTCATAAAAAAGTCTATTACATGTTTTAAAAAGGGCTGTACAAAAGGGAACACAAAAAAAAGACCCTAAGTCTACAGCCAGGCACAGCATCATCATGCGCTCTCGAACAGGCGCATCTCACCATGCGCTCTCAGTCAGGCGCATCCCACCATGCGCTCCCAGCCGGGCGTATCCCTTCAGCAGCTCAGTTACGTACATCCTCAGTTATGTGTATCCCTTCAGCAGCTCAGTTATGTGCCACCCTTCCAGCCGGGCTCACCGCCGTCTAAATGCTCCGACTATTGAAGCATGTATTGAGCAGAACGAGGGTAGCAATCAAACCTCTAGCTGGAGGAAGAGCTCCCCAAACCGAGGAAGAGAAGATCACCGCAAGCCAACCTTGGCCAGGGGAGGCTTCGAAAGAGCCTCCAAAGGCGAAGGAAGACCGCAATCGAAACCGCGGCTAAAGGAGCAGCTTTCAACACAACCAGAATGGGCAACACCCACTCTGAAGGAAGAAAGAGCCCCCAAAGCTGCAGTACCACAATTCCGATCTGCGGCTCTTCCCACATAACGGAGACGAGGCTCGTGCATCCCGATCTTTGGATGCAACAGGCACCTTCTACCTGCCTCGGAAACCCTCGACTCCGACTTTTGGATGTAACAGTCACCTTCAAGTGCATCAAAGAAGACAATGCATTGCATCTTCACCCTCGGGAGCATCTCATCAACAGAATGCACTCGAGTAAACAAGTTCATTTCGGACGGACGTGAGAGAACGAGAAGCCAACTCTCTCCATGCCACTATTTATAGGCCGGGCAAATCAAACCCATGCGCCAAGTGGATGGCTCTCTGAATCCCGTACAATGAATTTGTATTAAATGGATGAACCTGACGCTTCGAATTCAGCCAAGTCAAAAACGGTTATTTAAAGCACTCAAAGAACGGAATAGTCGCACAAAAAGACGTGTCACGCAGAGCGGATGCGCCGGCCAGACTGTGCATCACAAAGACGCACCTCTCAACACTAAGCGCTTCACAAACATGTGCCCCCATGCGGCCCCATGCACCTAGTGGAACGCCGATCGATGCGCCCACTCGACAACCCATCACCTGTCAAAGAACATTAAATACTGAAGTCTGACAGAGTTGGCAGCACGTCCCCCGAAGACTGTAGTTGACAGCTTTTTCAGAAAACGTAGCGTCGCCAACGTCAGCATCATCATTACTTTCCTCCGGCGGTCACAAGCCACGTGGCCGCCCAACCACTCGCATGCGCCTCTGTGGTCATGTGCCCAAAGCTCTGTATGTGCCTCAAAAGCCATGTGTCTCAGACTTTCTCTATGATCCCTAAAGACAGAAGTAAAGTCACTACTGAAGCTCTGCATGCGCCTCAAAAGCCATGCGTCTCAGACTTCTCTCTGATCCCAAAAGATAGAAGTAAAGTCACTACTGAAGCTTCGCATGCGCCTCAAAAGCCATGCGCTCCAAATGGTTCGAGACTCCCAAAGGTTACGAGCCAAAGTCTTCTCATGCGCCCAATCCCAGGCGCATCCTACCAGAACATTCACCACCAAATCCGAGATCTCCGAGCCATGGGCCGATGACACGTGTCCTTTGACTCGATTCACCCAAGATCTCAGCAACAGAAAAATCCTCTTCTCTGCTACGTGCCGGCCCACAACAGCAGTATGAAGAATTCAACCCCTCAATCAGGGTGTATCATCCATGCGCCTCCATCAGCAATCACCACGTGGTGTCCCCACGACCAGGCGCATCTTACATATGAGCGCATGAGCAGCCAGCCTGTAGACTATAAATAGAGGGATCATTTCCTTCGTCTACACACACACAGAGACACATATACATAGTCAGACAGAGACATCGCACAACCAGAGAGACAGATACAGACACTCAACGTCTTCCTCCTCTTAGCAAGCTCCAGCACCCAGAGCAATCCAAACCTTCAGAGAACCGATAACCGTCGTCAGATCGTCAATGGAGTCAACGTATTACCACTCGCTCCATCGGCACAAGGGACCCATGTCACCCTCATTTCTCGTATTTTCCTGTATGTCGTATTTATACTCGTATCTGGATTTTGGCATGTATTTTTATTTTTCTCAGCTTGTGGAATTTCGGTATTTCTCGTATTGTGTTTTTGGCTTGGCTCGGTTTTATTGGGTTGGTTCGGTTTGGTTTATGTAGTGGAGCACCTTAGCTTATGCTACCCCCCTCAACCCACCACAACTCTCCCTCTTTATATCCCCACCTACCATTCTCTCTCTTCATAACCACCATTAATTTCCTTCTTCTTCTTCTTCTCCTTCCTCCATAACTCTCCTAACCCTAGGCAAGTGCATCTTGCCACTTCATGAGAACCCTCTTTTCTTTGTCCATTTGCTAGATTAGAATATGGAGACCAACATTAGAACTTGGGTTTTTGTGATTTGGAGCCCCCATTGTCATAGATCTAAGCTTTTCCTATTTTTGGATTTTGCATGGTTTGAGCTATTTATGTTGGTTTTCTATGAGTTTTGATGTTTCCGTGTAGAAGAGCTTTCAGTTTCACCCAAGTTGGAACTTTGGAAATCCGAATTTGGAGTTCGGATGGCCAAGTTATAAACTTGTGAAGCTTTGGGTTCTTCCTTGGTGTTCTTGCTGTTTGGAGAAGACAGTGAGCAGTGTGCAGAGCTGTTTAGCTACGCACACTGAGCTACATGCGCTCTTTAGCGCTGCGTACGCAGGCTTGGGTACGCTTCCTGTTGGAAGCGTGTCTCCTTGAGCGTGCATGACTTTTTACGTATGCTGCCTCCCTTGAGCGTGCGTGACTTTTCACGCAGCTGCTCCCTTCAGCGTACGTGACTTTCACACACTGCTCCCTGTAGCGTGCGTGACTTTCACGTACACTGCTCCTGTAGCGTGCGTGACTTTCACGCATGCTGCTTCCATGAGCGTGCGTGACTTTCACGTATGCTGCTTCCTTGAGCGTGCGTGACTTTCACGCAGCTGCTCCCTGTAGCCTGTGTGACTTTCACGTACACTGCTCCTGTAGCGTGCGTGACTTTCACCTATGCTGCTCTCTCAGCGTGCGTGACTTTTCGTACGCTGCTTCCCTGATCCCCCTTGTTTAAACCCATTAGCTCTTTGAGTTTTGGTCTTATTTTTTTAAGCTTGGCTTTTCTATTGTCCTGTATATTGATATTTTATTAGATATTTTACGTCCATTTTATATCCTTACGCCTTTTGTCATGAACTTGATTTTACTTAATATGTTCGGAATGACTATTGTACATGGCTTGATATGACAAGGAACTAGCATAACACGACAGTGACCCGTAGTGGTGCACTCCTGACATGACCAACATGACTTGATAGTGGCCCATGGCGGCACACTCCTGACTTGACATGACTTGATAACCTAACTTGACCTGTCTTGACACCGTGGGTGGTTCTTTCTTGCTTGCTTGTTAAATCCACTTATCTAGTCTCGCATCATGTCTAGGATGGAACTCCTGAGTACCACGGTCAGGAGCTCCTACTAAAATGGATTAAGGTTAATAACTAGAATAACACAGTAGTCATGAAGAGATGACACAGCTACAGGCAATCCCGTTACCTGGGCGCTCTTGGGATCTGTAGCCTGCCGTCGAGTAGGGCACATTTCCAGCGCACCGTCGAGTGTTGCACCCTCTAAGTCACCTAAGGGTACATTTGTCTTATGGACGATGTACCCACCTGAATTCAACCCTAATCTTTTGTCCTGGGTAGCCTGGATGGTCTGCAGGGCTTGTGGCTGTGGAACAATCTCACTGCATCTTGTTAGTAATTAGGCCTGTGATAACCCTAGTTAGTTAAAGTAGTAAGCCGTAGGATCTGCTTGGCCGTGATTGATTGAATGAGGTGTAACCTGTCTAGTCATGTGTTGATCCAGTACAAGATTGCTTCCTGTCTTGATTACTTATATTACTTATCTTGCCGATAAATGGTGGGAAACCAAGCTCTGTTCAGATGAAGGGTTACAACCCCGGTCCTTGTTTGGTTTACGGGTTGTAACCTGGCTATCGGAATAGTTCCATGGTTATCTCGTCGTATATCATCCTGACATGTTTTCGTAATTCTAGTTTTAATATTAGTCTTTTTTGTGTTATTTGCTGGCTTTTGTTCTTATTTCGTGGCCCCCTTGTGGCACTTGCTCTTTCTGGGGTTGACCCAGCTGGTTTTGTGTGGCCAGATTTCGGAGCAGCTCCTGAGGATCTACCAAGCTTCCAGTCCAACGGTGAACACTAGACGGAATCCGGGCCAAGAGTGGGTTTTCTATTTTGTTTCGCTCACTCTATTGTAAAAATTATTCCTTTGAGGCGTTTAGCCGATGAGCACCTGTTAGCTCGGAGCACTTTTATTTACTGTCTGCCTACGGGCTGTAAACATGATTAACAAATCCTAGGGTTGATCATGTATGACTTAACTCTTGCTAGTCCTAACATTTTGTAACGACTAGCTTCATGATCAGCTGAATATGTAATATTTGGGACGCCTTATTATTGTATATTTAATGATCATACATCTTGCGACTTTACTTACTTGTGGTGATTGAGACACTAGGCTTGTTCATGACCATAAGAGACTGTGTGGCTTGTAGAAAACCCTTACATATCTAGACAGCCGTGACCGTATATCGAGGTGGTTTCCATTTCAATATACGTAGCTGGCTATGTCTGCCCCCGCTCTCCAGTATTCTGGTTCTGGGGCATGACAACCCAGATAAACAAAAGTGTACTCCTAGGACTACGTCTAAGTCCTACATTGTAACACTGTTCTGTTTGTATTGAAATTTGCAATCAAAAGATTTTAATAGTAAACAAGCTGACGACTCTGCTGGGGACCTCTTTCTCCTCTACCGAGAAAGTTGTGCCGCAATCTGACAATGTGAAGGTGGGCTCTTCCCACAAGACACTGGTCGTACGCCTCAATCAACAGGTGTATGAGGAGTTCGTCTCTGAAGGCAGTGCGAGTCCTTCGAAGCGGCTGTCAAAGTCGAAGAAGACCCGCCGAGTCTGGACGCGCAAGGTCGACGCCTCTGGCACCACCACCGAAGGGGATGTGCCGATCCAGCCTTCCCTTCCTGCTGACGTCCTTAGCAATCAAGATGCGCCCACCGGTGCAGAGTATCCCTCGGGGAAACGGGCAGCTGACCACATTCTCCAGCCATCTCCCTCTCAGGCGAGGAAGATGCGTCGACGGAGCAGGGGCGCAGCTAATGCCCCGCGCATCATCTCCGATGCGCCATAGAAGGTCTCTGTCTTTGATAGACTCACTCGCTGTAGTGGCGAGGAGAATTTAGATTCTGAGTACAACGTGCCCCAGCGGGCTAGTACGAAAAAGTCCAAGGCAGCACGGGCCATGCGTCCCAAACGTGCTATGCCAGCAGCAAGCCAGAAGCATGCGCTCACAATCATGCGCGCTGCTAATGGTAAGCTGTATAAGGTTGACTCAGGTGCTTCTGCGCCAGAAACGAGCCAACCTTCAAAGCCCTTATCTCACTTGGGCGCATCTGTTGCGTTCGTAACCAAATCGAGTAAGGTAAACCCAGTGGTCTTGAACTCCCGTGCCCCCTATGGTTGTGCGTCTGAGGTTCGTTCAAGTCATTTTAAATGTTGTTCCCCCACTACTGATCGAGGTGCCTGTTTGGTGTTAGATCAGGAGGCCCAGCATTCACTTGACCACCCCGGCGCTTGGCCTTGCCATGCGCCTGAAGGGGGTACGAAAGTGGCACTCTCCTCCAACGATCTGCGTAACGTGATCACTCACAAGCGCCGATCAGGAGAGTCGACTGACAAGCACGATGCGCCCATCATAGGGCACACTTATGCTGTAGTCACCATCAACTGCTGTTGCAAGTCAGCAGTCCCACCAAGACAGTCGGTGTTCCAGCGACTGCAGTCATCGACACCCCTCCGACGTCGCCTCGGGAAGAAAGTGTCAACAAAAGAGGAGCCAGAAGTTGCTTCATGCAATGCAATCTCTAACTCCTCATCAGTCCGAAAGACGACTGGCAATTCCAAAAGCCAGCCGAAGAAAACCAAGGCAACTGTCTCGTCCTCCGGAGTGTTCGAAGGCACTCGGGAGAGAAAAAAGATCTTGGAGGAAGCTGGGGGTAGTCAAACCCTTATTGATCCTCCTTCCGAAGACGAAGATGTCCTCCGGAGCACAGCTGGGGTAGATCTTCATCCTCAGGGCAAAGTCAGCCTCCCCGACATAGCTGGGGGTCGTCTGGCCCCTGCGGACCTGCATCTTGAAGATGAAGAGGTCCTTCAAGACATGACTGGGGGTAGTCAGGCCCTTAAGGATACTTCTATCGAAGACGAAAGTGTCCTCCAAAACATAGCTGAGGGTAGTCTGGCCCCTGCGGAGAACATAGCTGGGGGTGGCCAAGACGAAGCTCCGGGAACAACAACTCCTCTACAGGAGAGTGAGGCTGAAAGTGAAGCCTCAACTGAACCATCCGACTCCAGCCGTGTCATGACAGTCTACATGGCTGGAGGTGATACCGAGTCTGATGCGCCGCCCCCAGACCTCGTCCAGCACATGGATACCCTGGATGGAGGACTCAAAACCCTCTCTGCCTCCATGCAAACACTGACTCAAGCAGTGTTTGAGATACGGTCAGCTTTGGCCAGCACACCTTCGACCGGTCCTGACCCAGGGGCCAATGGAGAGTCAAGTGTACCCCCTCAACGGGTATCCTTGGATACGGATCGCCGTGAAGCCCCTCGAACGTCGGAGCCCTCAAATGCTCAACTCCAGGTGGTACCACCTTCCCCGACTCCCAGTTCCACGAAAGACGTGGTCGAGATGATCAGGGACCTGCGCGAGCGCTTTGAGTCCAAGACGAGACAAGAGGAGCGCCAAAAGATGGGCATCCCCCAACCTTATCCCCTCGAATGGAATAAAGTGGTTTATCCTCCCAAATATAAACCACAAACACTGACGCCATACGACGGAAAGGACTCTCTGCGTCGCTATCTGACGTATTTCCAGTCTCAGACGGGACATCTCCCGAAGGAGGATACGCTACTCACCAGCATATTTGTCGGGGCACTGAAAGGAGTAGCGTACGACTGGTACTGCAGCCTCCCCGACAATTCCATATCCTCCTTCGACGACTTGACACGCCTTTTCCTCGACCATTTCTACGATGGTGGGAAGGACATGACAATGGCATCTCTCATAGAGATACGCGAGAAGGAGAAGGAAACAGTTCGGGTATTCATCGAACGCTTCCGACAGGCCTGCTTCAGACTGCCTCCGGGCATGCCAGAATATGCACTCCTCTCCTCCTGCAGCATGAACATGCTGCCTGCAGTCAAACTCTGGACCAACTCTACTCTCCTCCCAACTGGAGCTCCTTGATCATCGAAGCCGAAGCCGCAGAAAAGAAGACGGCCAATGCTCACCTTCTAGGGGTCAGTTTCCCCGCCTTTGAAGATAAGGGGAAACGGCCTGCAGCCAATAACCCCGAACGAGAGACGAAGGGGAAACAGGCATTGACTGTTAATGCCTCAAAAGGTGCATCAGCGCCTACTCAGAAGCCTCCACTTGCACCAAGGCCAAAGGAGGTTTATTCGTTCAACGATGAAGACACCCTGCAACTCTTTGAGATACTGAAGCAGGATGACAAGATCAAGTTGCCGGACCCAAAGCGTCCCGACGAGGTTGGGAAAGTGGACAATCTGAGGTACTGTCACTACCATCGGTTTGTCGGACACCCAACCAAGGACTGTTACATCCTCAAAAACTACATCCAGCGCATGATCAATGCGGATGTTATCTCCGTCGACTACGAGGAGAAGACGGTGTCGGCCAATGTGGTGTCACTCCAGTTCGGCATCTTGCCGCCAACTACAACAGAAGATGGCGTCGTCCCCATCCCTAAGGCGACAATGGAGGTGGTTAACTTACCACCTACTCGTGACAATGTGAGTGGACTCATCCCACTCACCACATCTCGCGGAGAGATCTTATGGGTTCACCCTGATCTTGTCTCCGAGGTTACTCAACCGGAGGTATGCCCTACCTCCAAATCCAAAGGCAGGAAGATCAAGTCTTGCCGCATGGTCTCTTCCTCCGCGGAAGAGGCATTTCCTGTACAGATGCGTTCACAACAGAACGCCCAACCCGACGAAGCTGCCGTCGAGGTGGTGCCTCCTCGCGCCATCCCTGCTGTCCAGGAAGAGGGCCCGTCTAAGCCCCCAGCAGCCAATAAGCAGAAGCATGTAGAGGCTCGTTTCGACAGACCTCTACGAAAGGAGAATGCTTCGGGGCTAGCCAAGCCCCACAACTTCGAAATACTGGCACAACTGGCCAGTACTCCTGTCCGCCTATCTCTGTTTGAGCTCCTTCGTCTTTCCAAAGACACTCGCGAAGCTCTCTGTGAAGCCCTGAAGGATGCTGAGTCCTTCATCCGTCAGGTCAAGCAGCCTGAAGATCTCCCAACTACATGTGCGCACTGTCATTGTACGGATGAGGTTATCCCCAATATAACCTTCACCTAACAAGACATGCTGCTCAAGCACAACCGACACAACCGGCTGCTGTATTATACAGGGTATATCGGTTCTGTCAAGGTGAAGCGGATTCAGATCGATCCAGGATCTTCTCTCAGCATCATTCCGAAGATACTGCTCTCAACACTGGGGATCCCAATGTACCGACTGGCGCCTTCTAACACAACAATCAGTGCCTTCAATGCTAGCAAAAGCGAGCCACTGGGCAAGATACGACTAAAGTGCCATATCGGTAACCTCAGAACCGAGGTGACTTGTTATATCGTGGACGCCGACGTCAAATACAACCTTCTGTTGGGTCGTCCATGGCTGCATGAGTACATGGTGGTGCCATCTACACTCTACCAATGTATGAAGTACGTATCCACCAATGACGTCATCCGGACGGAGTTTGCGGACATTGACCCTTTCAAAGGGGTTGAAGCCTACTTCACCGATTCCTCTTTGTACGAGTCACCTGACGAGGAGGAAGCCAATGATGCTGACGACGAAGCAGAAATGACAGCAGAGCCGGACCTGGAGCCTGAGATGACTCCCGGCGCTCCCTTGAAGATCCGACTTAAAGGCAAACCGCCTCAGAAGTTGCCTCCCATGAACATCAAGCTACCCGGGAAAGCACCAACTGCTCCTGAAGCTCCCTTGAAGATACGGCTCAAGGGAAAGCCACCTCAGACATCGGTACCCCTTGTGGAAAAACTACAAGGGAAGGCACCAATCACCGGAGGCACAGTGGAGGCACCTCTGAAGGTGCGTCTTAAAGGCAAACCGCCGCAATCCAAGCTACCAGAGAGGGCCCACATAGCCCTCTCGGACCCCGAAAACAAAGCTGTGGTGGACTCTCCTGATCCAACTCCAGTACTCACAGATGAAGAGCTAGGGGAATATATCTCTGCTGATCTACTACAATCGGACTCGACGGGGGATAGGCTATGTTACGCCGCCGTCAACTCCAGAGAGTTTGGAGGCAGAAGAAGCAAAACATTCTCATTCGTCTAAAGCATCAACTTGGGATTCCTATACCAGTATTGGCTCAGTCTTCAAGAGAGTGCTGTCAGCCAACATGACATCTGCTCAACCTCAAGAAGATGAAGGCGAAGACCAAGCGCCAGAATTCTTCGAAGAAGAACCCTGGGCGCAACGCTTAGAAGAACAATGGGAGTCTCGCTTTGAGCTACGCAAACCCCCTACCGAAGACGAAGTCGAGCAGATCGACCTTGGGGATGGATCTTCTTCCAAACCCATCTTCATCAGCAAAAGCCTAGAAGGAGAAGACCGAGAATCTTTAATCCAGCTGGCTAAAGAATATATTAATGTCTTCGCCTGGAGCTACGAAGACATGCCAGGACTTGATCCTCAGATCGCGATGCATAGACTCAACATCTTACCTGATGCCAAGCCTATCAAACAACAACAGCGACGCTTTCGTCCGGACATCATGAACGCCATCGATCAGGAGGTGGGCAAACTCTTGACCAGCGGCTTCATCCGGGAAGAACAACACCCGGATTGGTTAGCCAACGTCGTCCCTGTCACCAAGAAGAATAGGAAGATACGAGTCTGTATCGACTTCAGGGATCTCAATACTGCTTGCCCGAAGGATGAATTCCTACTTCCAATCACCGACATGATGATCGACAACACATGTGGCTTTGAACACATGTCTTTCATGGATGGGTATTCGGGCTACAACCAGATCAAGATGTTCCCCGATGACGCAAAACATACGTCATTCAGGACTCTAAAGGGCGTTTTCTGCTACACAGTGATGCCCTTCGGCTTGAAGAATGCTGGTGCCACATACCAACGAGCTATGAGCACCATTTTCCGTCAGCATCTTCGCAAGACAGTCGAATGCTATGTTGACGACATCGCAGTCAAGAGCCGTCTCAAAGAAGATCACCTACAAGACCTGAAGACAGTTTTCGATCTCATACGAGCACATCAACTCAAGATGAACCCCGCTAAATCCTTCTTGGGAGTTTCTAGCGGAAAGTTCTTGGGCTTCATTATCACGACGAAAGGCATTCATGTCGATCCCGAGAAGACCAAAGCCATCCTCGACATGGGCCCTCCGAAGAAGCTCCGAGAACTTCGAGGCCTGCAGGGGCGTCTGGCATACATCCGGAGATTTATAGAAAACCTTTCCGAAAAATGTCGACCCTTCACTCAGCTTATGAAGAAGGGAGTCTCTTACGTTTGGACAGAGGAATGCCAAAAAGCTTTTGACGACATCAAAGCTTACCTGACAAGTCCGCCAGTCCTAGTGGCGCCCGTCGCTGACAAACCATTCCTCCTTTACGTCCGTGCCATGGATCATTCCCTCGGCGCTTTGCTGGCTCAGAACAGCGATACAGGCTATGAGCAAGACATCTACTACCTCAGTCAAACACTCATCGGGGCCGAACATCGGTACAACCCCGTTGAAAAGGAGTGCTTAGTATTGGTGTTTGCCATTCAGAAGACTCGCCATTATGTCTCGGGCCAGACAATTTATGTCGTCTCCCGAGTCAATCCACTCAGAGTTCTCATGACGAAGCCAGGATCCTTGAACTCCCGGCTAGCTACTTGGGCAATCCTGCTAACGCCATACAACATGGTATTCGTTCCGCAAAAAGCCGTCAAGGGTCAAGCTCTGGCCGACTTTTTAGCTGCACACCCCATCCCCGAGTCCTCAAGACTTTATGAAGACATCCCGGATGAGGTCCAAGAATCAAACGTCACCGAGGAAAGTCCTGTCTGGCGGATATTTTTCGATGGCGCTTCAAGAACAGGCCCCAAAGGCCAAATCATCGCAGGAGTGGGGATAGTCTTGGTCTCTCCCGATTAGTTGGTCATACAGCGTGCATACTCCCTTTCGAAGCCGTGCTCCAACAATGTTGCCGAGTATAATGCGCTCGTCATGGGACTCCAGCTGGCACGACAGCTGGGGGTGAATCATCTGGAAGCCTACGATGACTCAAAACTCGTCGTAAACCAGATCAGAGGGCAATACGAGGTTCGCCATGAAGACCTGATCCCTTACCATGAAGTTGCGTTGAACCTCATTTCAACCTTTACCGAGTTCTTCATCGAACACGTATCTCGTCTACAAAATCTGGAGGCTGATGCTCTGGCTAGCCTCGTAGCCTCATTGGCAGCACCTCTCGGGACTCAACACTACGTCACGGTAGTTGGTCGAGACTTGGTCTGTCCTAAAAATAACCTATGCTCACAAGTGGCCCATGCCATGTCAACAAGTGCTGGTATTAATGTCCGAGACTGGAGATTCCCGTTCATCGACTTCGCTGTCTACGGAATTCTCCTAGAGGACCCGAAAGAAGC
Organism: Iris pallida; assembly: GCA_029216955.1. Lineage (NCBI taxonomy): Eukaryota > Viridiplantae > Streptophyta > Magnoliopsida > Asparagales > Iridaceae > Iris > Iris pallida. The sequence continues at coordinate 5,521,199 of JANAVB010044814.1, read as the reverse complement.
CGTCTCAGTCAGGAAATGTTTCCTTCGATTCTATTGCGACACAGCTACTAAATGTTGTACCGACGCTCTTACGATGGACTTCTCCTTCGATGTTTATCCAACGAAGAAGCAGTCGAAGCCCTTCGAGAAGCTCACGACGGAACTTGCGGGGCCCATCAACCTGGCCCTAAGTTGCAGGACCGACTGCGACGCATGGGCTACTACTGGCCAACCATGGCCGCTGACGCTGTCGACTATGCTAAGAAGTGCCATGCGTGCCAGCTTCACGCAGACTTCATTCATACACCGTCAGAACCACTACATCCTACAGTCGCCTCCTGGCCCTTCGAAGCTTGGGGCATGGACATTGTGGGACCGATCACCTCTTCTTTATCAAGAGGACACCGCTTCATCCTAGCCATCACCGACTACTTCTCCAAATGGGCAGAAGCAGTTCCACTGGCGGAAGTGAAGAGCTCTAGGGTGATCAGCTTCATCAAGCACCATGTTATCTACCGTTTTGGGGCACCTCGGAGGATTATCCACGATAACGGTCCTTAGTTCATCAGTCATATTTTCAGCAGATTCTGTGACAAGAATCGCATTCAAAATGTGGCCTCAACCGCCTACAATCTGGCAGCAAACGGATTGGCCGAGGTGTTCAATAAAACTATCGTCAGGCTGCTCAAAAAGGTCATGTCATCCAACAAATGCGACTGGGACGAAAAGTTCGACGAATGCCTTTGGGCCTACCGCACAACGGTACGGACTCCGACGGACAACACACCATTCTCCTTGGTCTACGGGAGCGAAGCGGTACTACCTCTCGAGATCCAGATACCCTCACTCCGCGTAGCAATCACAAACTAACTCACAGAAGAGGACAATCAACGTCGTCATCTGTGGGAACTGGAGGCACTTGACGAAAAGTGTCTCCTAGCTCAGCAACGCATCGAACTCTACCAAGCACGTATATCACAGGCTTTCAACAAGAAGGTCAAGCAGAGGACTTTCCAAGAAGGCGACCTGGTTCTAGCAGTCAGGAGGCCAAAGGTGTTAACTCACAAGACACCAGGAAAGTTCGAACCAAAGTGGGAAGGACCTTTCATCGTAGAGACGGTATACTCAAACGGTGCTTATCGCCTCGCCAAACCCAATGGGGACTTGTTCATGATGCCCGTCAACGACAAGTTTCTAAAGAAGTACTACTCTTGATATCTTTCAGACATGTACTTCCATAAGGGGATCTGTGGACCCAATCATCAGGGCTCACATACAATTCCCTTCCACAAAATCATATGCTTCAGGAACCCAGCTGTTCCGTGGCTTCCTCCAGTAGAAGGACAACCACATCCACATTACCTCTGAGTTGTTCTCCTACGCCCTACAAAGCAGAATCTTACGCTCCGTAAGACTACGCTATCCATCATGTTTACCACGTCTACATTACCTCTGAGTAAACATCCTGTACAGACAACCCCTGCGTTGCCGTACATTGATCGCAGAACTTCCACGTCCACATTACCTCTGAGTAGTTCTGCGTATCCCCCAGAGTCATTCCTACCACGTCCATAATATCTCTGAGTAGGAAGATTCCATCATTTGAATCCCAGATTTGCCACGTCCACATCACCTCTGAGCAAACATGTTGGTTCTCTCAAACTTATTATCTGTACCTAAAAATCAAGGTACGCAAAAGATAATAGGTCCACACAAATCATCAAGTTCATGACAGCAAAAATGAACACATCAAAAAAAAATTTGTATTTCTTTATTCTAAAAAAAAGAGAATAAAGGATTACACCCCCCTCCCCAGCAAGAGTTGCAAATACACAAAAAGAAGAGACTACAATCCCTAAACATCCCCAGGGTTGGCTGAAAGCTCTTCAATCCGGCGCCTCAAGTCTGTCGCTCGAGTCTCCACAGTCGCCAGGACCCGACGTTCAGCTTCTTGACGCATCGACTCTATGGCCTCTAGAGAAGTGTCATCCTCATGCTTCTCATCCAGCTGCTGCCGCTGCTGAGCCAGAGTAAGAGCCCGGTGGGTGAAAGCTGCTTCCTCCTTCTTGAATGCTACATGTTCAGCCTGGGCACGTTCAGCATCCAATAGGAGTCGGGCCCGCTGGTCCTCAAGATGGCGAATCTGGACATCAACCTCCGCGATACTAGCGTCCAACGCAGTTCGCAACTCCACCTTCTCCTGCGTAGACTGAGACAACCGCTCCACTGCAGCTTCAGTCTCAGCCACTTCGTGCTCCCAGACACCCACGGTGGCCTGATAAGAGGACTCAATTTCAGCAATCAGCTTCTCATTTTCTACGTCTATCAGGGCGGAAAGATCATTCCGCTGGATATGCTGGAACTCGGAAAGCAGTTGATCCAGCTCAGTCAGCGAGGCCTCCAGAATCTCGGCCATATGATCATGGCCCTGGTGGAGATGTATCAAGTTCATGTGTCAAAGCGCCATCGATTTTGCCATCACGAAACTCCCATTGGTGTTCATCACTGTCGACACACCTTTCTGCAGCATCTTGTACACTGCCTCAACGATGAATTTTACGTACTCATCCGTATCTGCCAACACTTGTGGTGTCATGGCAGAAGTTGGAGGAGTTACCCTGGATGGCGGGCCTGAAGAGGACCAGCCGATCTCGATCTGCGAGGTTTGAACATCGACCTCAGCAGACTCTCCCGCTTCAGGAACTTGAGTTCTGCTACCAGCGCCAGATGCCAAAATTACAGAAGGAGTTGGGTGGGGCGTCGATATCGTCCCCCAAGTCGAAAAAGCAACAGAGGGCTCTTGCATCAGCAAGCCCTTGTCCTTTCCCGGCTCAAAGGGACTATCAGCATCCGGAGCTGCCTCCTCCACCACCGAGGCGCGATCTTTAACCAACGCGGAACCTTCCTCTGGTAAGCTAACCGGATCAGCTCCCATTTTCTGGCGGGGCACGTCTTCTAGGGTCGGGCTCGGCAGACGAGTCTCCCCCTCATCATCGAATCCCTCCACGGGGACCAAATCTGTCGCCACCTCCCGACCGACAACCACCTCAGCTTCCATTGCTGAGCCTGGAGTAGGGCTCGGCAACGCTACAGCCGACCTCCCCGCATCATGACAAGGAGGGGAATCAACCCTCTCCTCTGTTGCAATCACGTCTGTTGCCCCCGTAACAGACTCACGCATCTCTGGAGGAACGTCTTCCGAAGACGACGAACTCCACTCCACCTCTTCATCTGGAAGCCCCGTGTCCGCAGGACCCTCAACGTCTAAAGCCCCCACGGCGGCTTGCACTATCTCGAAAGCTGCTACATCCTCAGCCTCCCTCCTAACATAATCTGGAGATGCCGGAGTCTCCACAACAACGACATCATCTGGATTCTCCTCCATGGGAGACATCATAATCGACGGAATGTGCTCTTCAGATGAGCCCGCCATCGCCTTTGGCCTGCCGCCACCAGACTTTGGAGTACGGGGTCTCCTTTTGAGCGACTCCTACAAAAAGAAAGCATAAGTCACACGAAATATGGATCCTAAATTAGACTATATGGGACACCCTTACCTCCGTAGCTGTCGAGTTCGACGACACAGTCGGTGACGATGCCTTCTTCGGCCTCTTTGACGCAGAAGAGCCAGCCTCTGTATCCGTACGTCTTTTCGGTTGATCAACCGAGGGTTCTGCCTGACCCCCTGGGGACGCGGCAGAGGCACCTCGAAGACCCACCTCTGGCGGACGATACGATCGTGCCCTCGCCAAGTTCCCGGTCACCGCTAACGGGGTGCCTACAACAAGACTAGTCTCCCTATCATATCCGGGAGGCATGGCAGCCATAACACAGTAAAATTTGGCGACTGAGAAAAGAATCGACGGTCGCAGATTCTGGACGGACAGCGTAAAGCGAGCTCCGGTACATCCAACATTGTATTAATGCCAAGCTCGTGCACCATCCAGCAAGCTTCCAGTATACCCCAGGGTGATACTGGGATTATCCAACATCAACTGAGCATAACCAAATTGTCGTACAAAACTGCTCGATAAATATGGTTCCAAGTAACACTGGTTCCTGTTCCGGTACACCAGATGGGACGGCCGGATACTTTGCAACCAGCAGAATCCCCATGGAGGCAGAGTGGTGGCATCTTCACCCGAATCAATTAAGTTTTCACCGACCTCAAAACCCGAAAAGACAGGACCTACTTTGGTGATCTTCCACCCCTGAAGGCGGGATAAAACCTTCCTGCAAACCGGAACGCCAGAATGCAACCAGCTTCTCTGGTGGAAACGGCGAAGGAATGCATCTCCGGCCCTATGATCTTCTTCCGAGCCCTGACGCATTACATTTGGATGGTGTAAAATTAACCACCCCATCAGATAGTGAAATGGCAGTTCGGCACGTGGGAAGTTGTCATTCCTACCGCGATCATGAACCACGTTCCCCGCAAACTCCCGTAAACCTCGCAGCAGGTTACACACCATCGCGGGGAGAAGAGCCAGGCGCCGGCCGAAAACCAACTTCACTGCTGGCAGGATTAAGTTTCGGGTCACCCTCTCTACGGAGCCTGACCCGCCCGAGAAGACGTAATCCCAAAGCCAAACCATCAGCTAACACTGCTTTCGACGACATCCGATGAGTAAGGTGCCAGAAACAGCTATAGGAGCGTTCATCCGACTCCCGGTCCTCATTTTCTCGGGGATTCTTCTCACCTAACCTGCTTATTTCGGAGAGCACTTCGCTACGGGAAAGCGCTGGCGGAGTGGTGAATTGAGAGGGATCCTCCTTGTCTTGCTTGAAGACGTAATCCCTCCAGACGGTCATATGAGGTTGCGACCTGCTCTTATCCCTCTTCTGTATATAGTAGTGATGACTCGCCACTTTCTTGAAGACGGCCATCATCTCTTCAGCTTTGTCCCCCAGGACTTGGAACTCCTCGTTGGTCGGGAAGTATTCCTCATAAGGTTCTGACCCCTAAGGGAGTCTTGACACTTCGTATATTTCATGAAGTGCGAGTCCCAGCTCCCCCACCGGGGTAAAGAAAGTCCCGGTCTGGGTGTTAAACATCTCCAGGAGCACGAGGAACATATGTCGGTTGATGTCAACACCTGCCTGAGTAGCACGGATCGCGGCAGTCAGCCCCATCTCTTGGAGTTCAGTTTGAAACTGCGACAGCATCCAGAGTGTCAGCTTGTCCCATTTAGCAACATAATGACACCAACCCTCTACCCGAAATTCACCTTTCGGGTACGATCGCTCCATCAAAAGCATGTGATTGGCAAAAGTCGAAGCGCCGAAAGCAAATGTATTGATGGGAACATCACTGTAAATGCTCCCAGGACGTAGAGTCTGCCAGGTGAAAGATGGCCCAGACCGCACGGTGGCCAAACTATCCCTTTGATCAGAGGTAGAGTCGATCTTGAGGATACCTGCTACCGCTCCTCCCTGGGATGGAATTAATTCCCAAGACATCCTCCTCTTGGAAGCAAGACGACAGAAGACCGTCAAAGGCCATTGACGTTCAAGTTGCTTAACGGTCATATGCACTCCTCTTGCTGTAAAAAACCAGTCTTCCTTGACCTTCAACACCTTTGCTTCAATAGAAGTAAGGCGGTCTCCAAACAGAAACTCGGGCTTCAGAAAAGTTACTTTATCAGAAGTGGCAGATTTCAAAACGCCATGCTCCATTATCTGTTTGAAGAACCCATACGGTTGTTCCCGGATTTGAGTCATTCTTTCGGAAGACTGATCCAGCATAATATCAGCTTGAGCAGGGTTTATCACCTCCTCATCTTAATCGACTCCCATCTGGTAGAGGGCAGCGTCCAGAAGCACTTCATTCAAGAGTGGGACAGTCATTGACACTAGCAAAGATTCAAGGATGTTAGAAACAACAAAGAAATCTGAGCCGCATTCTCATAAGGCTCAAGCGCATCTGAAAAAGAAGCTTCGGCGCATCATCAGGGTCTAAACCCATGTGCGTCAGCAGTGGAGCTTCGGTGCATCATCAGGGTCTAAACCCATGTGCGTCAGCAGTGGAGCTTCGGAGCATCATCAGGGTCTAAACCCGTACGCATCAGCAGTAGAGCTTCGGCGTATTTTCAGGATTTAAACCCATGCGCGTCGACGGAAAAACCTCAGCACATTATCAGGACTCAAGGTCCATGCGCGTTGGCGTATGTATGGCACAGGAAGATATGGTGAAGGATGATGAAACTCACCAACCACTGTCGGTCGAACGTCGACGGGCGGACGGGGAACATCAGCTGCGGCAGCCTCTGCAGGCTCTTTCCCTTTGCCTCGTCCCTTGCCAGCACCACTACGAGAAGTCTTGGGAGCCATTCCTTGAAGGGAGAAATTTAGGGTTTTTCGAAAAAGAACTCTAAAAGGAAAAAAGCAAAGAGAGAAATCAGACTAGAACTATCTCTCTTCTCCTCACGCCTATTTATAGGCTCGGTCGCACGTGTGAACCAATGAAGTGTGACCTCAGCCGCCTGCAGATAAATCCAAAAAGATCATCATTAATCTTCTTGGTTATCGAGGCGTTATCATTTGCATTAACTGAGAGGAGCATGCGCCCGTCACTGATGCGCGGAGTATCCATGCGCCCGAACAGACATGCGCCCCAACCACCATGCTTCTTATTCAAAGTATTCCAAAACTTGACAAAAAAAAGTTTTGAAAACTTTGAAGGGGGTCTTGTAGAAGCATGGAATTTCACGATCAGAAATCCTATGCACCAAACACTGCATGCGCCAGGAAGTTCAGACAAAGTACTTTGACACAGCAAAACAAGAATATAGACATTAAAAGAAGATTTTTATTTCATATAAAAGTCTATTACATGTCTTAAAAAGGACTGTACAAAAGGGAACACAAAAAGAAAAGACCCTAAGTCTACGGCCAGGCGCAGCATCATCATGCGCTCTCGAACAGGCGCATCTCACCATGCGCTCTCAGTCAGGCACATCACACCATGCGCTCCCAGCCGGGCGCATCCCTTCAGCAGCTCAGTTATGTGCATCCTCAGTTATGTGCATCCCTTCAGCAGCTCAGTTATGTGCCACCCTTCCAGCCAGGCTCACCGCCGTCTAAATGCTCCGACTAATGAAGCATGTATTGAGCGGAACGAGGGTGGCAATCAACCCTCTAGCTGGAGGAAGAGCTCCCCAAACCGAGGAAGGGAAGAGCACCGCAAGCCAACCTTTGCCAAGGAAGGCTTCGAAAGAGCCTCCAAAGGCGAAGGAAGACCGCAATCGAAACTGCGGCTAAAGGAGCAGCTTTCAACACAACCAGAATAGGCAACACCCACTCTGAAGGAAGAAAGAGCCCCCAAAGCCGCAGCACCGCAATTCCGATCTACGGCTCTTCCCACATAACGGAGACGAGGCTCGTGTATCCCGATCTTTGGATGCAACAGGCACCTTATGCCTGCCTCGGAAACCCTCGACTCCGACTTTTGGATGTAACAGTCACCTTCAAGTGCATCAAAGAAGACAATGCGTTGCATCTTCACCCTCGGGAGCATCTCATCAACAGAATGCACTCGAGTAAACAAGTTCATTTTGGGAGGACGTGAGAGAACGAGAAGCCAACTCTCTCCATGCCACTATTTATAGGCCGGGCAAATCAAACCCATGCGCCAAGTGGATGGCTCTCCGAATCCCGTACAATGAATTTGCATTAAATGGATGAACCTGACGCTTCGAATTCAGCCAAGTCAAAAACGGTTATTTAAAGCACTCGAAGAACGGAACAGTTGCACCAAAAGACGTATCACACGGAGCGGATGCGCCGGCCAGACCGTGCATCACACAGACGCACCTCTCAACACCAAGCGCTTCACAAACATGCACCCCCATGCGGCCCCATATGCCTAGTGGAACGCCGATCGATGCGCCCACTCGACAATCCATCACCTGTCAAAGAACATTAAATGCTGAAGTCTGACAGAGTTGGCAGCACGTCCCCCGAAGACTGCAGTTGACAGCTTTTTTAGAAAATGAAGCGTCGCCAACGTCAGCATCATCATTACTTTCCTCCGACTGTCACAAGCTACGTGGCTGCCCAACCACTAGCATGCGCCTCCGCGGTCGTGCGCCCAAAGCTCTGTATGCGCCTCAAAAGCCATGTGTCTCAGACTTTCTCTCTGATCCCTAAAGACAGAAGTAAAGTCACTACTGAAGCTCTGCATGCGCCTCAAAAGCCATGCGTCTCAGACTTCTCTCTGATCCCAAAAGACAGAAGTAAAGTCACTATTGAAGCTTCGCATGCGCCTCAAAAGCCATGCGCTCCAAATGGTTCGCGACTCCCAAAGGTTACGAGCCAAAGTCTCCTCATGCACCCAATCCCAGGCGCATCCTACCAGACCATTCCCCACCAAATCCGAGATCTCCGAGCCATGGGCCGATGACATATATCCTTTGACTCGATTCACCCAAGATCTCAGCAACAGAAAAATCCTCTTCTTTGCTACGTGCCGGCCCACAACAGAAGTATGAAGAATTCAACCCCTTAATCAGGGCACATCGTCCATGCGCCTCCATCAGCAATTACCACGTGGCATCCCCACGACTAGGCGCATCCTACATATGCGTGCATGAGCAGCCAGCCTGCAGACTATAAATAGAGGGATCATTTTCTTCGTCCACACACAAACAGAGACACATATACATAGTCAGACAGAGACGTCGCACAACCAGAGAGACAGATACAGATACTCAACGTCTTTCTTCTCTCAGCAAGCTCCAGCACCCAGAGCAATCCAAACCTTCAGAGAATCGATAACCGTCGTCAGATCGTCAACGGAGTCAACGTATTACCACTCGCTCCATCGGCACAAGGGACCCAGATAAATAAAAGTGTACTTCTAGGACTACGTCTAAGTCCTACATTGTAACATTGTTCTGTTTGTATTAAAATTTGCAATCAAAAGATTTTAATGGCAAACAACGTCATGCACCTCGCTTAGCGACGGCGAAAGAGCGAGATGATAGGATACATCTCCTACTCGCTCTAGAATGTCAAATGGCCCTATATACCTAGGACTAAGCTTTTTTCGTACGCCGAAACGAATGACGCCACGGTTAGGCAAAATTCTCAGGAATACATGGTCACCGACAAAAAACTCGAGAGGGCGCCGATGAGAATCGGCCCAATGGCGTTGGCGATCTTGGGCAACTCGAAGATGATCCCTGACTTTTCTGACCACTTCAACTGTCTGGACAATCATTTCTGGACCAAGTATCTGCCTCTCTTCGACATCGTCCCATGCTAGCGAGGATCTGCACTTCCTACCATATAGTGCCTCGAACGGTGCCATCTGGATACTGGCCTGAAAACTGTTATTGTACGAGAACTCCACCAGGTGCAGGTGATCTTCCCATGACCCACCGAAGTCAAGTGTACAGGACCGCAACATATCTTCAAGAGTCTGGATTGTGCGTTCTGACTGACCATCTGTTGCGGATGATATGCTGAACTGAACTGGAGGCGAGTTCCCAAGCTCTCCTGCAGGCTACGCCAAAAGTACGACGTGAATCTTGAATCTCGGTCTGAGGTGATACTGACTGGCACTTCGTGTAACCTGACAATCTGTCTGAGGTACATCTCTGCTAACTGAGCTGTCGACTGACTGACTCTGAACGGAAGGAAGTGAGCTACCTTCGTGATCTTGTCAACTATAACCCAAATAGCATCTCGACTCGCTGGGGATCTAGGCAACCCGGTCACAAAATCCGTGGTCACATGTTCCCACTTCCATTCTAGAATCGGCAAGGGCTGAAGAAGTCCAGCAGGCCTCTAATGTTCAGCCTTAACCTGCTGGCAAACCAAACACCGAGAGACAAATCGGGCTATCTCCCTCTTCATGCCATTCCACCAGAAGTGTTGTCGGATATCACGGTACATCTTCGTACCGCCCGGATGAATGGAATATTGAGAACTGTGAGCCTCTGCCATAATTTTCTGTCTGATATCTCTACTGGGTACACAAAGATGCTTACCATGCCTAAGTGTACCGTCTTCATGAATACATAACTCCGGTCTTCGTCCTGCCTTACACTCTGCTCTGAGTCGCTGAAGCTTGGAATCTGCTGCTGCGCCATCCGGATCCTCTCGACTATGGTGGACTGAACTTGCATGTTGGCCATCAATGCCACACTGAAAGGAAGGACAACTTCAATATCCATTTTCTGAAGATCTGCTAACAGCTATAGTTGCGTTGTTAGGAAATAAACTCCGGCTCTCCTGCTCAATGCATCTGCAACAACGTTGGCCTTCCCGGAATGATACTGCAAGTTGACATCATAATCCACATGAAGCTCCAGCCACCTCCTCTGACGCATGTTAAGATCCTTCTGGGTGAAAACATACTTCAGGCTCTTGTGGTCGGTGAAAATCTCTACCCTATCTCCGTACAAGTAGTGCCTCCACAACTTAAGTGCAAACACTACTGCTGCCAGCTCCAAGTCATGGGTTGGATAATTCTTCTCATGATCACGAAGTTGCCGTGACACATTATCTATTACCTTCCCATGCTGCATCAGAACACATCCTAGGCCTCTGCCTGAAGCATCACAATATACTAAAAATCCTCCAGTTCCATCTGGAAGTGCGAGGATAGGAGCCGTCATCAAGCCTCGCTTCAACTTCTCAAAAGAATCCTGACACTCTACTGTCCAAGCAAACTGCACCTCCTTACGGGTCAACTGGGTCAATGGCGCTGAAATCCGAGCAAAATCTGAAACAAACCGCCGGTAGTAGCCGGCCAATCCAAGAAAACTACAAACTTCTACAACGGTGCTGGGCACTGGCCACGACTCAATAGCCATAATCTTCTGGGGATCCACTTCTACTCCTCCTCTGGTGATGATGTGACCCAAGTACGAAATGCGATCGAGCCAGAACTCGCATTTACTGAACTTGGCATACAACTGGTGCTCCCTAAGAATCTGAAGAACCACACGAAGATGCTGCTCATGCTCCGCTTCGCTCCTGCTATAGACCAGGATGTCATCCAAGAACACAATCACAAACTGATCCAAGTAAGGCATGAAGATGCGATTCATGAGATCTATAAATACCGCCGGTGCATTGGTCGCTCCAAATGGCATCACTAGGAACTCCTAATGCCCATACCTAGACCTGAAAGCTGTCTTCGGGATGTCCTGCTCTCTGACTCTGATCTGATGATATCCTGAGCGTAACTCGATCTTCGAAAATACTGCTGCCCCTCTGAGCTGATCAAACAAGTCATCTATCCTCGGGAGAGGGCATCTGTTCTTGATTGTCACTGAGTTCAAGGTACGATAATCAACACATAACCTGGACGTACCATCCTTCTTTTTTACAAGAAGCATCGGGGCTCCCCAAGGCGATCCATTAGCACGAATGAATCCCTTAGTTCGAAGTTCTTCAATCATCTTGTACAAGATCTCCAATTCTGAAGGCGCCATCCTGTAAACTCTCTCTGATACTGGGGCCGTCCCAGGAATCAAGTCTATGATGAACTCGATCTTCCGCTCTGGCGGCATACCTGGAAGCTCTTCTGGGAAAACATCTGGGAACTCATCGACTACCCTGGGCAACTGAACTGCTGCTACTGCCATCCGCAATATCGGAGGAGAAGACTCAACCTCGCCACGAGAGAAGGAAAATTTTGGCTCACCTGGAATGCTAAAAACAACCCTGCCAATGTGGCAGTCTATCCTAGCATACTGGTTCCTTAACCAATCCATCCCTAAGACCACATCATAATCGACCATCGGGAACTCTATCAATCTAGCGGGGAACTCTCTACCGCTAACTATGATCCAACACAAGAAAAACACTCTATCTACTCCCACAAGTCCATTACCAGTAAGTATATTAAGCCTTACTGATAATGACTCGGGCTCCAATCCTATCCATGTCGCGAATCGTGCAGACATAAAAGAATGTGATGCACCAGAATCAAATAAAGCTGAAGCTGGAAAGGAGTTGACGAGAATAGTACCTGCCACTACCTCTCCTGGTGCCAATCCTTCCTGCACGGTCATTACTATAGCCTGACCATGCCCTCGGGGTGCTGGTCCCCTCTGCTGAAATCCTCGCTGCCTGCTCTGACTCTGGGCTTGGACTTGTACATACTGCTGGGGGTTCTGCTGCTGGAATACTTGGGCCTGAGGTGGCAAGGGCCTCGGCAATGGGTACTGCTGCTGCTGCTGGACTGGAACTGGGGCTGGTCCCCTCACCGAAGAGCTAGAAAGGTTGGACGATGATGAACCACCCCTGTTCGGGCAGGATCCAACCTTATGATCCGGTGCTCTACAAGCCAGGCACAATCCCTGCGCCCTGCGACACTCTGCTACCATATGTCCTGGCTTCCCGTAATGAGAACATCCTACTGCGGAAGAGTGCTTCTGCTTCTACTGAGGGTACGTCGGGGTGGAATGCTGAACCGACGTTACTGAGGCCGCTCGCCTCGGAGCTCCAATGGTCAAAGCTCTGGCTGTCGGGGCTGGTGCTGAAGGCTGATTCATCTGGCCGTGAGATCTGTTCCGACCTCCGGCCCTATCCACAATCCTCTGGGAGGTATACTCATGCCTCCTAGCTGCTCTCAAGACTGCATCAAAAGTCTGATGCTCAAATTGCTCGACTGCTAACAAAATCTCCAGGTGAAGTCCCTGCTGGAACCGCTGGGCTCTATCATACTCGGTTGCCACCAAGGTAGGAGCAAACCGACTAAGTCTCGAAAACTTGGCCGCATATCCGTCGACCGTTCTGTCCATCTGCTTCAGATTGGTGAATCTCGTCTGTAGATCATATCGAGCTATAGCATCAAAATACTTGGTCTGGAATCTCTTCCTGAATACTGCCCAAGCAATGGGTGCTGCTAATCCAACGGCCTGAGCCGCCCACCAGCTGCGGGCAAGATCTAGCAACTGCAGGCGCACCACGGCTACCTTCTCGTTCTCTGGGATCCTGGCTGCTTCTAGAATCACCTCTGTGTCCTGAAGCCAAGCATCTGCGACGATCGTATCTTCACTACCGTCGAAAAAAGGAGGGTTCAAGCGCTTGAAGCTGTTGGCCGCGCTGTTACCCTGATGATCGCCCCTGGTCAAAGCATCCGTCCCTGCCTGGTGCAAGGCATCTCTTCGACGATCTTGGAAAGCTATCAAGGTCCTGACGAGTCCTACCAAGGTGCCATCATCAGGTTCGACAGGCTGAACTGGCTGGACTGGTGGCTCTCCGTCAGAAGGCACGACTCTGGAGGCTACTCCGGAATGCTGGGCTTGATCCCCTGGTTGTGGCTGGTCTACAAGAAGTGCTCCGCCTTGCTGACCGGCAGGTCCAGGAACGATGCCGCAGAAGAAGACGACATGGAGAACAATAAGGAAGGACCAGGACAGATCAACGATACAAGCATATGATCGGGACAAGAATCAAGGGATTCAGATGATACGAACAGAGATCAAGGGCGAATACTGATTGAGACATCTATTCGGTAAACCCTCACATATCTTGATTTACAAGACCTGCATGGGCCACCACTTAAACCAAGTCACGCCCTAGAACCAGAATACTGGAGAGCGGGGGCAGACATAGCCAGCTACGTATATGAAATGGGATCCATCTCGCTATACGGTCACGGCTGTCTAGATACATGAGGGTTTAACTACAAGCTAACAGTCTCTTAAGGTCATGAACAAGCCTAGTGTCTCAATCACAAGCAAGTAAGTAAATATTACAAGATGTTAGATCATCAAATATACAATAGTAAGGCATCCCAAACATTACATATTCAGTTGATCATGAAGCTAGTCGTTACAAAATATTAGGACGAGCAAGAGTTTTAGTCATACATGATCAACCCTAGGATCTGTCAATCATGTTACAGCCCATAGGCAGACAGTAAGTAAGTGTAATCGAGCTAAACAGGTGCTCGTCGGCTAAACGCCTCAAAAGAATATTTTTATAATAAAGTGGAAGATCAAAAATAAACCCACTCGTTGCCCTGGTTACGTCTAGTCGCCACCATCGGGCTGAAAGGTTGGTAGATCCTCTGGAGCTGCTCCAAAATCTGGCCATACAAAACCAGCTGGGTCAGACCCCAGAAAGAGCAAGTGCCACAAAGGAAGCTTCACTTAGGAACTAAAACTAGCAATTAGCACAAAAGATAATAATATATAGTAAAACTGGAGAAAATATAACATCACGAGGATATACGGTAAGATAACCATGGGACCGTTCAGATAACCAGGTTACAATCCTTAAACCAAACAAGGACCGAAATTGTAACCCTTCGTCTGAACCGAACTTGGTTTCTCCCATTTATCAACAAGATAATGTAAGAAAATCAGGATATTTAACAACTTATACAGGATCAAGACTAGGCAGATTATTCCTCATTCAATCAATCACGGCCAAGCAGTGAGTACGGCTTGATACTTTAACTAGCTAGGGTTATCACAGGCCTAGTTACTAGCAAGATGCAACGAGATTATTCCACAGCCACAAGCCCTACAGACCATCCAGGTTACCCAGGTCAAAAATTAGGGGTTAAATTCAGGTGGGTACATCGTCCAGAAAACGCATGTACCCTTAGGTAGCTTGAAGGGTGCAACACATGACAGTGTGCTGGAAATGTGCCCTACTCGACGGCAAGCTACAGATCCCAAGCGCGCCCAGGTAACGGGATTGCCTGTAGCTGGAAGATCTCTTTATGACTAATGTATTAATCTAGTTATTAGCCTTAATCCATTTCAGTAGGTACTCCTGACCGTGGTACTCAGGAGTCTCATCCTAGACATGATGCAAGACAGGACTAGATTATTTGTACAAGCACAATCGCCCACGGTGTCCAGGTTATTATATAGGTCATGTCATGTCAGGTAGCCGTCGTAATAGCTTATCAAGATATATTATGTCAGGTTTACTTGTCAGGAGTGCGCCACGACGGGCCACTATCATGTCATGCTAGTTCCTTGTCACACCTTGTCATGTACAATCATCATTTCAATCATGTCAATCAAATCATGATTTATCAAGTTCAGGACAAAAGGCGTAAGGATATAAAATAGGCATAAAAATATACAATAAAGGTAAAGGTGTACGACATAGGAACTCAAGTTATACTGAAAGTTACATGGCATGGGTATAATAGTAATAATTAAAATATTCATAAAATACAAGCTATGAAAGAGCCATACGGCTCGGCATATGCGACCAAGAAGTGATCTCATGCGGCTGGGGAGGAAGCAGTCTAAGCGCCTCGGGATGGAAGGGTCATGCGACTGGCGGAGGGAGTCGGGTTCATGCGGCGGGAGAAAGAAATCCATACGGGTCGGGGGAATTAAGAGCCCATACGGCTCGGAACAAGAGCAGCTCATGCGGCTGGCGGAGGCAGTAGAACATATATGGCTAGCGGGGGACAGGTCTCATGCGGCTGAAGGGGATGAGTCCTTATGCGGCTGGGAAAAGGACTAGTCCCCATACGGCCAGAGAATGACAGTTGCATATGCGGCTAAAAATGACGGGCGCATATGCGGCTGGCGGAAAATCGAACCTATGCGACTGGCGGAGCAGTGAAGCCTATGCGGCTGGCGGGTTGAGGGTCCAAGCGGCTCGAACGAATCCGGGTCATGCGGTTAGGTCCAGGCAATAGTGCATGCGGCTGGAACTGACTTGTCGCATGAATGTTCATGCGGTCAAGTGCTGCCATGCGGCTCGGGACTGTGCTTTTTCTCCAAATTTCCGAAAAGAAGTACACCATGAAGCCATGGCTTCCAAGCTGCATATAACCTTCATCCGGAGTCCAAATCTGAACTTCCATAGGTCAAAATGGGACAGAATGAAATGCTCTACAACATAGAACCATCAAAACTTGGAAATAACAATGCTAAGTAGATCAAAACCCAAGAATTTCGAAAATACTATAAACTTAGATCTACACAAATTTAACCATAGAAATTGAAAACACCAAGTACTAAAGAGTATTAGAATCTCGAGAGGAATAGAATGGAACAATAAAACGGAGTTCCTTCGCGAAGCAAGCTGTACTTGCCTAAGCTCTTTTTCTGGTAGGTGAGGAGTTAATGGAGAAAAGAAGAAGAGTAATGAAGAGAGAGAATGAAGAATGGGTAATAAATACTAATGGTGGTGGTAGGTAGGGGGTTCACCCTTGGTTCACAATGAACCAAAGCAAACCGAGCCAAGCCAAACCAATCCAAGAATAAACCAAGCCATGAAGAAAAGCTAAGCAAGAAATCATGCAATACAAGATAAAATACGTACACATATTCTGAAATACGTACACGTATTCTGAAATATGTAATACGAACCACAGCATTACATACTATGCTTCTTTGGTTCTTTGATCACTTGTGACATATACTCTTATGATCACAGAGTCTTCTTTGAATCCTTATCCCATTTATTGGGTTTCCCAGAATCCCCATTTATGGGACTACTATGTACCACCCTTCGAGGGCCGTTACATAAAAATTATAACATAACCTGGTTGGATCCTTATGTATTAATTGGGGGTACAGGGAAGTAGAAGTAGACATGTGAATAATATCCAGGTAGTGTAATTCCCAGATCACTCCATAGTATAATTCCCAGAATCTTCTATGCCATTCACATGTTTATGTTGTACTCTGACTCACTAGCCACTGATAGTTCTCTATTACAGTATATATATATTTCTATTACAGCTTTCTCTGTTTACATACTGCATTTTCTTCAGTATCTATATCTTACTTTACTGCATGATTATATTTTCTAACCTGCTATGATCTGTTGAGATGTATTGTACTCGCTCCTGTCCTGACTGGACCTGTTGAAAATATTACAGAGGACGAGGAGGAGGCCGGTGTGGATACCTATTACGGTGCTACCTTAGATGAGATGTTGGACCTGGACCAGCAGCAGGTCCCACTAGCTGTGGATGACACACCCTTAGACTAGGATGTTTTAATTTACAGTATTCTATGGATGATTGTACATATTGATACTTGGGATCTGGGATTATGTATTTACCTTAGACTCTCTGTTTGTACTTGGGATTTCCTTTCTGTTCAGAAGTTTTATCTATCTATCTATCTGCTATCTTATCATCTGCCTTAGTTGTGATTGAGTTTACTTTCTGCTATGTCACTCCCATTCGGGGAGTATAAACTGCTTAGCTTTATATTGTTAGATGTTGTGACCTAGGACAACGTTCTACCGTCGACACTGCGGCGTAGGCTGGACGTACCCACTTCTCGTGCCCTTACTCTAGGGTGCGGGTCGTGACACATTTTTAGTGGTGGCCCATGCAGGTCGAGTTTGTGTAGTGGTATTCGAACTAGAGTACCACTACAGCCTGCAGTAGGATTAGGATTATTTTTGGAGGTACTCAATCACATTAGGAAAAACTCTTAATCAGATTCCTTTTGTCTAAAATTGTTGCTTATTGACTTCCCTTTGAATATAAACTGTCCTCCTTTGAATTTTTGCTTCATTCTCAGAAATTGCTTTTTGTTTTGATCTGTTTTCATGATGGTTATGAAGACACGATCTCATCACTTCGGTTCGGGAGATACTATCGAGAGGCTGGCCACCTCTCGTCCTGTTCATCAGGGCCCCGAGATCGCAGCTTCTGTGGTGCCGACTCAGGTTGGCATTTCTGCTACATTGGAGGTACACCTCTGCTTGTACAGAGATATTTTCTCGTCATTTTGGATTTCTCTTAACAGCAGCAGTTCATACAGCATCAGTAACAGGCAAGAAGAAACCAGCAGGACGAGCTATCATCAGGACTGTCAAGGATACACAGACCATTGGAGATCTTGCTGCAAGTTCCGTTCTTCTCAATTCCATTTTCAAAATTGTCTTTTATAACTACCTTGAAATCCGATTCCATCTGTTCCTTGCTGATTGATTAATTTTGTCATGTTGTTCTTTTGTTATGTTGGTTTTCTTCAAAAAATCATATGGGCTAGGTCACCTAAATCATGGGATCTAGAACCTTCGATAGTCGTGTTAGTTGGCATAGTGAGGACATGTAGTCAGATTTTGGATGTATCTCTCGGGTACGAGAATTTAAGGTTTTTGTCGTCGCATACGGCAATACGAAAATTTTAAATACCATGAACCTATAGGTACGTACCTTAGTCAAGGACTCTGTGATTATCGTAGCCTTGCTCACTAGCATGATGAAGACTCTGGACAACATGATTTTGGACAGACGCATATAATTAACAGATTGTATCTTGAGGAGGTTTTAAACATCATACCCTTTTGATTGTTATAAATAACTTAGGAGTAGGAGTATGAGTAGGAGTGGCTTAGATGTTATTATAAATCTAGTGTAACTTCTTGCTATAAATTCTTCCTAATACAATGAATCAATGATTTTGTTAGACCTTAACTTAGATTTGATATTGTAACTCTGGTTTCAAATTGTTCCTTCTTTTAAATAGATAAGCAGAACAGATTTTATCATTATCTTCTTCTTGCCATTATTTCTTGTATTACCTTAGAATATATAATATAGTGGACACAGATGCTTGCCTGACACGTATGCATGCTACACTTGATCACCAACCTATCTAAATGCATATTAATATGTTGATGTTAATTTCTCAAAATTCTAATAATTCTAATATAGGACAGTATCAGTGACTAGTTCCCTATTTTTTCCAGATTAATCTCATAAATTAAATTTAAATTTCATGTTATTAGTTGTTGTTTATATTACTACAAATATATGTTACATACAGAGTTTCAAGTCTTAAAGAAATTGGTTGAGTTTTGTGTTGAATTTGTCAAATCTGAGACTGTGTACATATTAAACCTTTAACCCTGGATTCTAAGTGCTTAGTTCAATTTGCAGTTTTAAATTGTAATGTTTGAGCCGTATACATTGTTGTGTGTAGGTATATAATGTTAGGATTCATACTTACATGTTAGGTTGTGGTTGTGGTAACCATTGAGTTGGTTTTGATGTTCAAATTTCTCCAAAATTTTGAAAACTGAATACATGTTAATATTTTTACATTGCTTTTAAATGCGTAGTTCAATTTTAGATCTAATATGTAATGTTGAACTAAAACTGAATGATTGAACCCTTTATTTCAAGTTTTAACCCATGTATACTTGACATCCTACATTAATGTTCACAACTGCCATGAAAACCTAACCCTTCATCTCTATGTTATGTTCATATAGCTATATAGATATATATATATATATAGTTCTGTATACATGTTATAATGTCTGTAGATGCAATTAAATCTCTACCTCTCTATACATATAGGTATACATATATATATAGTTAGCCGTGCATGTTATGAGTAAATAGCTTGTACTTTGTAGACTGTTTAACCAATATGCCATGAATAGTGTAACTTGATAGCTATAGTTGAGACACAAATCCTCTTATACACTTTCATGTATATTTCACACACAAACTACATAACCCTTACATAATTCTAGTTTTTTTTTCCCTCTCTAACACACTCTCTATATATATATCGTGATTGGATTTCAATGCTATTGACTTTCGTTCCTTAAACTTTTGGTTCTAATTTTCTTAAATAGTACCCCTTTATATTTATTTTATTTTTGATAATTACCAGTTTTCATATAGGAGGGTAGACTGTCTTACAGTCTTGATGATTGTTATTTCTGTATCTTTTCTAGTTAGCACCCTAGATTGC
Source organism: Iris pallida (assembly GCA_029216955.1). NCBI lineage: Eukaryota > Viridiplantae > Streptophyta > Magnoliopsida > Asparagales > Iridaceae > Iris > Iris pallida. The sequence goes on along the minus strand of JANAVB010044814.1, from coordinate 5,501,547 downwards.
TTGTGTGTTTTGATGCCCTATGACCGTTTTGGTTAGCATGACTAGTATACCTAGATGAGACTTCACTACCACCGTATGCCATGACCCTGTATGCCGTCCTTTTTAATCGTATGTTTTATTTAAGTTCTGAGACTTGATTGCTGGGGGCTTAACCTAGAAGGAGTGCGATCACCTTTAATTTCGAGGACAAAATTTTTATAAGGTGGGTTGGATTGTAACACCCAGTTTTCCAGAAGAGGGTAATTTTAAAATTTTGTAATTTTAGTCTTTTAATAATGATATTTAAATCATGATATAATTTTTAGTGATTTTTAATCATTTAAAACTATTTTAAATCATGACTTATGATTTTGGTGTTTTGATAGTGTAACCTTGGAGACTGGTTGACCTAGAGCCTAGCCTTGTGATTAGGGTATTTTGTTTATCATTTCTAGTTGAGGGTATTTTTGTCATTTTTGGGGTTATTTGATTTTATTTTAATTTATTTGAATTTATGGGAATTTTTAGAATTTATTTTGGAATTGTTTGAATGAGGGTTGACTAGGTTGAGTTTGAATAGCAATGACCTTAGTAGACTAACCTAGGAGCTAACCCTAGTTGAGTTGGACTTTGTTAGGTCATGCAACCCTAGTTAGACTAGGTTGACCTACGGTTTAGTTATTTGACTCAAGTTAGGACATTAAGTCATAAGCCATGACTTGTGGTTGAACCCATGATTGATAATTTAGCCATAAAAGCCCAAAGCCCATTAGGCAAATGCCCAACCCTAACCCTAACATTATTTGTCCAGCCACTTAACCCATCCTAGGGATTCCCCCTTATAAATATCCTCTTAGAAATTAGGGCTAGCCTCTAAGGAAGAACAAGCTTTAGAAAGAGGTATTTTCTCAACTTCTAAAATTCCTAGAAATTCCATTTTAGCTCCATTTTCCCTCAAATAAATTGCAATGGGTTTTAAATGAAGTGTTCTTGCTGTTGTTACATGTTATTCTCATATTCAAATCAATTTGGAGAAGTTTGACTCTCAAGAGGAACACCTCTCTTTAGAGCTTTTTGGGAATTTTGATACATAGAGGTAACTTTCAATCTACACCATGAAATCCTGATTTTATTGCATACCTAGGGATCCCTAGGCCTAACCTAACTGTAGGAATAGGAAACCCTAGAATTTGAGTCCAATTCGTGTCCTATTTGGACACGTATCAGTGTCCTTGTTCAACTGTTTGATGAAATGCCCCAATGGGCATTTCGATCTTTTTTTAGAAACTAAATGAATAGGAATTTGTATTTTGATGTTGCTTATGCATTTCTTTTGGACTGGGGGTGTCTCTGTGTCGTATTGTGTCGGATTTGACACTTGTACACGTGGGTGCGCGCACACGCGCGAGGCAGTACGCGTGTCCTGCTACTCGGGGGCTTTTGCTCCTCGGACACAGCACTAGGACACGCAAAACTCGACACACACTAGGGGGCAATGACTGACACCACGTGTGCCAAGTCTCACGTGTCCCCGTGTTGTGTCGAGTGAGCACGAGGCTCTGCACTAGTCGGGACTGACAGGTTCAGTCGGGTTTTAGTGTCACTGATACGAGGTTGTAAGTCAGACACGTGGACACTTGGACTCAGTACAGACACCTAGACACGAGGACCTACCCTAGACGAACCTAGGTTAGTGACCTCGAGACACGTTGTGTCCTGTGTCGTGTGCACGACACGCGTGCACACGTGTACGATGCAGTGCACTGAACAGTGCCTGTGTGCACTATTTTGGTGTCTTGAATTGTTTGGACACGTTTGTGTCCTCTTGTTAGGACACAAACACATTGTATGATACATGTATACTGTATATGTTCATTACCAACCCATAGTTTCATATTTTAGTTTGATTTCAAATCATATTCATCATTTACCCAAATTCTGAAAACAGTGCATTAGTTCCTGAATTTCCAGTTTTCAAAAGTGAATTTTGACAGTTGATTTAGCCTATTTAATACTGTTAAATGTTTGGTTTAAGTCCCAATTAGGGTTCTCCTATATGTTATCTAACTGTGGTTAAGTTTTGGGTTGATTTGGTGGTATATTGGAATCAAAATGGGGGTTAGAAACTGTGGGACTGAAAACTGAGATTATGGACTGAAAAGCTGTGAATGTTTTGAATTGATTTCCTTCCTTTCCTATGCAGTTTAATAACTGAACTGATTTGAGTATGTTCCTATATTTTTTCTGAGAAATCTGAGAACTGTTGGGCTTCTACTCACTGTACACCACTATGCATTTCTCTCTCACACACACACCATTACACACACCATTACACACTCATAAACCTGTGACACTCTCACACACATCTCCACATATTTCACTCTCTCACTCACAGTTTACACACACACACATAGTAGCTCCACTCTCTACTCACACATATTCTTTCTCTCTATATATCTATGTATGTATATTCTATATATGTCATATGTACATATATGTAAATAATGTATTGTGAATATATATATTATACATGAATATCTATCTATATATGTAAATCATATTTGTAATATAAGGTATATGCTAGCCTTGAATTCTTATAGTGTGTGTATGGTATTTAAGCCTAGGTATATATATAATATATATATATGTGAAGTTCCTAATGTATTGTACTATAGTCTATATGTAAAGTATATAAATATGTATATGTCTTTATGTAATATTGATTGCCTAATGTATTATAGGTAGTGGCATATAGCCAAGTATGGTATCCATGTGTAGGCCTAAAGGCATGCAATATAGGTTGTGTGATGTTGGGTTGGCTTTATGTTGTAATAGACTAGTATAGACTTGATTAGCCTAGAATGACTTGTTTAACCTAGTTTAGACTTGTTAGACCTAGTTTGACCATAGTTGACCAAGTTTGACTTCTAGGGTTGACCAGAGTTGACCAAGAGTTGACTTTGGCCTAGATTGACCTAGACTCATGTAGAGTGCATAGTAGAACTTCATTTTACCATTTTAGACTTGTTGTGACTTATGCTGTTCTGATTAGGAGCCAGACACCACTCTTCGGACACTACTTTCATATTGGACACTCAGATACCAGGCGAGTACATTCTCTGATCATTTCATATTCTGCTTAGAATTATTTTCCTGCATTAAATTACTTTACTTGATACTGTCACGTTGGTCACACGGATTAGTACTATATGGATCCCTTCTTGAGATGTTATCCCTTCAGGGAGCATCGGGTACTCTATGTTCTGTGCGTATCACTATGCTTCTTTGGTTCTTTGATCACTTGTGACATATACTCTTATGATCACAGAGTCTTCTTTGAATCCTTATCCCATTTATTGGGTTTCCCAGAATCTCCATTTATGGGACTACTATGTACCACCCTTCGGGGGCCGTTACATAGAATCATAACATAACCTGGTTGGATCCTTGTGTATTAATTGGGGGTATGGGGGAGTAGAAGTAGACATGTGAATAATATCCAAGTAGTGTAATTCCCAGATCACTCCATAGTATAATTTCCAGAATCTCCTATGCCATTCACATGTTTATGTTGTACTCTGACTCACTAGCCACTGATAGTTCTCTATTACAGTAAATATATTTCTATTACAGCTTTCTCTGTTTACATACTGTATTTTCTTCAGTATCTATATCTTACTTTACTGCATGATTATATTTTCTAACCTGCTATGATCTGTTGAGATGTATTGTACTCGCTCCTGTCCTGACTGGACCTGTTGAAAATATTACAGAGGACGAGGAGGAGGCCGGTGTGGATACCTATTACGATGCTACCTTAGATGAGATATTGGACCTGGACCAGCAGCAGGTCCCACTAGCTGTGGATGACACACCCTTAGACTAGGATGTTTTCATTTACAGTATTCTATGGATGATTGTACATATTGATACTTGGGATCTGGGATTATGTATTTATCTTAGACACTTAGACTCTCTGTTTGTACTTGGGATTTCCTTTCTGTTCAGCAGTTTTATCTATCTATCTATCTATCTATCTGCTATCTTATCATCTGCCTTAGTTGTGATTGAGTTTACTTTCTGCTATGTCACCCCCATTCGGGGAGTATAAACTGCTTAGCTTTATATTGTTAGATATTGTGACCTAGGATAGCGTTCTACCGCCGACACTGCGGCGTAGGCTGGACGTACCCACTTCTCGTGCCCTTACTCTAGGGTACGGGTCGTGACAATATATATACCTATATACCCTATATACCCATATAACCCTCTAAATAACCCCCCTAAATAGTCCTATATGTGAGTGTGAGAGTGAGTTTTGTGAGAATGAGTGAGTATTTTGTGTGAGGGCGAGTGAAGAGATGAAATGAGATACTAGTCTCAAAACATGTCCAAATTGAAATAGGACTTAGCTAATATGAAATAGAGTTTGTGGGTAGACTCCTAAGTTAGAATCGGGATTGCGTTTGAGGTGGGGATAATGGTATCTCATGATACCATTGAGTATCTTACGATACTCAAGGTAATGGGTAGTTAAACAACATGAGTCGTAAGATGGACTGGATGTCCACCTTACCTAGGAAACTTGGTAGGTAATGTTAGTATAGGTTACTATCCTACTACCCTAGGAAGCCGGGAGTGAAACTCCTAAGGAAAAGCTACTTGGCCTTAGTGTTAGAGTGGTAAAGGGTAAATATTATATAAAAGGGTAAACGGGTAAATTCAAGATACGGGATATGGGTTGTCGGTTTAACCTAAAACTTAGATGTCTTGATACGTACACCCTACAAATGTCATATTTGAACCAATTTCGACTCGGTTGACCCAGAGTTGACTTTTTATCCAAAAGTCAACAACGAGTCAACCCTTTGTCTAAAATGGTCCAAATCCAAACTAGAGTTGACCAGTTGACCAAAAGTCAAATGTTAGTCAACATTTGACCAGTTTGACCTAGGGTTGACCTATAGTTGACCAGAGTTGACCAGTTGACTAAACGTCAACTATAAGTCAACCCTTGACCCCGTTTGACTTGCTTTGACTTGTTTTGACTTGCTATGACTAGTATGACCTAGAGTTGACTTAGTTTGGCTTAGATTGACTTGCCATGACTTAGTTTGACTTAGTGTGGCTCAATGTGACCTAGTTTGACCAAGATTGCATATCATACATTAGAAATCATTCATAACTCTGTTAAACCCTAATTAATATGCAATATCTCATCTTTAGGTCTCTGATACCACTCTGAGCATTGATATACCCTACAGTTCAGGACAGCAGGCGAGTATATTCTCTTATAGCAGTTACTTGTCTTGATATCTTCTCTACCAGCTCAGTTATAGTGTTTACTTGATTCTCGACATATTGGTGCACGGACTAGTATTGTCGAATTCCTGTCATGAGATGTCATTCCTAGATTTCTCGGGATACTGGTACTTGCTTGGCCTTGATTCTTGTACTTGTATTGACGCTGATTCCTGGAGAGGACTTGCTCCCCTCTTAGGGAATCCCCTTTTATGACGTGCTATGTCCGGATCCGTATACTATTCGAGGATTGGGGAATTTTATAGATAGTGTGATCAATGCCCACCTTGAGTTACTACTTGTATCATAGCTATACCCTCACCTCACGATGGGTATAGCCTGACCTTGTAGAAGCATGGAATTTTAGGCACATCTATAAGCCAGAATTCCTATGCGCTTAATACTACATGCGCCAGGGAGCTCTAACGAAGTACTTGGTACAGCAAAGAACAGCAAAAATATAGACATCAAAATATGATTTTTATTTCATATAAAAGTCTATTATATGTCTAAAAAAGGCTTTACAAAGGAGAATTTCTACAAAAAGAAAGATCTTCAGCCTGCAGCCGGGCGCAGCAAACTGTCATGCGCCTCCTGCCAGGCGCATCATCTGCCAGGCATATTACTTCAGCGTCTCAGTCAGGCATGTCTCTTCAGCGTCTCAGACAGGCGTATTTATTTCAGCGTCTTAGTTAGGCGAATCACGAAGTCTCAGCATATGCGTTCCACTTCGATCCGATCAAGTGCTTCGGCTAAAGGAGCAGCTTTGAGCAGAACAAGAGTGGGCAGCCAACCCCACTCTAGTTGGAGGAAGAGCTCTCCAAAGCCCAAGAAAGAGGAGAGCACAGCAATTCCGATCTACGGCTTTTCCAGTATAACAGAGATGGAGATCGAGCATCCCGATCTTTGGATACAACAGGCACCTTCGGCCTGCCTCAGAACCCCACGATTCCGACTTTTGGATGTAACAGTCACCTTCAAGTGCATGAACGAAGACAACTCGTCGCATCTTCACCCTCGGGAGCATCATGTCAACAGAATGTACTCGAGCAAATAAGTTCATTCGGGAAGACGTATGTAATGCCTATGGTTCGTATTACGTATTTCTGGAATACGTGTACATATTTATTCTTGTATTGCATGATTTCCTTGCTTGATTTCCTCCCTGGGTTGGTTTATTCTCGGTTTGGATTGGCTTGGTTCGGTTTGGGATTGCTCTTGGTTCATCATGAACCAAGGGGTGAACCCCCTACCTACCACCACCACTCATATTTATTACCTATTCTTCTTCTCTCTCTTCATTAATCTTTTTTTCTTCCATTTACTCCCTTCACCTACCAAAGAGAGGAAGAGAGAGAGGTCTAGGCAAGTGCAACTTGCTTCCACAAGAGAACCCATTTTTATTGTTCTAATAGCTTTTTCTCATGTTTCCAAGACACATTAGAACTTGTCATTTTCCATTTTGAGACTTTAATTTTTGTAGATCTAGAAATTAGTTATTTTTGGATTTTGGTGGTTTTGATCTATCAAACTTCTTTATTTTCAAGTTTTGATAGTTCCATGTTGTAGAGAATTTTATTATACCCAATTTTGACCTTTAAAAAGTTGGATTTGGACTTATTTTGACCAAGTTATGGACTTTTGAAGCTTTGGGTTCAAACCCTGGAGTTCCTGCTGATTTGGAGAAGACAGTGAGCAGTACGCGAGCTTTTTAGCTTGCGCTACTGAGCTGCGTGCGCTCTTTAGCGCAGCGCAGTCTACCTCATACGCTGCCTTTTGGAGGCATATGTCTTGCATACGCTGCCTTGACAAGAAGTCGTATGGATCTCATACGCTGCCTTGATGAGGAGTCGTATGGATCTCATACGCTGCCTTGGAGAGGAGTCGTATGGAGTACATACGCTGCCTTTTGGAAGCGTATGTCTTGCGTATCCTGACCTGAGCGTAGCATGACCTGAGCGTAGCATGACCTGAGCGTAGCATGACCTGAGCGTAGCATGATCTGAGCGTAGCCTGACCTGAGCGTAGCATGACCTGAGCGTATCCTGACCTGAGCGTAGCCTGACCTGAGCGTATCCTGACCTGAGCGTATCCTGACCTGAGCGTATCCTGACCTGAGCATGGCCTGACCTGAGCGCAGCCTGACTTGAGCGCAGTCTGACTCAGGCGCAACCTGATGTTTAGGCGCAACTGGACCTGACCCTACTTACCCTGGATCTTCTATAGCCCTGTTTATTAGATATTTAACGTCCATTTTATATCCTTACACCTTTTGTCCTGAACTTGATAATCACGAATTTACTTGATATGTTTGGAATTGATAATTGAGCATGACGTGATAGTGACCCGTAGTGGTGCACTCCTGACATAATCACCTGACATGACCTGATAGTGGGCCATCGTGGCGCACTCCTGACAAGTACACTTGGCATGATAACCTGACATGATTATCTCGAATAGCTGTTGCGACGGCTACCTGACATGACATGACCTGTATAATTAATCTGGACACCGTGGGCGATTGTGTTTGCATAAATAAACTAGTCCTGTCTTGCATCATGTCTAGGGCAGGGACTCCTGAGTACCACGGTCAGGAGTACCTACTAAAATGGACTAAGGCTAATAACTAGATTAATACATTAGTCATGATGAGATTTCCCAGCTACAGGCAATCCCGTTACCTGGGTACGCCTTGGGATCTGTAGCCTGCCGTCGAGTAGGGCACATTTCCAGCACACTGTCATGTGTTGCACCCTTCAAGCTACCTAAGGGTATATTCGTTTCCTGGACGATGTACCCACCTGAATTCAACTCTAATCTTTTAACCCGGGTAACCTGGATGGTCTGCAGGGCTTGTGGCTGTGGAATAATCTCACTGCATCTTGTTAGTAATTAGGCTTGTGATAACCCTAGTTAGTTAAAGTATCAAGCCGTAATTCTTGCTTGGCCGTAAAGTGATTGGATGGAGTCTAACCAGTCTAGCCTTGCCCTGATCCTGTTCCAGATTATTGAATGACCAGAATGCTTGTATTTATTTTACCGATAAATGGTGAGAATTCCAAGTTCTGTTCAGACGAAGGGTTACAACCCCGGTCCTTGTTTGGTTTACGGGTTGTAACCTGGTTATCTGAATAGTTCCATGGTTATCTCGTCGTATATCATCCTAGTGTATTTTTTTTATTTCTAGTTCTTACTTTTATTTATATCTTGTGCTGATTGCTGGTTTTGGTTCTTAAGTGAAGCCTCATTTGTGGCACTTGTTCTTTCTGGGGTCTGACCCAGCTGGTTTTGTGTGGCCAGATTTCGGAGCAGCTCCAGAGGATCTACCGACCTTCCAGCCAGATGGTGGCCACTAGACGGAACCCTGGCAACGAGTGGGTTATTTTTGGCTCTCCCACTCTATTATAAAAATATCCTTTTGAGGCGTTTAGCCGACGAGCACCTGTTTAGCTCGATTGTACTTACTTACTGTCTGCCTACGGGCTGTAACATGATTAACAGATCCTAGGGTTGATCATGTATGACTAAACTCTTGCTAGTCCTGACATTTTGTAACGACTAGCTTCATGATCAACTGAATATGTAATGTTTAGGATGCCTTACTATTGTATATTTAATGATCATACATCTTGTGACTTTTACTTACTTGCTTGTGATTGAGACACTAGGCTTGTTCATGACCTTAAGAGACTGTTGGCTTGTAGATAAACCCTCATGTATCTAGACAGCCGTGACCGTATAGCGAGATGGATTCCATTTCATATACGTAGCTGGCTATATCTGCCCCCGCTCTCCAGTATTCTGGTTCTGGGGCGTGACATGGTTTAAGTGGTGGCCCATGCAGGTCTTGTAAATCAAGATATGTGAGGGTTTACCGAATAGATGTCTCAATCAGTATTCGTCCTTGATCTCTGCTCATATCTTCTGAATCCCTGGATTCTTGTCCTGATCATATGCTTGTATCGTTGATCTGTCCTGGTCCTTCCTTATTGTTCCCTATGTCGTCTTCTTCAGCGGTATTGTTCATGGTCCTACCGACCAGCAAGGCGGAGCACCTCCCACGGACCAGCAGCAACCTGGAGATCAAGCCCAGCATTCCGGAGTAGCCTCCAGAGTCGTGCCTTCTGGCGAAGAGCCATCAGTCCAGCCAGTTCAACCTGTAGAACATGATGACGGAACTTTGGTAGGACTTGTCAGGACCTTGATAGCTTCCCAAGACCGGCGTGGAGATGCCTTGCACCAGGCAGTGACGGATGCTTTGACCCGGGGTGGTCATCAGGGTAACAGCGCGGCCAACAGCTTCAAACGCTTGAACCCTCCATTCTTCGACGGTAGTGAAGATGCTATCGCGGCAGATGCATGGCTTCAGGACACAGAGGTGATTCTAGAAGCAGCCAAGACCCCAGAGAACGAGAAGGTGGTCGTTGTGCGCCTGCAGTTGTTAGATCTTGCCCGCAGCTGGTGGGCAGCGTAGGCCGTTGGATTAGCAGCACATATTGCTTGGGCAGTATTCAGAGAGAGATTCCAGACCAAGTATTTCGATGTCGTGGCTCGGTATGATCTGCAGACGAGGTTTACCAATCTGAAGCAAGGAGGCAGGACGGTCGACGGATATGCGGCCGAGTTTTCCAGACTCAGTCGGTTTGCTCCCACTTTGGTGGCAACCGAGTATGATAGAGCCCAGCGGTTCCAACAGGGACTTCACCTGGAGATCTTGTTGGCAGTTGAGCAGTTTGAGCATCAGACTTTTGATGCAGTCTTGAGAGGAGCCCGGAGGCATGAGTATACCTCCCAGAGGATTGTGGATAGGGCTGGAGGTCGGAAGAGATCTCACGGCCAGATGAATCAGTCTTCAGCATCGGCCCCAGCAGCCAGGGCTTTGACTATTGGAGCTCCGAGGCGAGCGGCCTCAGTAACGTCGGTTCAGCATTCAACCCCGACGTACCCTCAGCAGCAGCAGCAGAAGCAGAAGCAATCTTCCGCCGTGGGTTGTTCTCATTGTGGGAAGCCAGGCCATGTGGTGGCAGAATGTCGTAGGGCACAGGGATTGTGTCTGGCTTGTGGAGCACCAGACCATAGGGTTGGATCCTGCCCGAATAGGGGTGGTTCATCATCGTCCAACCTTTCTAGCTCATCGGTGAGAGGACCAGCTCCGGTCCAGCAGCAGCAGTATCCATTGCCGAGGCCCTTGCCGCCTCAGACCCAAGTGTTCCAGCAGCAGAACCCCCAGCAGTATGTACAAGTCCAAGCCCAGAGTTAGAGCAAGCAGCGAGGATTTCAGCAGAGGGGACCAGCACCCCGAGGGCACGGTCAGGCTATGGTGATGAGCGTGGAGGAAGGATTGGCACCAGGAGAGGTAGTGGCAGGTACTATTCTCGTCAACTCCTTTCCAGCTTCAGCTTTATTTGATTCTGGTGCATCGCATTCATTTATGTCTACACGATTCGCGACACGGGTAGGATTGGAGCCCGAGTCATTATCAATAAGGCTTAATATACTTACTGGTAACGGACTTGTGGGAGTAGATAGAGTGTTTTTCTCGTGTCGGATCGTAGTTAGCGGTAGAGAATTCTCCGCTAGATTGATAGAGTTCCCGATGGCCGATTATGATGTGGTCCTAGGGATGGATTGGTTGAGGAACCAGTATGCTAGGATAGACTGCCACATTGGCAGGGTTATTTTTAGCATTCCAGGCGAGCCAGAGTTTTCTTTCTTCCGAGGCAAAGTTGAGTCATCTCCTCCAGTATTGCGGATGGCAGTAGCAGCAGTTTAGTTGCCCAGGATAGTCGAGGAGTTTCCAGATGTTTTCCCAGAAGAACTTCCAGGTATGCCTCCGAAGCGGGAGATCGAGTTCACTATAGACTTGATTCCCGGAACAGCCCCAGTGTCAGAGAGAGTCTACAGGATGGCGCCGTCAGAGTTGGAGATATTGTACAAGATGATTGAAGAACTCAGAACCAAGGGATTCATTCGTGCTAGTGGATCGCCTTGGGGAGCCCCGATGCTTCTTGTGATAAAGAAGGATGGTACGTCCAGGTTATGTGTTGATTATCGTACCTTGAACTCAGTGACAATCAAGAACAAATACCCTCTTCCGAGGATAGATGACTTGTTTGATCAACTCAAGGGGGCTTCAGTATTCTCGAAGATTGATTTGCGCTCAGGTTATCATCAGATCAGAGTCAGAGAGCAGGACATCCCGAAGACAGCTTTTAGATCGAGATATGGGCATTAGGAATTCCTTGTTATGCCTTTTGGAGCAACCAATGCGCCGACAGTATTCATGGACCTCATGAATCGCATCTTCATGCCTTACTTGGATCAGTTTATGATTGTGTTCTTGGATGACATTCTGGTCTACAGCAAGAGTGAGGCGGAGCATGAGCAGCATCTCCGTATAGTTCTTCAGATCCTCAGAGAGTACCAGTTATATGCCAAGTTCAGTAAATGCGAGTTCTGGCTCGATCGCATTTCGTACTTGGGTTATATCATCACTCGAGAAGGAGTAGAAGTGGATCTCCAGAAGATTGTGGCTACTGAGTCATGGCCAGTGCCCAGCACAGTTGCAGAGGTTCATAGTTTTCTTGGATTGGCTGGCTAATACCGGCGGTTTGTTTTGGATTTTGCTCGAATTTCAGCGCCATTGACGCAGTTGACCCGCAAGGATGCGCAGTTTGCTTGGACAGCAGAGTGTCAGAGTTCTTTTGAGCAGTTGAAGTGAGGCCTGATAACAGCTCCTATTCTCACGCTTTCAGATGGGACCGGAGGATTCTCAGTGTACTGTGATGCTTCAGACAGAGGTTTAGGATGTGTTCTGATGCAGCATGGGAAGGTAATAGCTTATGCGTCACGACAACTTCGTGATCATGAGAAGAATTACCCAACCCATGACTTGGAGTTGGCAGCGGTAGTTTTTGCACTTAAGTTGTAGAGGCACTACTTGTATGAAGACAGGGTGGAGATTTTCACCGACCACAAGAGCCTGAAGTATGTTTTCACCCAGAAGGATCTTAACATGCGTCAGAGAAGGTGGCTGGAGCTTCTGGTGGATTATGATGTCAACCTGCAGTATCATCCTGGGAAGGCCAATGTTGTTGCGGATGCATTGAGCAGGAGAACGGGAGTTTATTTTCTAACAGCACAACCAAAGCTATTAGCAGATCTTCAGAAGATAGGTATTGAAGTTGTTCTCCCTTCCAGTGTGGCCTTGATGGCCAGTATACAAGTTCAGTCCACTATAGTCGAGAGAATCCGGATGGCGCAGTCGGCAGATTCCAAGCTTCAGCGACTCAGAGCAGAGTGTGAGGTAGGACGATGACCAGAGTTATGCATTCATGAGGATGGTACACTTCGACATGGTAAGCGTCTTTGTGTACCCAGCGGAGATATCCGGCAGGAGATCATGTCAGAAGCGCACAGTTCGCAGTATTCCATCCATCCCGGCAGTACGAAGATGTACCGTGATATCCGGCAGCATTTCTGGTGGAATGGCATGAAGCAGAAGATAGCTCGGTTTGTCTCTCGGTGTTTGGTTTGCCAACAAGTTAAAGCCGAATATCAGAGACCGGCTGGACTTCTTCAGCCCTTACCGATTCTAGAATGGAAGTGGGAGCATGTGACCATGGATTTTATGACTGGACTACCTAGATCCCCAGCTGGTAGAGATGCTATCTGGGTTATAGTTGACAGACTCACAAAAGTGGCTCACTTTCTTCTATTCAGAGTTGGTCAGTCGACGGCTCAGTTAGCAGAGATGTACCTCAGACAGATTGTCAGATTGCACGGTGTGCCAGTCAGTATCACCTCGGACCGAGATTCAAGATTTATGTCGTACTTTTGGCGTAGCTTGCAAGAGAGTTTGGTAACTCATCTCCAGTTCAGTTCAGCATATCACCCGCAGACAGATGGCCAGTCGGAGCACACGATCCAGACTCTTGAAGACATGTTGCGATCTTGCACACTTGACTTCGGTGGTTCATGGGAAGATCACTTGCACCTGGTGGAATTCTCGTACAACAACAGTTTCCAGGCCAGTATCCAGATGGCACCGTTCGAGGCACTGTATGGTAGGAAGTGCAAATCCCAACTAGCCTGGGATGATGTTGGAGAGAGACAGATACTCGGTCCAGAAATGATTGCCCAGACAGTTGAAGTGGTCAGACGAGTCAAAGATCATCTTCGAGTTGTCCAAGATCGCCAGCACCATTGGGCCGATTCTCATCGACATTCTCTCGAGTTTTCGGTCGGTGATCATGTATTCCTGAGGATTTCGTCTAACCGTAGCGTCATTCGTTTCGGCGTACGGGGCAAAATTAGTCCTAGGCATATAGAACCGTTTGACATTCTGGAGCGAGTAGGAGATGTATCCTATCGTCTCACTCTTCCACTGTCGCTAAGCGAGGTGCCTGACGTGTTCTATGTATCCCAATTACGACGGTATATCCCAGACCCGAGCCACATTCTAGATCATTCGGAATTGGTTGTTGGTACCAACCTTTCGTATGAGGAGAGGCCCGTGTCTATATTGGACCGGATAGAGAAGATCCTCAAGAACAAGACTATCAAGTTAGTCCGAGTTGCTTGGGGTTATCACTCTTTGGGGGAGTCAACGTGGGAGCGTAAGGATGATATCCGATCGCGATATCCCGACTTGTTTGACTTGTGAGGTATAATATCTTTCTTATGCCTCATGCCTTCGATTCCTTGCTTGAATGAGTGATTGTCTGCCTAGTTATAGCTTGCATGTGATTAATGTAGCTTGTTATTGCTCCTCTAGCCTCTTGATTAAATTTCGAGGATAGAATTCTTTTAAGGTGGGTAGAGTTGTAATGCCTATGGTTCGTATTACGTATTTCTGGAATACGTGTACGTATTTATTCTTGTATTGCTTGATTTCCTCCCTGGGTTGGTTTATTCTCGGTTTGGGTTGGCTTGGTTCGGTTTGGGATTGCTCTTGGTTCATCATGAACCAAGGGGTGAACCCCCTACCTACTACCACCACTCATATTTATTACCTATTCTTTTTCTCTCTCTTCATTAATCTTTTTTTTCTTCCATTTACTCCCTTCACCTACCAAAGAGAGGGAGAGAGAGAGGTCTAGGCAAGTGCAACTTGCTTCCACAAGAGAACCCATTTTTATTGTTCTAATAGCTTCTTCTCATGTTTCTAATACACATTAGAACTTGTCATTTTCTATTTTGAGGCTTTAATTTTTGTAGATCTAGAAATTAGTTATTTTCAGATTTTGGTAGTTTTGATCTATCAAACTTCTTTATTTTCAAGTTTTGATGGTTCCATGTTGTAGAGAATTTTATTATACCCAATTTTGACCTTTGAAAAGTTGGATTTGGACTTATTTTGACCAAGTTATGGACTTTTGAAGCTTTGGGTTCAAACCATGGAGTTCCTGCTGATTTGGAGAAGACAGTGAGCAGTGCACGAGCTTTTTAGCTTGCGCTACTGAGCTGCGTGCGCTCTTTAGCGCAGCACAGTCTACCTCATACGCTGTCTTTTAGAGGTGTATGTCTTGCATACGCTGCCTTGACAAGGAGTCGTATGGATCTCATACGCTGCCTTGATGAGGAGTCGTATGGATCTCATACGCTGCCTTGGAGAGGAGTCGTATGGAGTACATACGCTGCCTTTTGGAAGCGTATATCTTGCGTAGCCTGACCTGAGCGTAGCCTGACCTGAGCGTAGCATGACCTGAGCGTAGCATGACCTGAGCGTAGCCTGACCTGAGCGTAGCATGACCTGAGCGTAGCCTGACCTGAGCGTATCCTGACCTGAGCGTAGCCTGACATGAGCGTAGCCTGACCTGAGCGTATCCTGACCTGAGCGTATCCTGACCTGAGCGTAGCCTGACCTGAGCGTATCCTGACCTGAGCGTATCCTGACCTGAGCGTGGCCTGACCTGAGCGCAGCCTGACTTTAGCGCAGTCTGACTCAGGCGCAACCTGATGTTTAGGCGCAACTGGACCTGACCCTACTTACCCTGGATCTTCTATAGCCCTGTTTATTAGATATTTAACGTCCATTTTATATCCTTACACCTTTTGTCCTGAACTTGATAATCACGAATTTACTTGATATGTTTGGAATTGATAATTGAGCATGACGTGATAGTGACCCGTAGTGGTGCACTCCTGACATAATCACCTGACATGACCTGATAGTGGGCCATCGTGGCACACTCCTGACAAGTACACTTGGCATGATAACCTGACATGATTATCTCGAATAGCTGTTGCGACGGCTACCTGACATGACATGACCTGTATAATTAATCTGGACACCGTGGGCGATTGTGTTTGCATAAATAAACCAGTCCTGTCTTGCATCATGTATAGGACAGGGACTCCTGAGTACCACGGTCAGGAGTGCCTACTAAAATGGACTAAGGCTAATAACTAGATTAATACATTAGTCATGACGAGATTTTCCAGCTACAGGCAATCCCGTTACCTGGGCACGCCTTGGGATCTGTAGCCTGCCGTCGAGTAGGGCACATTTCCAGCACACTGTCATGTGTTGCACCCTTCAAGCTATCTAAGGGTACATTCGTTTCCTGGACGATGTACCCACCTGAATTCAACTCTAATCTTTTAACCCGGATAACCTGGATGGTCTGCAGGGCTTGTGGCTGTGGAATAATCTCACTGCATCTTGTTAGTAATTAGGCTTGTGACAACCCTAGTTAGTTAAAGTATCAAGCCGTAATTTTTGCTTGGCCGTGAAGTGATTGGATGGAGTCTAACCAGTCTAGCCTTGCCCTGATCCTATTCCAGATTATTGAATGACCAGAATGCTTGTATTTATTTTATCGATAAATGGTGAGAATTCCAAGTTCTGTTCAGACGAAGGGTTACAACCCCGGTCCTTGTTTGGTTTACGGGTTGTAACTTGGTTATCTGAATAGTTCCATAGTTATCTCGTCGTATATCATCCTGGTGTATTTTCTTTATTTTCAGTTCTTACTTTTATTTATATCTTGTGCTGATTGCTGGTTTTGGTTCTTAAGTGAAGCCTCTTTTGTGGCACTTGCTCTTTCTGGGGTCTGACCCGGCAGGTTTTGTGTGGCCAGATTTCGGAGCAGCTCCAGAGGATCTACCGACCTTCCAGCCAGACGGTGGCCACTAGACGGAACTCTGGCAACGAGTGGGTTATTTTTGGCTCTCCCACTCTATTATAAAAATATTCTTTTGAGGCGTTTAGCCGACGAGCACCTGTTTAGCTCGATTGCACTTACTTACTGTCTGCCTACGGGATGTAACATGATTAACAGATCCTAGGGTTGATCATGTATGACTAAACTCTTGCTAGTCCTGACATTTTGTAACGACTAGCTTCATGATCAACTGAATATGTAATGTTTGGGACGCCTTACTATTGTATATTTAATGATCATACATCTTGTGACTTTTACTTACTTGCTTGTGATTAAGACACTAGGCTTGTTCATGACCTTAAGAGACTGTTGGCTTGTAGATAAACCCTCATGTATCTAGACAGCCGTAACCGTATAGCGAGATGGATTCCATTTCATATACGTAGCTGGCTATGTCTGCCCCCGCTCTCTAGTATTCTGGTTCTGGGGCGTGACAACATGAGAGAACGAGAAGCAAACTCGCTCATTGCTGCTATTTATAGGCCGGGAAAATCAAATCCATACGCCAAGTGGCGGGCCCTCCTAATCTCGTGTAATAAATTTACATTTATGGTGATGAACCTGACTCTTTGAATTCAGCCAAGTCAAAACGACTATTTAAAGCACTTGAAGAACTCAACAGTCGGACCAATAAAGATGCGTCATGCAAACGGATGCGCCGGTCAGATACCGCGTATCGTATAGACGCGCCCGTCAGCTCCAAGCGCCTTGTATGGATGTGCCCAACAAATCACAGATCCATGCATCCTAATCAACATGGACCCGTGCGTCCAGTGGGGTACAAATCGACGCACCCACTTCGGTTCGTCACCCCATCAAGCAATTAATGCCAAAGTGACAGAGTTGGCAGCACGTCCCCCGAGGACTGAACAGTTGGCAGCTTTTGCAGAAAATGAAGCGTCGCTGACGTCAGCATCATCATTATTTTCCTCCGACGGTAACAACCCACATGGCCGACCAACCACTCGCATGCGCCTCAAAAGCCATGCGCCCATACTGGTTCGTGACTCCTGAAGGTTGCGAGCCAAAAGTCTTCTCATGTGCCCATCCCAGGCACATTCTATCAGATTACCCTCCACCAAATCCGAGATCTTTGAGCTACGGACATGCGCTACGTGTCCTTTGACTCAGTTTAGCCTATGAAGGGGTACTAATCATCCAAGATCTCAGCAACTGAAAGATCCTCTCACCAGCTACGTGCCAGCCCACAAATGCAGCATGAAGGATTCAACCCACAAATGATGGTGCATCATCCATGCACCTCCCGCAGCTCCAACCATGTGGCGTCCCCACGTACAGGCGCATCCTACATATGTGCGCATGAGCAGCCCAACCTGCTGCTTATAAATAGAGGGATCAACTCCTTCTTCCAGACACATACAAACAGAGAGGGACATACATATACAAAAACACTCAACGTCTTCTTCCTCTCCGCAGGCTCCAGCACCCAGAGCAACTCAGACCTTCAGAGAACCGAAAACCGTCGTCAGATCGTCAACAGAGTCAACGTATTACCACTCGCTCCATCGACACAGGACCCAGATAAACAAAAGTGTACTCCTAGGACTGCATCTAAGTCCTATATTGTAACACTGTTCTGTTTGTAATTGAAATTGCAATCAAAGATTTTAAAGGCAAACAGACCTGTGCTACTACTTGCTCCATAGCTTGCCATCCCGGCTGGGCCGAGTCCACGTACTTGTAGCCGGTCGATTGGAAGCCTGATCTTGACCCTTACCGATCACATTATGCTATAATATTCGAGGCACATTTTACATTTATTACATCAGTCATATATTACAGTTCAGCTTACTTTTCCTGCATGATTCACCTTGACATGATTTCCAGTTTACATATCCTGTTATACTTACATCTTGATATGTTCATCTTGTACTCTGTTATGATTGACTGTTAGAGCATTTGTTATTACTATGGAATTTGTTGCCAGCGTTGTACTCGTTCATTTTTCTAACAGGATACCGTTATGATATATTCAGATGACATAGATGCGGACTGTTCTACCCACTATGGGTATGGTCAGGACATAGACTGCGACCAACTGACACCCTCGGAGCCAGTAGATGACAGTACTTCTATCTAGATCTATTAGCTAGGTTTGTCTTTACTGCATTCCTGCTTATGTTAGACTTTTGATACATATTTTTATTCGAGACCTTATGTTATGTCTGCGACTCATTTCTGGTTGTTACCTTGTTTTGTTTCCGCATTCTAATTCACCATATCTATCTGATATTCGTGCCTATCTTTCCTAGTTGTCTTGTGATTGAGTTGAGATTATATACCTCCGTGTGGAGATGACATGTCTTTATATATTGTGTCTAGATGCTATACTTTCTAGGAGACCTATACAGTGTTCTACCGTCGATTCTGCGGCGTAGGCTGGACGTAACCGCTTCTCGTGCCCCTAATCAGGGTACGGGTTGTGACACATTTTTGTGGTGGCCCATGTAGGTCTCCGAGTTAGAGTCACAACTAGTGCGATTTTCGTAGTGGTGCTCGACTTAGAGTGCTGCTACGAGCCTGCCATTATAAATTTGGTCTTAGTTATTACTACTAGAATTTCTCAATCACACCTAGGAAAATTTTTGATCTTGCGGTTATTATGACGACTCTCCTTGTATTAAAATTTACTGTCCTTCTTTGATAATATCTTCTCATGTGCCATATTGATCTCCTTGTTTCAATTTGTCTCCAGGATGACGAAGACGCACCCGCAGGCCTCTGGATCGAGTAGCTTGCACGAGAGATCCGACCAGGCTGAGGAGGAACTTCAGGAGACTGCCCCCAGTGTTTCCACTATCCCGGAGGCCGTGGCAGTTGCGCAGGGAGGTCTACCACCTCCACCTCAGAGGGTTTCGGTCGTCGTTCCAGAGATGCTGCCGCCACCACCTCCGATACCGACGGATACACACTATATGTTCCTTCTCCTTCAGCAGATGATGGAGACTCAGCGAGCCCAGGCAGAGGCATCGCAGCGCCATACGGAGGCATCACACCGCCAGACTGAGATACTGAGGCAGAGCATGGAGAACTCGTATCAGCTTGTACTGGCAGCCGTGGAGAGAGTGGCACCGGGTACGGTGCAGGGCCCTAACAGCCAGCAGCCGTACCAGCAGCAGTCTAGGCTAGGGACAGTATTAGATTTTAGGAAGACGAGCTCTAGGGACTTCACGGGCACGGAGGGCATCCTTTATGCAGACGATTGGCTAGAGGACGTGCAGCGAAGTATGGAGCTGGCAGAGCTTCCGAGAGGACTTTGGGTTTCAGCCGCAGCCAGCCGATTCTTTGACATTGCGCTGACATGGTACCGCATGGATCCTCGTGCGTCGGTGAGAGGGCTGTCATGGGAGAACTTTCGGAGGCTCTTTTAGAAGAAGTTCTTCCCAGACGTGGCTCTCACAGCGTTGGAGGGCCAGTTTGTGGGTCTAGTACAGGGGAACTTGTCGGTGGACGAGTATGCAGCAAAGTTTTTTCGCCTTAGCAGGTTCGCTCCCGATCTGATCCAGGATCAGGGGCAGAAGGCTTGCAAGTTCCGTAGGGGACTTATTCATGCAGTGTGCACCCGCACCTCGGGTCACCGTGATGCGACGTTCGCTCAGATGTTGATGGACGCGCAGATTACAAATGAGTGTAGGAGCGTAAAAAGTACTTCATAGACCAAGTCAAAGAAGTTGAGAACTTTACGCAAGTCAAACAGAGTCAAACTCAGACTTTACGCAAGTCAAACAGAGTCAAACTCTACGTGAGCTACTTTACGCGGGATCCATCCTCAAAGCTTTTACGCGAGGGACAGGCTGTCAAATCATGCATTTAATGTGCGTGATACTGTTCTGACATAATAATTTTTTGACAGCGGATTGCACAGAAGCCAAGAAAATTTGATTTACATCAAACCCAATGCTTGTCGTTTAATGTACAGATGGGCTACTTTACGCTCAAAAGATTGCTTCTTTTACGCACGAAAGTTATTCGAGCTTTTACGCTCAAGGTTGTTGTGCGCGTAAAGTTTATTTGAGCTAATTTTACGCTCAAGGCTATTTTCAGCCACTTTACGCAGGGAGTATATTTTGGGCTATTTTTACGCCAGTCTGCTACTTTACGTAGGAAGTATATTTTGGGTCATTTTTACGCTCGATCTTTTCTGGCTACATGAGAACGTGGTTTGCTTACGTGGCTTTCATGCCACACTTATCGAGGAACATGTGTACGTGCTCTCCCCATTTTGTTGAAGTAGTGGGACACGTGTCATCATACGTAGAGATCATAATTCTACATAGGATACGTGTCATCATGCGCAGAGGATAATTTTCATCGTGGGTGATAGTTATTTGCACAGAGACCAAACTTTGTTGCTTTTTACGCACAGAGGGTCTAGTCTATGAATAGACATATTTTTAACACATCAAGAGATCAAGAGAGATACAGGAGAGGGGATTCTGAGAAAACTCATACTTTCAGAGTGATATTCCAGAAGCATTTCTTCAACTTTTTTCTCAAGAATAGGATGAAGCAAAGCAGGAAAGCATTCGACTGTGCCATCAGTACCGTTGCTCGATACCTTTCTGGTGACTTAGTTCTTCCGATTGTTCGTCTTCTTCAAGCTATTTTCTTCATCATCATCGTATAGTCTAAGGAACAAAGTGATCGCTTTTAGATCAGACTTCCATAGCAATACTTCCCAGAAACAATTTGTACTTTTGTACTTTTTCTTGTTTTCTTTCAAAGCCAATTTTAGGCATTTTGTTAAGTTAAACAAAATGGCGACTCTGCTGGGGATGACTTTCTCCTCTGATGAGAAAGTAATTGCTCAATATGATGATGTGTCGGTCGGATCGACAAAGAAGACTCTGGTTGTTCACTTCGACCAGACTGCTTACGAAGAAATGCTTCGAACTGGGGGTAGTACTCGCTGCTCTAATGTTCAAAAATCGCGGAAGGCACGAAAAGTTTGGATTCCTAAGTCCAAACCATCCTTGGATCTCCATGTTGTCTCTGAAGGCAAAGGAATCCTTCCCACTCCTGTTGTGGAGGCTCCCGTCTGTGACGAGGCAGTCTCTACTTCAGTGATGCACCCCGGGCATAAAAATTAGTCTCCCGTCTGTGATGTGGTAGACTCCCAAGTTTTACGCTCTGTGCGTAAAAATAAGTCTCCCGTCTGTTACGTGGAAGACTCCCAAGTTTTATGCTCTACGCGTAAAAATAAGTCTTCCGTCGGTGACGTGGTAGACTCTCAAGTTTTACGTTCTGCGCGTAAAAATCAAGCTTTACGCTCTGTGCATAAAAGTCTGTCTCCCGTCTGTGACGCGGTAGACACCCAAGTTTTACGCTCTACGCGTAAAGGAAAATCTCTCGTCTGTGACGTGGCAGATATTCATGTTTTGTGCTCTACGCGTAAAGGTAAATCTCCTGTCGGTGACAGAGTAGATAAAATTCACAATGATGCCTTTGCATCCAAAGTGAATTTGCCTTCACGCATGCAGCATAAGAACAAGAATTCTACTGTTGGCAAAACTTCAGTTTTTTACCAACAGCCTTCTTATACTGTTTTACGTAAGGTACCAAACCTTCAAATTACGTGTAATACTGATGGAGTCCTTTGTACCCAAAAATCTCAGGATTTACGCACGCAACTTCAGACGCGTAAAAATATACAGTTTGGTTCTGCTAATGCAGCCAGTAATCTTCTTTATACACAAGAAACTAAACGTTTTTCTGTCCCAAATGTAATAAAGAAGACGACTTCTTCTACTCCTTCTGACTTACGCGAATTGCTTGTACAAAAGCGTAAAAACAGAAAATCTCCTGTGACACTCCCCCAAGAAAATCACCACTGTGAGTGTCACCAGATTGTAATCAAATATTGTTGTTCGGCTTCTAAACGGTCAGTTTTTGACCGATTAAGCTACAATGTGCCTCAGCAACAAGTTGATGATCAAGAACATGAGTTGTCATATGCATCAGTCAATATGGCATCTCATACCAATAGAGGACGACGTCCAAGATACAACTCGTCCCGGACTCCGAGCCAACAACAGTTCAACCGACTGCTTGACACCTTTGAAGGGGTGTATCAGTATACCCGGTCAAGAAGTCAAAGACAGTTGCAATCTTCAGATTTAGAAGCTGGGGGTACCCAGTCTTTTGAGTCAGAAACTAATAGTGTTGATTCATACCTCTACACCAATCCCTCTGTATGTTCAAGGGAGATTGAATCCTATGCTATTGGAGATGAACCGGAGACATCAACTGTTAACACAGAACACCGTCTCTCTATAATTGAACAATCACTGAAGGACATGCTCACTATGATGCAAAACATGCATCAAATGATAATGACTCTGCAAACTGTTTAGCCGGCAGTAGTAACACCGGTACAGGCAACAGCACAAACGCAAGATAGTTAAGGGGTTGATATACCTTTGAATAATCTTAGTCAAGAGCCTGCTGTCAATCAAAATTCTGCATCTCCAGATCCTCTCATTCCAGAAGATGTACCACCTCCGTAGGGGGTAACGGTACATCCAGCAACTATTCAATCGAATGTGCTTCCTCAAACTAGTGAAGCTATTCAAGCAGTACATGAACTAAAAGTACAGTTTGAAGTTTCGAAGCACAAGGATCAGCTCCAGAGGTTAGGGATCAAGAAACCTTATCCTCTTCACTGGAATGATGTACCCTTTCCTCTGAAATTCAAGCCATATTCTATGGTGTTATTTGATGGAAAGGCTTCTCCCAGTCAATATATCAATTATTTTGATATTATGACTGTACATCTACAGAAGAATGATGCTCTTCTTACCCGAGTTTTCATCGGGTGTTTGACGGGTTCAGCTTATGACTGGTATCGCAGTCTACCCGACAATTGCATATCATCTTTTGATGAGTTTAAAGCAATATTTCTCTCCCGCTTCTATGAAGGAGGCATGGACATGAATATGTCCTCCTTAATAGAGATCAAACAAAAGGACAAGGAAGATACTCGGACGTTTATCGAACGTTTTCGACAGGCAACCTTGAAAATGCCTCATGGTATGCCAGATTCAGCATTGATTGATACATGCAAAATGAATCTGCGACCAACTATTGCTGTCTTTACGGGCTCTCAATTCACAGATTGGGCCTCGTTCATTATAGCAGCAGTTTCAGCCGAGACCAAAGGTAGGCTGGCTCGTGAACACGGGATGATTTTTGCTTCAAAAGACAAAGAAAAGAAAGGCTCTTCTGGTAATAATTCCGGCAATCGCAATGGGAAAGGGAAGGAAACCCTAGTGGTTAATCTTTCAAAATCCAAAACGACACCAAATAATCCGGAGTCTTCCAAACCAAAAGAAGAATACTCTTTTGATGACAGTGATATCCCATGGATATTCCAATGTCTTGTGAAGAGTAGCAAACTCCGAATTCCGGAGACAAAAAGGCCTAATGAGGTAAATCTGATGGACAATCCTAAGTATTATATCTATCATAGATACATAAATTATCCTACCAAGGCCTGCTATGTCTTAAAGAAGAAAATCCAAGAGTTGATAAATACTAATGCTATCGCTTTAACCAATGACGAGCATACAGTTACAACTAATATGATTTCTCTTCAATTTGGAGGTTTTTCTCCACAGCAAGTTCCAGATGGGATTATTCCAATTCCTAAGGCAACAATGAAGATTGTGAATCTCCCGCCAGCCAGAGAGCAAAATGAAGGATTGTTGCCTCTCACACTAAAAAATGGTGAAATTATGTGGGTACATCCTGACTTAGTACCTGAAATAGAAGATGAAGGTAAAACTTTAAAATCCAAGAAAGGTAGAAAAGTCAAAACCCGTAATATGATTTCTTATGTTGTTACTCCAGATTATGATGATTTGGATCATCTTTGGGATGGCATTCCTTTGGAAAATAGGCTGAGGGATTTGAATATATGCCCTCCAAATTTGGCTCCTCCTACCAAACTCAAACTTACTCATCAGCAATGGTTAGCTATGAATAGTATCCCCTTATATAGGGCACAACAAGTCTTTGCTGCTTATGAGAAAGCACCTGTAGGGATTTTTCTCCTATCCCGAATACTCCTTCTCCTGTGGCTATAGAGGTTTCTATTCCTCCTTCTCTTGTGGCTACACAGGTTTCTATTCCTCCTTCTCCTGTGGTTACACGGGTCTCTCTTCCTTCTTTCTCTGTTGAATCATCTATTGAAAGTTCGCTACCCACTCATATGTATAGTCAACAATCAGTCCATCTCATGAAAAAGATGGGCTATGACTTTCAAAAGGCGGAAGACTTGAATTATGATAAAGGAATGCGACTTTCTTTACAAATTCAAGGTCAAAAATCCACTGTTGGATTGGGTTTTGAGGTCCCTCATAAAAATTCTTGCAAGAAGAAGACTAAGGGAAAGAAGACTAAAACCTGTAATATGGTACTTCATTCTCCTAAGTCTGAAGAAAAATCCTTTGCTGGTACGAGATCTGGGAAAGAGTACCACAAAGATTATGAGGGCTCTTCCAAAGAAGCAGAGGACGTTGCTGAAACACTGCCAGCTCAACCATCTTCTGTTCCTGCTGAGTCAAGACCTTCTAAACCATCTATGGTTGAGAAAGGGAAACAGAAAGTAGTACGCTTTGATGTTCCATTGAAATCTGCTTCAAATCAAAGGGTGGTGATGAAACCCTACAAGTTCGATATTCTAGTCCAGTTAGCTAATACTCCGGCTAGACTTTCTATCTTTGAGCTGCTTCGACTTTCTAAAGAAAGTCGAGAAACTCTAAGCGAAGCTTTGCTATAGGCAGACTCATGCTTAGCTCAACTCAAGAGTCCTGACAATATACCAGTGTCGTGTCCACAATGTCATAGTGTGATGGAAGCAATTCCTAATATTACCTTCACACAAGAAGATATGCTGTTGAAGCATAATAAGCACGACAGGCCTCTGTGTTATACAGGGTATATTGAATCTACTGAGATTGACAGGATTTACATTGATCCTCGGTCTTCTATTAGCATTATTCTTCAGAGTATGCTACGACCCTTGAGGATTCCTACTAGTGATTTGACTTACACTAGTACAACAATAGTTGGTTTCAACTCTGGAAAGAGTAAACCATTGGAGAAGATTCGTCTGAAGATTCAAATTGGTGATCTTCGAACTATGGTGACCTTTTATGTTATCAACTCAGATGTATCTTACAACATCCTTCTTGGAAGACCATGGATACATGAACATAACATTGTGCCTTCAACTCTCCACCAATACTTCAAGTATGTGGATTCTCAAGGGGTTGTGAAGACTAAATTCGCAGATATCAATCCTTTCAAGGGTGTTGAAGCCTATTTTCTGACTCAATACTCTACAAACAGGAGCATATGAAGGAGATATCAGATATGGCTGAAGATCGATCACCAGCAGAAGATCAATCTACCCAGAAGATCCTTCTCCAGGATGAGCTGAAGAAGATACAATGGGTCGAGGCTCCTCGACTGGAGTGTCGCTCTCTGGAGTCGCGGCTCTCTTTCTAGAAGGCCCTTTGACAGTAATCTTATTCTTCTTCTCTGGGAGAGTCTTCTCTGGGAGAGGGTGACAGCTGCACCTGATTTTCGTTTTCTGGTCTTACCGATAATAATTGGTCCTGCAGCTATTTCCCCAGCTCCCGCAGGGATTACTTCCAGATACTCATCTGGAACAGCAGCGTCGTCAGGTATGTCTGAAGGTACCTTGAATGGTTCCTCGACATTCCCCTTCTTGGGCCATCGAAGACTCCCCTTCATATTATAGCCATGCGCGAAGGAGCGAATGGATGCATAAAAACGAGCATATATATGAAGTATTCGTAGCTCGGTTGTACTTATAGCAGTAGATACTCGGAACTTAGCACCGGTACAAGCAGTGCTAAAGTATCTCCAGGCTCCTGCACCATCAATTAGCTTTCCATAATGGTATAAGCTGGTGGAGGGATTACCAACATGAAGTTGGTCATATCCAAACTGGCGAGCGAACCGACTTGGTAGATACAGTTCAAACGCACAGTTGTCTTCATTCCTGTACATCAGATGGGAGGGTCTGATGTACATTAGCCATCTGAAAACTAGCACAGGCAATGAAGTTCTTTCTTCTTCTCTATCTTCAAATTGGACGTCGAGGCAGTCAGCTGGAACTTGTGGCCTTGTACAGAAGAAGTTCCATCCATGGGAGTAGTTCAATACTGCTCGGGTGTCTGCCACTGTAGTTGCAGTCCATATGGCTTTGTTGAATTTCTGGAGGAAGACCTCCGTATTATCTCCAGGGCCTGGTGGCAATAAACTGCAGTTATGATGCAGTAGCCAGTCTATCAGATAAGTATAGGGCATCTCTACCCTAGGAAATTCTTTTCGGTGAGGAGCATTGTCGATTAGTTCCTCACAAAAGGTCTGCAAACCTACATTTATTCGACATACCATTGCCGATAGCAAGTTGATTCTGACCTTGAACACCAAACGTACCGTCGGCCATAATACGTTTCGATAAATTCTGTCAATTGTGCTAATCCCTGGCACGACCCATCTCCGCAGCCACAGAGACAGAAAGCCTGCCAGCAAGGCTTTCCTTGACATCCTCTGACTGCCATGCTTCAGGTAGCTTAAGGTTTCAGTCCCCGTAGGGATGTCTCCAGTCTTGGTGGACAGACGTTGGTCTGGAGACTTATGTGAGATTATCAAACTGTGGATCAGATCTGAAGGGATTATTGAATAAGGGTTGATGGTTGGAGCCTTGTTTTCTTGGAATCTACCCTTCTCGTTCTTGGCTATCCTATTCTCATGGTAGAATAGATAGGTTGTCCTTTTATTAGTATATGCCAAGTGCGACCCACTATCATACATAGAGGTGCAAATTAAGTAATGGCACATCAGTTCTTGGTAGACCTCAACTAATTAAGGATTTTCTCTCTAATTTCAGCTAGTTCCCGGTTGGAGGGAACATACTCTTCATAGGGAGCTTCACCCATCGGCAGCTTCGAGATGAATTACATCTCGTGCAGGACAAGACCCATCTCACCTTGTGGGGTTGCAAAAGTTCCTGTTGAACTCATATACAAATCCAACAAAGCCAAGAACAGGTTACTATTTATCGGTATACCCTGGCTCGTAGAGGCTACCGCTTCATAGAGGCCGATGGCTTCCAGGTCCGTCTTGAAGTTCTTCAGGACCCAGGTACTAAGCTGAATCCAGTTCTGGTTGTAAGGAGTCAACCACCCTGGTAGCCTAGGGTTGGCCTGGGGATATAATACTACAGCCCTTATGAACTTGTTAATGAACATTGGGGTCTGCACTGGCTGGATCAGAGCTGAATCTTCGCTCGGTGTGAACCCAGGCAATAGATCGGAAAAAGGGACGACACCACCACTAGGAGTGCTGATGTGGTAGTCCATTTCATTGGTTCTATCCCTCTTGAAAATGATTCTGCCCGGCCTACCATGACTGCTGGGAGTCAGGTTCCATAACATCTGTCGGGAATGGGTGGCATGGACGAATGCGGATAAGGAATAATCTCTGGCCATGTCGGGGAGATACATTGCCCTCTCTCCAAATTTAAACACCCAAGCCTCCTTCTTAGGATGTGTTTGTGATTGGAAGTCTATCGCATCCCCGAACAAGAAAGTTGGCTTTAAAAATTGTTGGTCATCTAATGATACCAACAATTCTCCATTTATCATGGACAGCAGCATTCTGTCCCCCTGTGCAGCTATCAGCTGGTGTCACCCTTCAGGGTATTCTAGATTTGACTGAGGGAACTCCACGTGGGACAAATTCTCTAAGTAATTTGAACCCACCATACCAGTTGGCGAGCCAAATATTTCTGTAAGCGGATGAATTTGCAGGTCCACTGCCAAAAGAAAAAGAAAATTCAAGTTAGTAAAAATCTAATTTGAATTTTTACGCAGATGACTTAATCTGAGTTTTACGCATAAAGATTAAAGACTACAAATTTCACGCTTATGCGCAAAAATTAAGTTGATAAATTTTAAAGTGTAAAAGTTCTTTGTTTTACGCAAAGTCTAACACTTGTGAAATTTTACGCTGGCACGTATTGACGTGAGCGTATTTTCAATTTTACGCTGGCACATATTGATGTGAGCGTATTTTAGATTTTACGCTGGCACATATTGATGTGAGCGTATTTTGAAATTTTATGCTGGCATATATTGATGTGAGCGTATTTTAATTTTTACGCTGGCACGTATTGACGTGAGCATATTTTGAATTTTACGCTGGCATATATTGATGTGAGCGTATTTTAGATTTTATGCTGGTATATATTGATGTGAGCGTATTTTAAAATTTTACGCTAGCACATATTGATGTAAGCGTATTTTTGAATTTTACGCTGACACGTATAGACGTGGGCGTATGTTTTTACTTTTACGCTGACA
Source organism: Iris pallida (assembly GCA_029216955.1). Classification (NCBI taxonomy): domain Eukaryota; kingdom Viridiplantae; phylum Streptophyta; class Magnoliopsida; order Asparagales; family Iridaceae; genus Iris; species Iris pallida. Next base: position 5,472,680 of record JANAVB010044814.1, on the reverse strand, counting down.
CGTATAACGTGGGCGTATTTTGTTATCTCAGTTTCTACGCTGACGCGTATAACGTGGGCATGAATTTTAGAAGTTTGAGTCTTCTTCTCTGGTGAACTCACGGCCGAAGTTAGGTAGTATTCTACCTTTCATGGCCGAAGCCACAGCGGGGCTGATCTGTCGGGGTGCTGCCGATGAAGGAATGTTGATTTCTGCGTGGTCGGCCATCGACGAAGCTTCGGCGGGCTTCTTGCCCTTGGTACCGGCGGCGATCTTGTTCTTGGGGGCCATGGATTTGAATTGAGATTTCGAAGAAAGAGAGTAAAGAAGTTCGGGATTACAAAGGACGAGTAAAGTTGTCTATGTACTCGTAAGGATCTATTTATAGAGAAATTTTTGAAATCGGTTCAAATTTCCGAAATTTACGCTGACGGTTGGATATCTCGTTTTTTAAGCGGACTGTTGAGTATCCCGAATTCTACGCAGATGACCGTTGAGTATCCCAAATTTTACGCGAACTGTTGAAATTCCCTAATTTTATGCTTCTGTTCAAAGTATTTCAAATTTTGAAAATAATTTGAAAACTTTGAAGGGGGTCTTGTAGGAGCGTAAAAAGTACTTCATAGACCAAGTCAAAGAAGTTGAGAACTTTACGCAAGTCAAACAGAGTCAAACTCAGACTTTACGCAAGTCAAACAGAGTAAAACTCTACGCGAGCTACTTTACGTGAGAGCCATCCTCAAAGCTTTTACGAGAGGGACAGGCTGTCAAATCATGCATTTAATGTGCATGATACTGTTCTGACATAATGATTTTCTGACAGCGGATTGCACAGAAGCCGAGAAGATTTGATTTACATCAAACCTAATGCTTGTCGTTTAATGTACAGATGGGCTACTTTACGCTCAAAAGATTGCTTCTTTTACGCACGAAAGTTATTCGAGCTTTTACGCTCAAGGCTGTTGTGCGCGTAAAGTTTATTTGAGCTAATTTTACGCACAAGGCTATTTTCAGCCACTTTACGCAGGGAGTATATTTTGGGCTATTTTTACGCCCAGTCTGCTACTGTACACAGGAAGTATATTTTTGGTCATTTTTACGCCCGATCTTTTCTGGCTACATGAGAACGTGGCCTGCTTACGTGGCACTCATGCCACACTTATCGAGAAACGTGTGTACGTGCTCTCCCTATTTTGTTGAAGTAGTGGGACACGTGTCATCATGCGTAGAGATCATAACTCTACATGGGACACGTGTCATCATGAGTAGAGGATGATTTTTATCGTGGGTGACAGTTATTTCCACAAAGACCAAACTTTGTTGCTTTTTACGCACAGAGGGTCTAGTCTATAAATAGACTTATTTTTAACACTTCAAGAGATCAAGAGAGATATAGGAGAGGAGATTCTGAGAAAACTCATACTTTCAGAGTGATATTCCCAGAAGCATTTCTTCAACTTTTTTCTCAAGAACAGGGTGAAGCAAAGCAGAAAAGCATTCGACTGTGCCATCAGTGCCGTTGCTCGATACCTTTCTGGTGACTTAGTTCTTCCGATTGTTCGTCTTCTTCAAGCAATTTTATTCATCATCATCGTATAGTCCAAGGAACAAAGTGATCGCTTTTAGATCAGACTTCCATAGCAATATTTTCCATAAACAATTTATACTTTTGTAATTTTTTTTGTTTTCTTTCAAAAGCTAATTTTAGGCATTTTGTTATGTGAAACAATGAGGACTTTGGCCTTAAGCCGAAGAGGAGCGGTAATACCATGGGGGCGAGTTCCAGTACAGGACCGGCCAAGTGCCCCCGTATTCAGCATCAGCAGAGGCCATTTCAGCAGCAGCCTCAGGCACCAGCACGTGCCCATCAGCAGCAGGGTCAGGGCTAGAGGCAGACCCAGCAGTGTTCTTTCTGCAGAAAGTCGGGGCATAGCAGAGACGTATGCAGGAGGAGGTTAGGCGCTTGCCTATTCTACGGAGGGACCGACCACCAGCTGAAGGACTGCCCTGTTCGAACAGCCAAGGAAGGCCAAGATAGGGCACTGACGGGACCGGCAGTTCAGCCGAAGGGTCAGCCACTCCAGACGCAGCAGCAGCGATTCGTCCAGCATCAGAGGGCACCCCAGGACAGAGCCTTTGCACTAGCAGTGGAGGAGTTTGAGCCCGAGTCAGATGTTTTGGCAGGTCTTGTTCTTCTTGATTTCTTTCCTTCTTTCGTTTTGTTTGATTCTGGTGCCACGTACAGTTTTGCGTCTGTTTCTTTTGCTCTTAGACACAACATCATTATTGAATTTTTGGGTAGGACTTGCAAGATTATGACCGAAGGAGATATTATCCTGGTTAATAATATTTGTAAGGGGCGGAGAGTTACCCTGGGAGGCCGGGACTTGAGTGCGTGTCTGCTCGTAATGCCCCTTTCGAGGTACGATATAGTACTCGGTATGGATTGGTTGAGCAGGCACCATGCTAGTATAGATTGTAGAGGAGGTAGAGTTCTTTTTAGGCCGCCAGGAGAGCCAGAGATCAAGTTTGCTTGAGGAGCAGCGGAGCCGGAGGCTGGATTCTGTGGAGCTTAGTTGGCGGGACAGGACTTGCCACATCCTTTGATAGCTGAGTTCTCGGATGTCTTTTCCGAGGAGTTACCGGGGATGCCGCCAGACAGGGATGTTGAGTTCTCTATAGACTTAGTGCCGGGCGCCGAGCCCATTTCACAGCACGTCTATAGGGTCAACAACAGCGAGTTGATAGAACTGAAGAAGCAAGTCGACGAGCTGCAGGACAAGGGGTTTATTAGATCCAGTTCTTCGTCGTGCGGAGCGCCAGTCCTATTTGTGTCGAAGAAGTATGGTACGGCCCGCATGTGTATTGATTACCGGGCGCTCAACAACCTCACTATCAAGAATAGATACCCTTTGCCGAGGATCGACGATTTGTTCGATCAGCTGAGTGGGGCGAAGGTATTTTCGAAGATAGACTTGAGGTCCGGGTATCACCAACTGAAGGTGAAGCGGGATAACATTCCGAAGACGGCATTTCGGACTCGGTACGGCCAGTATGAGTTTACAGTTATGCCATTTGGGTTGACCAATGCTCCAGCGGTGTTCATAAACTTGATGAACAAGGTATTCCATCAGTACCTTGACAAGTTTGTGGTGGTCTTCATAGATGATATCTTGATCTATTCGAAGACGCAGGAGGAGCGTGAGGACCATCTGAGAGTTGTGTTAGAGACTCTGAGGAGGGAGCAACTCTACGGGAAGCTTTCGAAGTGCGAGTTCTTCTTGGACCAGGTCGAGTTCTTAGGTCATGTTATGACCGAGCACGGGATCTCAGTGGACCAGAAGAAGATTTCAGCAGTTGAGTCTTGGTCTACGCCCAGTTCAGTTGTCGAGGTTCGTAGCTTTCTGGGTTTGGCTGGCTATTATTGGAAGTTCGTCCAGGACTTCTCGCGGAATGCAGAGCCGATAACTAGACTCACCAGGAAGGACGTGGAGTTCGTCTGGACTGATGAGTGTCAGGCTGCATTCGATGAGCTGAAGAAGTGGCTGTCCTCAGCACCGATCTTGACTTTGCCATCTGGATCAGGTGGTTTCTCGATCTACAACGATGCTTCAGGAAAGGGCTTGGGTTGTGTTCTTCAGCAGCACGGGAAGGTGATTGCTTATGCATCTAGGCAGTTACATCCTCATGAGAAGAACTATCCTACTCATGATCTGGAGTTGGCCGCAGTTATTTTTGCTTTGAAGTTATGGAAGCATTATCAGTACGGAGAGCGAGTTGAGATCTTCACAGATCACAAGGGCTTGAAGTACATGTTCACTCAGAAGAAGCTGAACATGCGGCAGAGGCGGTGGTTAGAGCTGATGAAGGACTTCGATATCTCACTGCAGTACCATCCGGGAAAGGCCAACGTAGTTGCAGATACCTTGAACAGGTATCCAGTAGCTATGTTCTTGACGACAGATCGTCGTCTTTTGGCCGACCTGGATAGTTTGGGTATCGAGGTCATCATTTCGGGCGTAGAGATCTAGATATGGGGTTTACAGATTCAGTCTGAGCTGATGGATAGAGTCAGGTCAGTGCAGTATGATGATGTTGCCCTGAGGAGCATCAGGGAGCAGGTACGGACAGGTTTGCTCGATGATTTCTCTTTAGCCGAAGATGGGTCATTGCGGCACGGTACTAGGCCATACGTTCCGAGTGGAGAGATTTGGGAGGAGGTTCTTCAGGAAGCGCATCGCTCTCAGTATTCTATGCATCCTGGAGCCAACAAGATGTATAGGAACCTGAGAGAGCACGTATGGTGGTATGGCATGAAGTGCGAGGTAGCTCAGTTTGTATCTCGTTGCCTTGTATGTCAGCAGATGAAGGCCAAGAGGCAGAGACCAGATGGATTACTACAGCTGCTACCCATTCCCGGGTGGAAGTGGGAGTACATCACCATGGACTTTGTATCTGGACTTCCACGATCGCCAGGAGGGAAAGACGCGGTTTTGGTCATCGTTGATAGATTAACCAAATCGGCCCACTTTTTGCCTTTCAAAGTGGGTTTGTCTACGGAGAGGCTAGCAGAGCTGTACGTTCGTCAGATCGTAAGATTATACGGAGTTTCGATGAGCATAGTCTCTGATCGGGATCGTCGTCTCACTTTCTATTTTTTGAGGAGTTTGTATACTAGCTTGGGCACCAAGCTCAAGTTTAGTACCGCTTATCACCCCTAGACAGACGGGCAGTCAGAGAGGACCATTCAGACGTTGGAGGATATGCTTCGTACATGTGTGTTAGATCTTGGGGGTTCTTGGGAGGACCATCTTCACCTGGTAGAGTTTGCATACAAGAACAGCTACCAGGCCAGTATAGAGATGTCGTCATTCGAGGCTCTATATGGACGGAGATGCCATCCTCCTTTGTCTTGGGATGATGTCGACGAGAGGGCGCTTCTTGGACCGGAGATGGTTGTGGATGCGGCCGAAAAGGTCAGGTTGATTAGAGACAGACTTCGGGTGGCTCAGGATAGGCAGCGGCATTGGGCTGATAGTTACCGGAGACCGTTAGAGTTTGAGGTTAGTTTTGGTTTCCTGTCGTATTTGTTTTTGATTGTTTGTTTAGTTTATGTGCTGAGTTTTGTCTTATGTCTAGGCTGGTGACATGGTGTTTCTGAGGATATCCCCGACACGTGGCACGATTCGCTTTGGCGGAGGTGGGAAGCTTAGTCCGCACTACATCGGACCTTTCACCATCATAGAGAGGATCGGTGCAGTAGCCTACCGACTGGACTTACCAGCTACGCTCGAGGGAGTGCACAACGTGTTCCATGTATCTCAGCTGAGGCGGTACGTGGCAGATCCTAGCCATGTATTGGACCATTCTGCGATACATATGGGACCAACTCTCAGCTATCCAGAACAGCCATCGAAGATTCTGGATCGCAGGGAGAAGGTGCTCCGAAACCGGGTCATACCCTTGGTTCGTGTTGCATGGAGACATCACTCTCCAGGTGAGTCTACCTGGAAGAGGGAGGACGACATGCGGGAGCGCTTTCCTTATCTTTTCGATCCCTGAGGTATAAGTCCATTTCTTTTATTTTCTCTTTGTGATTTCTGTGTTTGTTGTTTTAATTTCGAGGACGAAAGTTTTTTAAGGTGGATAGACTTATCACCCTCACTTTTCCAAGGTAGGGGTAAAATGGTAATTTTCTATTTTTAAATATTTTAGGATTTTTTATTTCATGAATGTTAATATTTAATGATTATATGAGTCGGGTTCGAATTTCATCTCATTCCGACTTGTTTCGGGATTTCGGAGAATTTCGACTTAAGTTGCGCTTAACAAATTAATTAGCCATGGCCCACCAATCTCATCATTTAGGTCTAGGAGTTTGGTCTAATCCCACATGAGTGGTTAGACCTAATTATGATATTTATTTGGTCATTTCTAACCCCCAAACCCTAATAGCATTTAAACCTCCATAAAGAAAATGAGAGGGAAAAACTTGTAATTATACAAGGGGACAAATATCTCCCTTATATGGCAGCCACCCCTCCCCCTTTTTCCACCCATTCACACTTCAAATTTTCTCCATCTTCTTCTCCAAGTGTTCTTCAAAGAAGGAAGGGCAAATACCTTGGATTCATCTCCAAATCAAGGTTCCCTTCCAAATATTCTTCCATCAATCTCTCCCTCTACCTCAAGTGGTGCTTCTACAAACTTTTGGGAGCAAGAGGAGAAGAGGTGTGTCCTAAACAATTCACCTTGTGTCGGAGCCGTGTCGGAGGATTTTGTATTGGGATCCATCTCCCAATAGGTACAAACTATCCTCTATTTCTATTTCTTCATCATGTAGAATAGTTTTGACCAAGTAGGATTGATCCCTATGGTTGTGTCCCTATTTGTGTCAAGTTTGAGTCCATTTAGTGTGTCCTAGGAGGAGTTAGGATTTTTGCTTGTGTCCTAATATTTTCCCCCAAGTTGGACACCCCAAGAATATTAGTTTTGTATCTAAGTGTTTTAGACACTTTAATTTCATATTTTGTATATATATGTGTGTGTGTGTGGGCTTTTAGATATTATATAGAGAGAGGGGGAAATGAGTTAGAACGAGTTGTGTGTGTGTCTATATATATATATATATATAATAGAGAGGAGAATAAAGGGTGAGAAGGAGAAGGAAAAGAAGAGCAGGACAGCAGCAGTAGGGAGGATTAGGGGCTGCTACACCCCTTGCAAACAGCAGCATCAACAGCATGCTAACAGCAGCAACAGCAGCATGTATGCAGCAGCAGCAGCAGCTTTAGCATCAGTGGCAACCCCCCCCCCCCCCCCCCCGGTGACCCCTTTGTCCCCTACAAAACCCTCCTATATATATACATATATATATACCTCTATATATATACCTATATACCCTATATAAATACCCATATAACCCTCTAAATAACCCCCCCCCTAAATAGTCCTATGTGTGAGTGTGAGAGAGAGTTATGTGAGAGTGAGTGAGTGTTTTATGTGAGGGCGAGTGAAGGGGTGAAATGAGATACGAGTGTCGAAACGTGTCCAAATTGAAATAGGACTTAGCTAATACTAAATAGAGTTTGTGGGTAGACTCCTAAGTTAGAATCGAGGTTGCGTTTGAGGTGGGGAGAATGGTATCTCATGATACCATTGAGTACCTTACGATACTCAAGGTAATGGGTAGTTGAACAACATGAGTCATAAGATAGACTGGATGTCCACCTTACCTAGAAAACTTGGTAGGTAATGTTAGTATAGGTTACTATCCTACTATCCTAGGAAGCCGGGAGTGAAACTCCTAAGGAAAAGCTACTTGGCCTTAGTGTTAGAGTGGTAAAGGGTAAATATTATATAAAAGGCTAAACGGGTAAATTCAAGATACGGGATACGGGTTGTCGGTTTAACTTGAAACTTAGATGTCTTGATAGGTACACCCTACAAATGTCATATTTGAACCAATTTCGACTCGGTTGACCCAGAGTTGACTTTTTACCTAAAAGTCAACAACGAGTCAACCCTTTGGCTAAAATGGTCCAAATCCAAACTAGAGTTGACCAGTTGACCAAAAGTCAACTGTTAATCAACATTTGACCAATTTGACCTAGGGTTGACCTAGAGTTGACCAGATTTGACCAGTTGACTAAAAGTCAACTGTAAGTCAACCCCTGACCCTGTTTGACTTGCTTTGACTTGCTATGACTAGTATGACCTAAAGTTGACTTAGTTTGGCTTAGATTGACTTGCCATGACTTAGTTTGACTTAGTGTGACTCAGTGTGACCTAGTTTGACCTAGATTGCATATCATACATTAGAAATCATTTATAACTCTGTTAAATCCTAATTAACATGCAATATCTCATCTTTAGGTCTCTGATACCACTCTGAGCATTGATATACCCTACAACTCAGGACAGCAAGCGAGTACATTCTCTGATAGCAGTTACTTGGCTTGATATCTTCTCTACCAGCTCAGTTATAGTGTTTACTTGATTCTCGACACATTGGTGCACGGACTAGTATTGTCGGATTCCTGTCATGAGATGTCATTCTTGGATTTCTTGGGATACTGGTACTTGCTTGGACTTAATTCTTGTACTTGTATTGACGCTGATTCCTGAAGAGAACTTGCTCCCCTCGTAGGGAATCCCGCGTCATGACGTGCTATGTCCGGATCCGTATACTATTTGGGGATTGGGGAATTTTATAGATAGTGTGATCAATGCCCACCTTGAGTTACTACTTGTCATAGCTATACCCTCACCTCACGATGGGTATAGCCTGACTTGTGCTACTACTTGCTCCATAGCTTGCCATCCCGGCCGGGCCGAGTCCACGTACTTGTAGTCGGTCGGCTGGAAGCCTGATCTTGACCTTTACCGATCATATTATGCTATAATATTTGAGGCACATTTTACATTTATTACATCAGTCACATATTACAGTTCAGCTTACTTTTCCTGCATGATTCACCTTGACATGATTTCCAGTTTACATATCCTGTTATACTTATATCTTGATATGTTCATCTTGTACTCTGTTATGATTGACTGTTAGAGCATTTGTCATTACTATGGAATTTGTTGCCAGCATTGTACTCGTTTATTTTCCTGACAGGATACCGTTATGATATATCCAGATGACATAGATGCGGACTGTTCCACCCACTATAGGTATGGTTAGGACATAGACTGCGACCAGCTGACACCCTCGGAGCCAGTGGATGACAGTACTTCTATCTAGATCTATTAGCTAGGTTTGTCTGGACTGCGTTCCAGCTTATGTTAGACTTTTGATACATTTTTTTATTCGGGACCTTATGTTATGTCTGCGACTCATTTCTGGTTGTGCCCTTATTTTGTTTCCGCATTCTATATTCACCATATCTATCTGATATTCGTGCCTATCTTTTCTAATTGTCTTGTGATTGAGTTGAGATTATATACCTCCGTGCGGAGATGACATGTCTTTTTATATTGTGTCTAGATGCTATACTTTCTAGGAGACCTATACAGCGTTCTACCGCCGATTCTGCGGTATAGGCTGGACGTAACCGCTTCTTGTGCCCCTAATCAGGGTACGGGTCGTGACAAAGATTACTTTGAGCTCCTCAACATTGAAGAATCAAAGCAAGTCGGCCGCGCACAACTTCAACTATGGTTGAACGCATACGACTGGTGGGCCGTGCACAAGCGAGCGATCCGACGCGACAATAACGCAGTGCCGATCTCTTGGGCTATATTCCGCAAAGCTTTTGAAGTCGAGTACCTTCCGTCAGCCGTTCGTATAGTGAAAGAAAATGAGTTCATGCAGTTGAGGCAAGGGAACCGGACAGTATGCCACAGAATTCAACAAGTTGTCTAAATTTGTTGGTGCATTTCTTCCTACAAAGGAGTGACGTGTGCGACGGTTCGAAGTGGGTCTGTGACGCTCTACCGGTGCGCATGTAGGGGTTCCGAAGTACAAGACCACGGGCGAAGCTCTAAATCACACTCTCCGCCTTGAGAGCGAATACCCTTCCGTTGCTGTCGACGTTGTGCACCACCCATCACAAACGTCCTAGCTATACGGGAGGCAACAACTACGCGTCAAAGCATCCACACACTGGCGGCTATAAAGGTCGAAACCTGTTACCGTGATGCAGAAATTACGGCCAGCATGGGCACACTGACGACCACTACTTTGCCAAGGCAGAGTGCTTTGCTTGCGGATAGAAGGGTCACTTTGCTCGAAACTGCCCAAATCCTCGACTGAATTGCAATGTCCTGCCATAACAAAACCGCCAAGAGAATCGAGGACAGACGCCCCGACCTGCTCAGTCCACTCAATCCAACAACCAAGACCGACGTCCTAATGCTCAAGGGCGCATCTTCGCCCTGACTCGAGATGAGGCGTTCGCTTCTGATACTGTTATGACAGGTATATTGAATTTCAATAATGTACTTGCTTATGTGCTATTTGATTCAGGCGCTTTGCATACTTTCATATCGGCGGACTTCGCCACCGAGCACAAATTTCCTATAATGTCGTTAGACCTCGATCTTAGCGTAAGTATGCTTCGGGCGTGCCACTACTTATAAATTTAGCCTACGGGGGAGGAACCATATGTATTGGGGGTCAAAAGATCGGTCTTGATGCGATAGTTCTAGATATGAAGGACTTCGACATCATACTGGGTATGGATTGGCTCGGTCCTTACAACGCTACCATCGACTGCGCAGGAAAGAAGGTCACCTTTCGCATAGCTGGAGTGCCCAAATTCTGCTATTCGTGTGGTGAAGCATCGCTGACCTACATGGTGATCTCGACAATTTTGGCTCGAAAGCTGCTGCATTTCGAATGCGAAGGCTACTTGGCGTCCGTTCGTGACATGAGACAAGATGGTGCAAATGCGGGTCAGACCGACGTTATGGCAGAATTCCTAGATGTGTTCTCGGATGAGCTACCCGGCATGCCGCCCGATCGAGAAATAGAGTTCACTATCGACACATTCTCTGACACCCGGCCGATCTCGAAAGCTCCATACAGAATAGCCCCGACAGAATTGAAAGAACTGAAGGCACAACTATAGGAATTACTTGACAAAGGGTTTATCCGTCCGAGTGTCTCGTCGTGGGGTGTGCCCGTGCTATTTGTGAAAAAAATGATGGATCGATGCGACTCTGCATCGACTATCGGGAATTGAATAAGTCTACCGTCTGGAACAAATACCCCCTGCCCCACATCGACGACTTGTTTGACCAGCTCCAAGGTGCAACGGTGTTTTCGAAGATTGATCTGCGATCAGGTTATCACCAACTCAAAGTCAAGCCAGATGACGTACCGAAGTCTGCCTTCTGCACTCGCTATGGCCACTACGAGTTTTTGTTAATGTCGTTCGGTTTGACAAATGCCCCTGCCATCTTCATGGATCTGATGAATCGGGTGTTCCATCCGTTCGTTGACAAATTCGTAGTAGTCTTCATCGACGACATCCTCATCTACTCGAAGGATCGAGCGCAACACACAGAACACCTGCGGACGGTACTCTAAACCTTTCGAAAGAATCAGTTGTATGCGAAGAGGAGCAAGTACGAGTTCTGGCTAAACAACGTCTCATTTCTTGGGCACATCATCTCCGCCGCGGGTATCTCAGTCGATCCGAAAAAAGTTGAGACAGTTGCTGATTGAAAACGGCCCGTATCAGTTACCAAAATTCGAAGCTTCATAGGCTTGACGGGATACTACCGACGCTTTATGAAGGACTTCGTGAAGATTGTATCACCGTTGACTCGCCTCACCCAAAAAGGAGTCGCATTCGAGTGGTCAGACGACTGTGAAGCTTCCTTCCAGGAGCTCAAACAACGGCTCGTTTCGGCCCTGATACTTGCTACTCCTGAAGGGACTGAGAGATTTCAAATCTTCAGCGATGCTTCTGGCCAGGGCTTGGGGTATGTACTCATGCAGCGGGATAAGGTGATATTTTTTGCTTCCTGGCAGTTGAAGCCGTACGAGAAGAATTGCCCCACACACGACCTAGAACTAGCGACAATTGTGTTCGCGTTGAAGCTGTGGCGTCACTATCTTTATAGCGTGACGTGCAGGATTTATACGGACCACAAAAGTCTCAAGTATCTCTTCACCCAGAAAGAACTGAATTTGTGGCAGATGTGATGGCTCGAACTGATCAAAGACTACGACTTATCAATCGACTATACGTCGGGCAAAGGAAATATTGTAGCGGATGCGCTGAGCCGGAAGTACTTAGCTTCGTTATGCATCAACGATCGACTGCTGCGTGACTTGGAAGGAATGGGTATTGAACTCCGAGTTCATTTTAGGGACGTGAAACTGGCGCAACTGCGGCTGGAACCAAGCCTATTGGAGAGAATCAAGTCTGCTCAGAAGGACGACCCATACCTGGAGAAGATGCGGAAGCTGATATAGACAAGGAAAGCGTTCGACTTTGCAGAGGACGAGTCGGGAGTGTTGCGAGTGAAGGGACAGCTATGCGTTCCGGATGATGCAGAACTTACAAAGAAGATAATATCAGAGGCACATTATGCAAAATATTCTTTGTATCCTGGTAGCACCAAGATTTATAAGGACCTCCGTGTTGTCTTTTGGTGGCACGGCATGAAGAGGGACGTAGCGCTCTTTGTGTTGAAGTGTATGGCCTGTCAGCAAGTTAAAGCCGAGCACCAGCGACCGGGGGGAAGATGCAGAACCTTGTCATTCCAGAGTGGAAGTGGGATCATGTCACTATAGACTTTATTATTGGCTTGTCGAAGACGCCACGGGAAAACGACGCCGTCTGGGTCATCGTCGATCGACAAACCAAGTCATCCCATTAAAGTTACTTGGAGCGTCGACCGTCTTGCTCAGATATACCTTGATGAAATAGTTCGGCTACATGGGGTCCTAGTATCTATCGTCTCGGATAGGGATGGACGGTTCATAGCGCACTTCTGGGGTAGTCTTCATTCAGTGTTGGGGACCAAGTTGAAGTTTAGCTCAGCTTATCATCCTCAGACTGATGGCCAAACATAGCGGATGAACCAGATTCTCGAAGACATGTTACGACTCTGTGCGATCGACTTGAAGTCAAGCTGGGACATTCATCTACCGTTGGCCGAATTTGCATACAACAACAGCTACCAGTCCAGCATCCAAATAACGTCGTATGAAGCCTTGTACGGTCGAAAGTAAAGATCGCCTATTTGCTGGGATGAAGTCGGGGAACGGCAGATACTTGGCCCGGAACTGGTGGAGCAGACTATGCAGAAGGTCAAGTTAATACGGAAGAGATTGAAGATAGCACAAAGTCGACAAAAGAGCTATGTCGACATGCATCGACGCCCCCTCGAGTTCTCGGAAGACGACCATGTATTCCTGGAAGTGACGCCCATGCATAGAGTTTTTAGGTTCGGTGCGAAAGGAAAGTTAAGCCCAAGATTTGTTGGTCCGTTCGAAATATTGAAGCGAGTCGCCCCAGTAGCTTACCAAATCGCCTTGCCGCCTGTATTGTCAGAGGTATACGACGTCTTCTACGTCTCATAATTATGGATGTACGTGCACAATCCGAGCCATGTAGTAGATTTGGGTCAGCTGGATCTGAAGGCAGACTTGTCATATGTTGAAGAGCCTGTACAAATCTTGGAGCACAAAGATAAACTTATCCGCAACCGTGCTATTCCTCTCATCCACGTCCTCTGGAGAAACCATTCGGTCGAAGAGTCGACGTGGGAGCTTGAGTCCGAAATGAAGAAAAAATTTCCTTCATTGTTCTCGTAGAGGTAGGTTCTATTCTTAAGTTTCGAGGACGAAACTTTTTCTTAGTTGGTTATGGTGTAGTACCCCGTCCCTACATCGTGCCCCGTTCTTCGTCCATGGGGTGTGCGAGAAAGGAACACTATCGCTATCGATTCGGTCGGGACCGATAGGTCAGGATCGATCGAATCGATCGAACGGGAACGGTTGAATTAAGATCCATTCCCCATTATGGAATGGCTTCTTCGGAACCAAGTCCCATATTCAGCGGATTGCGCCTCAAGGATTGACTATGCAGCTGAGTCGGGAGAGACCTCCAGTTGCTCTGTTTTTTACGCCGCTTACGTTGGTTTTGACTTGGTTTTTTGAATGTATTTTCGTAGATTTTTTCGATGGTTTTCATGGCTTGCATTTCGAACTCGCATTTCCTATCAAACTTCTTGCATAATACAGTATTCTAATCGTTGCTTGTGTAATTTCAGGTAATCGTGTAGGCGACGTCTAGCACGACCAACAAGTTCTCTCGCCTCAAGCAAACTCAAGGTGAGTGGCTGACCTTTCTCTTCTCGACCCCTTTCTTAGGTAAATCGATAATGTTGTTACGAATGAAAGAATAGATGCAAGGGCACGGACACGATAAAATGATCAAGTTTTCAAAGAGAATGTAGGCTATACCTTAATAACTAAAAATTGGTCTTTGCACGATCATAGACAACTTGTCGACAAGGTAGAATTTTTCTCGCACGGCAACTCGGGGCCACGGGACCGTTACGGCTAAGAAAGAAAACAATTATATAGCTGTGCTGGGTACGAATTAGGCGGGGACTTGCAGCGGGGCTCGCTACTCGTACTGAAAGGCTCCGTCTAATAAAAGCTAAAAAGGAGTCCACGATGGCTCTGGAAGCCAGTGACCAATCACACGTAATATTGTACTTGGTATAAAAATGATAACAATTGACAGAGAAGAACATGGTAAGCCTCATAAGGCACGGCGAGGTCCGCCGTGGGTAAGTTTCAACGTATTTCACATTATGCTTGTCATATGCTTATTTGAAATTCATTAGGATGGTTAGAAACATTCATAAACTAAGTCATATAAACTCTTCAACCAAATGAGAGCTTGGAACTTAAATAGCCACGTACCAATATAAAGTGTAATGTACTGATCCTCGCTTTCCATGCAGGTACCCCGAACCACGAAGGATATGCCACTTAAAGATCAAGGCGACTTGAACACTTTTGAAGCCTCGTCCGTGTGTTGAAGGCTTGTTTCTGAATCCTTTTGAAGACTCCATACTCAGTACAAAAGAAGAAAAGATGATGACTTGACTTCCCTCGATAGCAGATGGAAAGTATAATTATTTTGCTTGTAAAAAGGGATGTAATGTATGGAACGACTATCTCATCAGCGTTCATTTTATAATCGAGTCATGTTGTAGCCCGTGCGGCAATAATTGTAATAGAGTCAATGTAAATGAAGTTTTATTATCAATAAAAAGTCTACTTCTCTTTCAAATGTGTCAATCAATTCTCTGCGTACTCTAACTTGATGTTGTGTTTCGGATAACCTTATGACTATGCCTTGTACGATCGCAACTTAGGTTCGCACGGCATCACGCCCGGGGGACGACTATCGATTCTACGGAATCGGGGCGTGACACCCTCCCTCACCGACTCAACTCTCTAAAGTCTCATACGTCTCCTATATTTATATAGGTGAATAGATTTAGAGTTAATATTGGTATTTTAGTTACTATTAAGTATTGTTATGCTTACGTTCTTATACGCCTCTTAAACTATTCTTTGATTTATAATGCTACTTAGGGTTATGATTTAGAGTTAATATTCATATTAGAGTTCGGACTAACTATTTTGGTAAACTAAATATAGTTATGTATGTAAAGACGAAGAAGAAATATAATTAGATATAGGACTCGGAAAACTTACATAGGCTTTGGTCGTCCGATCATCTACGAGCTTCCCATCCTTCTTTAGCTTATGGGTACGCTCGAAAAACTTTAAAAAAGTTGACTACGTTCGGATCTTCGCCTGCCTTGGCGACCTCCTCGCACTGTAACAATTAAACATCAATTTATAACTAAACAAAAAATTTAAACAATTGA
This sequence comes from Iris pallida, assembly GCA_029216955.1. Taxonomy (NCBI): domain Eukaryota; kingdom Viridiplantae; phylum Streptophyta; class Magnoliopsida; order Asparagales; family Iridaceae; genus Iris; species Iris pallida. The sequence goes on along the minus strand of JANAVB010044814.1, from coordinate 5,457,323 downwards.
AGAAATAACAAAGAAGAATACTCACCAGCCGTCGATAATGCTCTGTAATTGGGATGGAACCACCCGTGTGGTGACCACCCTTAGCACAGGCAGCCTTTGCCTTCTCACACTTGGCCTTATAGGCTGGAGTGTCCATCTTCTTCTTCATCTCCTCCCAGATTTCCTCCTTCAACCACTCCTTGCGAAGAGCACTATTTAGTAGAGCCAACGCCTTCTGGTCGTTGACCATATCCCTTAACCTCTTGCTGGTGACGAACTTGTAGCACTTCCGGATCGCCTGATCTCTAATGCGCCGACCACCAATACAACTTCTGCAAATAAGGACAAATAAAAACAAATAAGCAAATTTTAAGAAATGTTGTAAACAAAGACGATATTATTTAGACATACCTCAAGCATCTCGAGCCAAATAAATCGTCTATCAACTGGGATGTCCTCAAAGTTCAGATAGGGACCATGGAATTGACGATGCATCAAATCCCCCAAATCTCTACCAGCCTGGACCGGAAAGAACCTAGAATAAACAAAACAATGTATGATTAGATAATAAATAGAGTATGAATAAATGTATCTACTAACACTAATATACTTACGTCGTTCCATCGGCCCACAGCTCGGTACGAGTGATGTTAGCTGGCCGCTCTGGCAGACTAGGAGGGTTTGCAAATCCTGGTCGACGTATGTACACTCCACGGTCGACCAAAAGGCCAGGATATGGGTTCATCGCAATAGGAGTGACAGATGTAGTCTCCGGCGTAGAAGATGGGGGGCACCAGCACCGGTAGGAGTAAATGCTGAAGGAATATCAGGGCTAGCTCCGTCGACCGAAGAACGAGTGAACGACGGAGATAAGCCATCCTCCTCATCAACCAAATCGTCCTCGCTAACTCCTCTGCAATCTGCAGCCGAAGTATTAGGAGGAGCAGGAGTAGGAGGACGGGTCAACGCAGATCCTCGAAGTCGACGTGTACGGCTTCGTCCCGCCTTATGTAAATCTGAAAGAAATAAAAAATGATGTGATGATACAAATAATCAATGCAAATCTAATAAAAATTATCTAAAGGTGTGTTGATACAAATAATCAATGCAAATCTAATAGATAATACGTACTAATCTTCTTCTTCTTCTTCGTAATCTGAATCTTCTTCATCTTCATCATTTTCACTATCACTTCCACTTTCACCTTCATCTTCAAATTCTTCATCCTCATCCACTACGTCATTTTCAGACTCCTCATCTACATGAGGTAAGTCCTCTATGTTAAGCTCTTCGTCAACTATATCATCCTCTATAGTAACGTCAACCTCCATGTCATCAACGTCGGCTAAACTCATATATGTTGGTTGAGGCATAACTACCTCATCCTCCTTGTATGCTTGATCTCCAATATTATATGTATTTCTTGCTTTAGTTAATTTTGGGTTAGTATAGGCCGTATCGGGTTAGTATCGGCCTATCAGATTAGTATCGGCCTATCGAAATTGGAATTGAAAATCCTTATCGGGTTAGTATCGGCCGTATCGGATTAGTACTAGTACCGGCCTATCGAAATTGGAATCAGATATCATTATATCATAATCTAATATTAACGGATACAATATCTTAATGTCCGTATCGGGTTCGTATCGGCTGTATCGGGTTAGTATCGGCCTATCGAAATTGGAATCGGATATCCTTATATCATAATCCAATATTAATGGATTCAACATCTTAATGTCCGAAAATATTCAGATATCCAATTCCAATTTTATGAATCTCGAATAATTTACGAAAACCCAAAACCCTAGCTACTACATTGTGTACATGTCCGTGTCCGTGTCCAAAATTCTAGCTACTACATTGTGTTCGTGTCCGTGTCCAAAATTCTAGCTACTACATTGTGTTCGTGTCCGTGTCCAAAACCCTACCTATAATATTTACACAATTAAATTACAATGTCGTAATTTTCGTGTCAAAGTATATGTTAATTAAACACCTAAAAGAATTTATACCTGAAGGAGGGGGAGGCAGTGTTAGAGATCAACGAGGTGGAGAGGGGTTCTTTTGCCGCCACCGCCGTTCGAGCCGGAGAGGAGGGGGTCGGGGGTCGTCGTGTGAGGAGGGGGTCGAGGGTTGCCGCGTGAGGAGGAGGGGGTTGGGGTCGCCGTGTGAGGAGGAGGGGGTCAGGGAACAGTCGTCGAAGGACAGCGGAGGAGGAGGGGGTCGGAGGTCTGGTGTCAGGGGTCGCCGCGGGAAGGAGGAGGAGGTCGCCGAGGGAGGAGGAGGGGTCAGGAGTCGGTCGTCAAAAGGGGTCGGAGCTTTGAGGGGGAAACTAAAATTTGGGTGAAAATTTGAGAATGAGAAAGAAATAGTAACTTATTTACTTTTACTCGTGTCCAGCGACGGAATTGTCCGTCGCTAAACCGTCGCTATTTACTTAGCGACGAACTAGTGGCGGATCTAGCGACGTGTTTTAATACTATATTTTACATAATATATCAGTTGCTAGTCAGTCAGTATTCCGTCGCTGATTAGCGACATTCTGATTTCCGTCGGTAAATTCAGTCGCTAATTAACAGTATTTTTGTAGTGAAAAATCGACGAAATTTCGATTTAACCAAAACCGAAAAAAAAAACCGATTATAAATGGTACGGTATTGATATTGATTTTTTAAATACCGATTTAAAAAAATATCAAAAAATTTGACCAAATATCGATCTATTATACTACACTCACCCCTACGCACAACCCACCACCTATTCTACACTACAAGACAAAAAAACCCAGGACCCTCGTAAAAACACCCCTCTTTCCTTGCTCAAGGACATAATATTCTTCTACTCATTATCTCATCATTACATAGACAAATTTCTATATTCATTCTGCTGCTTACTGTTGGAGTTTGAAACCCTTATATATTCGACCCATACTCTTCCTCTTCCTTCACCGATACAAGAAACAAGAAAAAATTGCTTCCCTATAGAAAACAACTTTCAATATTCTCCCTTGCTCTAGAGTTGCAACTAATATTATCATGGCCAATCACTTCCTTGGCGACTCCGTCTCCTTAGACTCTCTCTTCTCCGACTTCTTCGAGCCGAATATGAATCCCAATCCGGCTCCAACTCCGACTCCGGCCCCGTCTTCCTTTGCCTTCTCGGACCCAGGAACGACGTCCAACATGATCCGCTTCGGCTCTGACGACCCGCCCCTGGGCCGCCCCTCGCTGACCATCTCCCTCCCGACAAAGACGGAGTGGCCAGAGGTCGTGTTCATCGGGCCGGCACCCGAGACGACCCAGCCGGCGAAGGCGGCTTGGCAGTGCTGCGACACGCGGAGGTACCGCGGGGTGCGGCAGCGGCCGTGGGGGAAATTCGCGGCGGAGATACGCGACCCGAGCAAACGCGGGTCGCGGGTCTGGCTCGGCACGTTCGAGACTGCAGTCGAGGCCGCAAGGGCCTACGACAGGGCCGCGTTCCAGATGAGGGGTAGGAAGGCCATCCTCAACTTCCCCAACGATATCGGGTCATCGAACCACCACCACCACCACCAGAATCCGCCTCCACCTCCTCCTCCTCTCCCTCTTATTAAGCGGGGGAGGGAAGAAGCGGAGCTGGAGGCGGTGGTGGCGAGACCGGTGAAGAGAGAGAGGAGGCAAGGAGAGGAGGTGGAGATGTCAGCGTGTCCATTGTCCCCGTCGAATTGGTCGGGGATTCTGGAAGGGATCAGCCTGCCACCACTGTCGCCGTTGTCGCCCCACCCGCCGATGGGCTTCTCACAGCTGATGGTCATCTGAGTGACTGAGAGACCTACCACACGGTTAGTCTGCATGTTTTCCGAGATAGCAGTGGTTAGATTATATTTTTTAATCGCAACGGTGAAAATATATAATTCACCTACTGCTATTTAGAAGAACTGCAGAAGTACAAAAATTTCAATCTCTACTTTTTAATATAATAAATAATTTATATTTTCTATTTAGACTCCACCGCCAATAACTCAAAATATTCAATATTTCGAGTCAACTTACGGAAGTTGGATAGCAAGATAAGATGACTCAATTTCAAAATTGGTGCAAAATTGGTGGCGGAGTCTGAAGATTCCAACAGGCCGCATGTGAAATAATTTATCCTAAGGAGTCGGTTGTTCTTTGTCTTTGTGTTGCCAATTCTATATTTAATAGTTTTAATTTTTTTCATTTCGCTCTCCATTTTCTTTGAAGGGAGTTATTGTAAAAGCATTGGGTGTGAATGTAAAGAGAAAAATGTAGAACGAAATGAAATTAAGGTTCATGGCAGAATTGTGGCCACGATTGAAATAATACCTTCTTTTTTTCTTCTATAAATCTAGTATTTGGTACGAGATGAAATTTAAAGATGGCATTAATGTCATCCAAAGAGTTTAATATTTTCTTCTTTCAAAAATAAATGCAAAAGCAAAATTTTAAGTTGATATGATCTGTAATATATTACTAGCTAGAAACACTACGGAATATTAACACCAGGGGCGGATCTAGCATAGGGGTGGGGCCCCAAAAAAAAATTTTAACTTTTTTTTTCTTATATTTTTTCATTTTTTATTTTTTTTATGTATGTTAGTCACCTCTAGCCCACCCGAATTTTTTGTAGTCCATTCCAGTTTTAGTTTCTGGATCCGCCCCTGATTAACACTGTATTAATATTGTAATAGTATTTGTGGAAATTGGAATATTAATACTGTATTAAGATTGTAACTCCTTTGTGGAAGTTCCTGCCAAGACATCATTTGCTCCAGTGGGAGTGCAGTAGGCATCCGGCCTGAAAATTTGTGGAAGTTTCTTGGCTAGCATTCATGCAATAGCAGGCAAATGCATTTGCAACCAGTTCTTCTTTTTATCAAGGTCTATTTGGTGCATGCAATAGCAGGCAAATGCATTTGCAACCAGTTTTTTTTTTTTTTTTAAATCAAGGTCTATTTGGTTTTAATAAGATAGAGCAGTATTTTAAAAACCGGATAGGGCTAACATGTTGAACCTGTTAATATGTAGGGTTTTTTTTTTCAATTATGCTAACTGTCTCCCAAAAGTTTTGGATGATGCCATTTTTCATTATGTGGTATCTGACATGGTAGCTGACATAGCAGCTGGCATGACAAACTTTAATCAAAAAAATTGATTACCCATTTTTTTAATGTTAATTTTAATTTTAATATTTAATTTTAGTGTTAAATTTTGTTGTGTCAGCTGCCACGTCAACAGCTATGTCCACATAATGGAAGATGGTATAACTCAATTTTTTGGGAGAAAAATAGCTTCTTTTTTCTTTTTGCTGGTTTAATGCAAACTCACTCAGGTTTTTTTTTTCAAAAATTCGGTCAATTCGATTGACAGGCTGACCTTTAGACCACCGGACTGTCTGTTTCAGTTAGATTTTGAATCGATTTGACTCTAACTTTTGTTTTGGACCTTTACATGCAATCAAAATAAATACTTTTGTTTTTTTACTAATAATACTATAATAAACATGTGTAAAATTTCCAAGTAATATTTATATAGTTGTATAGCATTGTGTAGTATATAATATATTCAATGTAAGATTGTGCGTATATATAATTGGCTTAATCTGAAGGTTGGATCAGTTTAACTTAATACAGTGTCTACTTCGATTTTTAAATGAAAAGTCATGCCTGCTCGAAAATTTGGAAAAAAAAAAAAAAAAAAAAAACTGTCTGACACATGTCAACACGTAATTAGCTGAGAAAAAAAATACTCTGCCTCTTCCGCTACCTCTGGCTAATGAAAAACCTATACATGACATCGATTTACGTGTTGGTTTTTCTGGACGGTCTGGGAAGAAGAGGCATCTCAAAAAACAAAAAGGCTGACGAAGGTGCGGTGCAGGATATATTGGATCCCATGGGAGAGCGAGACCTATGACAAAGACATTTAACCTTCTATGAATCATCACTATATCATTTACACTGTGTTTGGGAACATTTGGAGGGAGGGAGAAAAAAATTTGAGGGAAAGAAAAATGGAGGAGAGTAAAGTTAATTTTCTTTTCCTTTGTTTGGATGGACAAAAAGTAGAAAAATGATAAGTTTAAAAACAATTTTTTATTTGTTTATGGATATAGGTATAAATACTATTTTTTCCTTGGTACTCTCAAATGATGATTTAATATTAACTTTTTGAGGGGTGGTGGGGTAAATTCACTCAAATTTCTCTCATCTCTCTCCATTTTCCTCCCACATTTGGGAGAAAAAAAATTTGGTGGGATCCACCTACTTTTTTCTCTCAAATTTTTCTCTTCCTTGTTCTCTTTCCCTTTCCAAACACCATCATTTAAAATTTTTCTCTCACTTTTTCCTCAACTTTTTTCTTCCTTCCATTTTTCACCCTTCCCAAACAGTACCTTAATCTCCTGAACATGAAAAACTGTACACAAAGACAAATTAGTATAAAGTTTCGATTTTTTTTAATGTACGACTGACTCTACATGTTCATCTCTTTCAGTTCCTTATTTGAAACTACATTATTCTGATCAAAGTGCAACTATACGAAATTATGATATAAGTGCAGCTATATAAAATTATGATATAATCAATCAACGGTTTTCATCCCACAAGTATCTGTCTAGAATTTCACAATAGTTTCTTGTCCATATGAATCTTTTCTACCATTTCTCTATCCAGAAATATTGTAATGACATCCATCTGATGAATGACCAACTTATAAATAACCGCCACGACAATTATCACCCTAATAGTAACATCTTAGGTACTCGAGCATAGGTGACAAACTCATCAATCTCTTGCTTCTGAGCAAACACTTGGCTACCAGCCTAGCCTCGAACTATCAATAGTTCTTTCAACCTTCATCTTTTCTTGAAAATTCAATGGCTTTAACTCCTCCAGGCAGATTAACTAACACCAAAGTGTTATTTGAGATTATGGAGTCAACCTCATCAGTGACTCACTACCAAAATACAGTCAATTAGCGACGGCTGTTTAGCGACGGATTTTTTCTGTCGTAATTGGCGACGGATTTGCGACAAATCACCGACGGAGTACCGACGATAAACCGATAAATTTTTTTATTTTTAATTTAAGGGTGAGAAAAGGTCGCCAGTCCGTCGCTTAGGCTTCGGAGATATAGCGACGGATTTATATCCGTCGCTATACTGTCGACTATTTGGCAGAAAATGTTGGGAGAAGTGGCGGAACAAATTGCCGACTACGTAGCGATGGATTGGTCGTCGCCAGTTTTCCAATATAGCGTCTGCGGAGGGACGGATATTATCCGTCGCTAGTCCGTCGCTAAATATACGTCCCAGACTTAAATTGAAACGACGGGAGAAACTTTTCATTCCCCCCAAATTTCACTCTCTCTCCTTTCTCTCTCTCCCGCGGCTCTCGATGATCGGCGCCCTCTCCTCTCTCTCTCTCTCCCGAAGGTAATCCCCTCTCTCTTTCTCTCTCTTTCTCTCTCTCTCTCTCTCTCGCGGTGGTCGGTTAGGCAGCAAGGGCGTCGGGGGCTGCGGGGGCGGCGGGGGCTGGGGGACGGCAGGGGAGGCGGGGGGTGGGGGCGGTGGGGGCGGTGGGGGGTGGGGGGGCCTGGCGGGGCTGCGGGGGGCGGCGGGGAGGTTGTGGGTGGCGGGGGGGCGACGGGGGGTTGTGGGTGGCGGGGGCTGCGAGAGTTGTGGGTGGCGTGGGGGGCAGCTGGTCTGGGAAGCGAGTGTGGGGGGGCAGCGGGGGGTGGGGGAGCGGCGAGGGGTTGTGGGTGGCGGGGCTGCGAGGGGCGGCGGGAGGATTGTGGGTGGCGGGGGGCGGGGACGGGGGGGGCGGTGGGGGGTTGTGGGTGGCGGGGGCTACGGGGGCGGCGGGGGCTGCGGGGGGCGGCAGGGGCTGCGGGGGTTTGACCCTTGTACACATCAACCCACACACATACACATCCTAATGATCTGTCACACTCATATCTATACACCACACACACACACACACACCTATACATTGTATGTTGACACTCACTCCCTCTCTTTCACACTTGACTACCACACACACACACAACCCTGAGATATATAACACTGTCCAGCCCCCTTCACTCTTTCACTCACATTTGTTCCCTCTTCCATATATATATATATATATATATATATATATATATATATATATATATATATATATATATATATATATATATATATATATATAAATATATATAAATATATATATATATATATATATCAAAAAAATATATATATATCATTTATATATATTTATATGCAGATTGGGTTTATGTGCTTGTGTAGGATGTACATTGGTTTTGGGTGTTAGCTATGTGACATAGATGTGTGGCTTGTCACATAACTATGTGTTTTGGTTATAGGCTATGTGTCCTATACTAGCTGGTGTAGATGTGCCATATGAGTTGTATGTATATTACCCCTAGTGTTGTATTGGTATAGGATTACCGACGGATTACCGTCGAATATTTAGCTACGGCTATTTAGCGTCGGATTTTTTCCGGTATCGAACTATCGGTATCGGACTATCGGTATCGTATCCAGAACTCGGTATCGGTATCGAACTATCGGTATCGGTATCGAACTATCGGTATTGAACAATCGGTATCGGACTATCGGTATCGGTATCGAACTATAGGTATCGGTATCTAACTATCGGTAGCGGACTATCGGTATCGGTATCGAACTATCGGTATCGCACTATCGGTATCGGTATGTATGTATGTATGGATATATGATATATGTAGGTAGTGGTTGTGTGTTAATGGCTACGGCCATATGAGTCGTGTGCTATAGGCTATGGCCATATGAGTTGTATGTATATGTTAGAGAAGGATTTTTATTTTAACGATGGATTTTTAGCTATGGCTATTTAGCGACGAATTTTTTCCGTCGAAATTAGCGACGGACTTTCGACAAATCACCGACGATTAATTACCGTCGAATATTTAGCTACGGCTATTTAGCGTTGGATTTTTTCTGGTATCGAACTATCGGTATCGGACTATCGGTATCGATATCGAACTATCGGTAGCGGATCCACCTCCTCGACCGTATGTGCTTAGTATCGATCGTAGCAGATTAGTATCGGTATATCGGTTTGGTATAGGTCGTATCGGATGGTATTGACCTTAGCGAATTGGTATCGTCCTATCCGATACGTATCGGCCGTATAGTTAGGATTCGTATTGGCCTTATCGATTCGGTATCGGCCATATCCGATAGGTATCGACCGTATCGGATATGTATCGGCCGTATCATATTAGCATGGTGGAAGGTTTAGTAACAACTGTACTTAGATTTTTCTCTTCTCGAGCTAGAATACCATTGCAAGAGAGTCACGAGAGAGTAAAAAACCTCATAGATATTGATATTTACGAGAGTGATTAGCCAATTACAGTAACATACATGCCGTATTTTCTATCATGAAAGGAGAGATTGAAGGCAATAACATAAAGAGTTGTATTTCGGAAGAAGACGAACTCCTATAAACTCTTTGTTCATAAAGCAAGCTATAGAGAATACAGAACAAGTATCGAGTTCATAACCTACTTCGCAAGAGAAGTATCTTTCTGTTTTATGTCAGATCAGCCTGAGATAACTGAGAACATTAAGATACTTCTCTTGCGAAGTAGGTTATGAACTCGATACTTGTTCTGTATTCTATATAGCTTATTTTGTGAACAAAGAGTTTATACGAGTTCTTCTTCCGAAATACAACTATATATGTTATTACTTTCAATCTCTCCTTCCTTGATGGAAAATGCAGCATGTATGTTACTGTAATTGGCCAATCACTCTCGTAAACATCAATATGTAGGAGATTTTTTTACTCTCTCGTGAATCTCTTGCAATGGTATTCTAGCTCGAGAAGAGAGAAATCCAAGTACAGTTGTTACTAAACCTTCCACCATGCTAATCCGATACTGCAGATACATATCCGATATGGTCGATACCGAATCGGATATGGCCGATACCGAATCGATAAGGCCAATACGAATCCTAGCTATACGGCCGATACATATCGGATATGTATCTACCAATTCGCTAAGGCCAATACCAATTTGATACGGCCTATACCAAACCTATAGATCGATACTAATCTGATGCGGTCGATACTAAGTACATCCGGCCTATATACCAGCGGATCCACCAGTTACATGATTATATACTAATTTTGTTTAGTTTGTCTTACGATACAGATTTTCACATCCAATCTGTGATGGATCGTTATTTCGCTGATCGTACATGGATGTATAAACGACAACACGAGAGCAGAATAGGTATGAGTGACGATTTTCAGGCAGGCATGAAAGTGTTTCTTAAGTATGCCATGAGCAAAGCTCAGTACATGGACGGTAACAAAATCAAGTGTCCATGTCGTAATTGTCGTAATAGACGTTACGAAGAAGTGGTGATTGTGAGAGATCATTTGACCCATAAGGGTTTCGTATGTGATTACGGACTGTGATCATCGCAAGGTGAACTATATACGGAAAGACAGGTTACGAATGCTGCTACTTATGCTTTTGATGATAATGCTACAACGGATTTTATCATCGAAGACGATGAATGCTCTGTTGATTATGGAGACCTACAGAACCTTGCACGAGATATGGTGTACGATGCGGCAGGGCCTAATTTTGATCCGGAGGATCCTAATCCTGAGGCGAAGGAGTTCTATGATATGTTTCAGGATGCAGAAACTTCTCTATATCCTGGTTGTGAGCCTCATTCCGTTCTGTCAGTGACGATACGGTTGTTGAGCATAAAGTTCAATTTTAACTTGCCACAAACTTGCTATGATCAGATTATACAACTAATCAAGGAGGTGTTACCGAAGGAATCAAAAGAGCTTCTAAAAAACTTCTACAAGTCGAAGATGATGGTCCGACAACTGGGACTGGGGTACAAGAAGATAGATTATTGTCGCAATGGATGCATGTTATACTACAAGGAGAACGAGGACATAGAAAGTTGCAGCTTCTGTAATGCGGATCGTTACAAGCCAGTCAGGGGAAAAGAAAAGTCAACTAGAAAACGACGTCCTTACAAGTATATGCATTACTTGTCGATCACGAAGCACTTGCAGAGGATGTATATGTCTCAGAATACAGCAGAACACATGACGTGGCACAACGAAGAACGTACAAAGGACGATGGAGAATTTTTATATCCTTCGGATGGAGAGACGTAGAAATATTTCGATTTGCGTCATCCAGATTTTGCTGCAGAGCCTAGAAATGTACGTCTGGCGCTATGTTCTGATGGCTTCGCCCCTTTCGGGCAGTCGGGATCTCAATACTCCTGCTTGCCGATCATTCTTACCCCTTACAATCTGCCACCATGGATGTGTATGAAGACTCCTTATATGTTCTTGACAGCTATCATACCGGATCCCAAAAATCCGACAAAAAATATCGATATATATTTACAACCGTTGGTGGATAAGCTGAAACAGCTGTGGGAGATCGGCATCGCGACCTATGATATTTCTAGGAAACAGAACTTTCAGATGAGAGCTTCACTGATGTGGACAATCAATGATTTTCTCGTATACGATATGCTGTCGGGATAGAGTACTCACGGCATCATGTCTTGTCCGATATGCATGGAAAATAGTAAGGCGTTCCGCCTTAAGCATGGAGGAAAAACTTCTTTCCTTGATTGTCACCGTCAATTTCTGCCCGCGAGTCATCCTTGGAGAAAGAACAAGGACGCGTTCAGAGCTGGAAAACAAGAATTTTCTCATCCGCCTGCCAGAATGTTGGGATACGATATTTAGGAAGATGTAAAGGACTTGCCCACTGTGATGGAAGATCCATCGAACAATCGTGTCGATGGGTTCGGACAAAGCCATAATTGGATCAAACGGAGTATCTTCTGGGACTTGTCTTATTGGAAAGATAATCTTATAAGGCATAATCATGATGTTATGTATATCGAAAAGAATGTGTTCGATAATGTCTTCAATACCGTCATGGATATTAAAGAAAAGATGAAGGACAATCCAAAAGCAAGACAAGACATTGTCGAGATATGCAAGCGTCCTTATTTGAACTTGATACAAAGGGGAGCTAGTGGACAATTAACTAAGCCGATAGCACAATACACATTGAGCAAGGAAGGTATTGTTGAAGTCTACTATACAAGCTACCCAAGGCATCGTAGAGATCGATTTGACTGGTGGGCAGTATGCAAGATTAAATCTAGAAATACATTCAACGTTGGAGACCCAGCATACCAAGAGGACCAGATCGAAAAGTCCCAATACTTGGGACACAGTCGGATACAATGGATGTTGAAGATATTATTGAGAAAAATAGAGGGAAGGAAGAGGTTGATACACAAGACTTAGCTGTCAACCAGGGGAGAAAGAGGCGTCTTGTCCCAAATATTGAGGCAGAAGAAGAAGAAGAAGGCAAAGAAGAAGAAGACGAAAAAGAAGAAGAAAGAAGAAGAAGAAGAAGAAGAAGAAGAAGAAGAAGAAGAAGAAGAAGAAGAAGAATTTGATAGGGATGAGGATACAGATGAAATCGACGATGAGGATAAGGATGAGGATGAGGATGATGATGAAGACGAGGCCGAGGATGAGAACGAAGACGATGATGATGATTAGGTTAAATATTGTTGTATATAAAAAACACTTCCAATTACGTGAATTAAGTTTGACCTTATAAAAGCAATTACGTAAATTCATATTTTTTTTCATTCGATCATTTACTTATTGTATGATTTTCTTTTTGCAGATGGCACTCCTAGTCTTTTTCGTCGCGACGGCACTCGTCTCCCTGCTGGTGGTATGTATATTTTAGTTTAGAATTTTATATTCATTTATACTTCTATATTGTTAATTATGTTTATGTGTTCTATTTACAGGTCATGATGGCTGGCCGTGGTCGTCTGCTGGTGGTGGTCGTGGTCGTGGTCATGGTGGTGCTGGTGGTCGTGGTCGCATTCAATCTTCCTGGGATGTGACCCCATCCAGCGAACCCGACCCGGAGAGTACCCCGGGCACAAACGCATCCCGCCGTCGATCGACAACTTCATCAAGGCATGAGTCTCCATCCGCTAGCGGATCCGTTCCGCTAGCGGACCCACCAGCGGATCCACCAGTTACTGCACAGTGGGCCCCGGAGTACCCCCATACTCGGTTCCATCCGGTTACTGGGGAGTACATGTACGGACCCGCGGATCCTCCGACGGTACCAGAGAAGTCGAGAGGCGAGTTCCGACGAGAGCTATGGCCTGCGGGGACCTCGTAAATAAATTTAAGATAATTTATTAAATTTCTTTCATTTATTCAAGTTAATAATCCAGTCGTTGCTTCTTTGTAGGTTTTTTTTCGTTTAATGTTGCCAGGGCTCTTGGAGAAATTATCAGGGCTAACTTCTATGGTCCCTACCTCAACTTTTCGTCGGTGCCCCCAAACTTGAAGTACGTCTGGCTCGACGAGTTGAGGATATATATCTATATCTTCTGGTTAATTATTAGTTACTCTTTAATCAACCATTTTTTAAATTACGTGATAATTGAATTTGTATGTTAGACGATGTTCTGGTGGCCCCCCCATCGCGAGGACGCGATCCGCAGGACCTACAGAAGCGCTGCCTCGAAGAAGATACGGGATATGATTCATGACTTGAAAATGGGGCAGACGAGGCCGAATTGGATCCGACAGGAATATTATGAGGAGCTCTTAGATATGATGGATACTCCTGCGTACAAGAAGAAATCGAAGAAGACAAAGGCGAACCGACGGGCCACGAGGTTTCATACGGGGGGATCAAGGCCCCACGCAGCGGCGCTTGCAGATCTGGTGAGATAACGCAAATTTATTTCACTATCGAATTAGGTATTATTAATATACGGAGTTAATTAAATACTACGAAAATTTCGTATGCAGACCCAACGGGCGGTGAAGAAGGAAAGGGCGCCAGAATCGGTCACCATGTACGATGTGTTCCAGCATACGCACAAGAGACGGAAGAACGGGAGCTTCGTCGACGAGAGGGCGAAGGAGACTGATGTAAGTACTTATGTTTATGAGATTTACGTTAGAATTAAAAGTATTCGGACTATAACTTAGGTAAACTTAGGATTCACACTTAACTTAGTGAAACATAGGATTTAGATTACAACTTAGGTAAATCTTATAGTATAAACACATTCATTTGATAGGCTGCGTATCGTGAGGCCCTTAGTCGGGCTCAGTTAACTGCTGCCGAGGATGTCGATGAAACGACGCCCGCCCGGACGCCCTCTTCTTTGGCCGCTCGCAACGATTGTTCGTAGATACCGTCGGCGGCTTTAAGAAAGGGCACCTGTACGGAGTCGGCTCCCTAGGGCCGTTGCACATGGCGACTCAGAGATTTCCACCGACACCGCCTCCTCCCGCGGCCCTGGCAGACGATGATGTGAGGTCGCAGCTTGCGCAGCTGTATGAGGCAGTGTCGTCCTTGTGGAAGCAAATTACTACGTACTTTCCTCCTCCGTCTGCTGCTGCCGGTCCGTCTGCTGCTGGTGCCGGTCCGTCTGCTACTGGTGCCGGTCCTTCTTCCGTCGGTTATCTTTCTTTCAACCCTGCTGTCCCTCTGGTACCGCCTCCGACTGTGATGGTACTCCTTGACCTCATGATGCCAGAGCAGCTATGCCGACTTCCGGAGAGTGTTTTCGACGGATTACTGCCGTACATAGTGGAGCAGTATTATCGTCGGTTGCAGGTTGGAGTACCACCACCGGACAATCGAACTCCTCCTCCTTGAAGTATTGTATTAGAATAGTTTTTAAACTGTGAATATTTATAGGAATTTCGGATATTATAACGACGAATATTAGTTCATGATTTCTGGATAATTGGTGTGTACTTTTATTGGTTTGGGTGATTATTATTTTATATTGGTCTATCTGATTTTTGGATAATTGGTGTGCATTATATTCGTGTGTGATTTATATTGGATTATATATTGGTCTATGTGATTGTATATTGTGATTATATATTGGTCCGATGTTCGGATGTTGTGTGAACAGAGAAAGCTCTGTAATTTTTTTAAAAAAATATCTCAGTTAGCGACGGATTAGTGACGGGTTAGCGACGGATAACTTCAGTTACCGACTAAATTTCGACGGAATATCCGTCGCTAACTGGAGAATTCCAAATATTTTCCAGTTAGCGACGGATGGTCGACGGAACATCCATCGCTAACTGGAGAATACCAAATATTTTCCAGTTAGCGACGGATGGTCGACGAAACATCCGTTGGCAGGGTTCTGGTGGTTTGAAAGGTTACTCAGAAAGATAGCGACGGACATTCCGTCTGGAAGTCGTCGCCATGGTCGACGGATTAGCGACGGACTATCCGTCGCCATGGTTCTGGCAATGTCAAGCATTTCCAGAACACGGTCGACGGATTATCTGCCACTAGTCTGTCGCTAAGCCGTCCCTAGTTAGCGACGGGTGACGATGGAATAGCGACGGAACGATACCCTCTGATACAAAGTAACGACGGTTTACCGACGGACTATCCGTCACCATGGTTCTGGCAATGTCAAGCATTTCCAGAACTAGGTCGACGGATTATCCGCCACTAGTCCGTCGCTAAGCTGTCCCTAGTTAGCGACGGTTTACGACGGAATAGCGACGGATTGATACACTCTGATACAAAGTTACGACGGTTTACCGACGGACCATCCGTCGCTAAGAGTCTTTACAATTCAATACCTAATACTTAAATTTGACGAAAGGCCGTCGGTAAGTCGTCGCTAATGCAACGAATAATGACGACGGGAAACAGTCGCTATTCTGTCGATTGACGACTACCTAGTGACGGACTTTATTAGCGACGAGCTGATTGCCGACAGATTTTTTGGAACAATATCCGTCTGTGATCCGTCGCTAATCTGGATTAGCGACGAAAGGTCGACGGATCTGGCCGTCGCTAAAGCAACATATTTTGGTAGTGACTTTCGTCTTCTAGAAGATCGCATCTCTGGTTTTCATCGCCTCATCAACCTCCATGTGATATGAGATAAAGTCATCTTTGAAATCTTTCGACTTCCTCACTCACTTTGCTAACTGCTCAGCGAATAATGGTTCAAGCGTGGTCTCATCAACGACAACCACCTCACGGACTACTTCTATAAAAGTACTTGCTTCTTTGAAGCTAACAAAATCCTTCGAGATATCTGTGAGAATAATATTTTTGTTCCTAGCAAACTTGTCTTCGAAGAATTTTGTATCGCAAGACTCAATGATATGATTTGCTACAATATCAAGAGACCTCCGAGCGTTGCTTACAATAGCATATTCCAGAAATATGGTCTTCGTAGTCCTCATGTCTGCTTCTAAATCTTAAAATCCAGAAGTTTCACATATGCCAGATACCCACACACTTGAATGATATTCAAGTTAGATCCGACCTTGAACTAGAGTTTATAAGAAGTAATGCCAGATGTGGTGAACAATACTTTATCCAGAATAAATATAGTCGTAAGCGCAATCTAACCCCAGAAGCATATTGGAAGACCCTGCAGTATAGATATCATCATATTTGACTACGTCCTAATCTTTCTTTCTGAAACTCCATTGGATTAGAGATAACATGGAGAAATCGCTTTATTAACAATTTCATGTTCATTGCAGAATGATTAGAATTCAAGAGAGCGATCCTCTCCGTCTTATCCGAGCCTCCTAAAATGTTGACCACTTTGACGTTTAACTTCATTCCTGAAGTTCCTAAACTTCTTGAATGCTTCATCTTCCTATTTGAGAAGATATACAAATGCATCCTTTGAGAAATCGTCTACGAAAGTATTAAAACACTTTAACCCGGCCTTTGTGGAGAATTGCTAAATGTCACAGATATCTGAGTACACCAACTCAAGAAGACCTGTACTTTGGTTCAATCGAATAAGAAGCTTCTTGACAGTCTTTGTCTTTAACCACCACTTTTCACCTTAGGAATATTTTGGTATTAGTTAATTAGAATTAATTAGAGTTAGTGTCATGAATAGAATATTCCATTAGGTTAGATGACATGGTGGACCACTAGTGGAACATTCTAATTTAATTTCTTTCCATAAGCTTCTTATTTCTTCTCTAAGCTTCTCTCCATCCATTTATTTCCATTCTCTCAAATTTTAAGATCTATAATTTGATTCCAACACCAGTTCTCCACCAAATTTACTCATTCTTCTTTTATTAGAGAACTAGAGGCTTCGAGTACAAGAGAAAGCTTGAAGAGGAGTCCAAGCAATGAGGACCGTGTCCGATTCGACTTTTTTGTGTCCAAAATTGGAGTTCTTCAAAAAAAGGACACACAAATTGGGTAAATCTCTATTTTCCACCAAATTTCATGGTTAGGAACGCCAATTGGACCCATAGGAAACCTTCCATAGATGAAATTGACTCTCTAATGCTAGATCTAGGTGTTAGAAGCCTTCCATTTGGTAGATCTAGGTTTTCTCTATGAGAAATGATGATTTTTATGCTCAATTGTGTTAATTGTGACTTTTAACCACATTGACACTTGTCCCCAAAGAAAATTTTGGTGTCTACTTGGCTTGTGCTTATGTCCTTTTGTCCACAATTGGATACGTAGTGATCGTGTCATGATAAGTCATGATACTCATGGCTAGATTTGGTAATTTGTGTATTTTGGAGCCTCTTTTGTGTAAAATCCTCTATATTGTTCTAGATCTAATTGTTATATATATTATATACCATATGGGTCACCAATCACCCATATATACACACACACACACACACACACACACACAGACACACACACACACATATATATATATATATATATATATATAATATATATATATATATTATATATATATATAAAATATATATATATATATATATATATATATATATATATATATATATATATATATATATATATATGACCCATATGGTTTGGATGTTGGTGTCATGATGGTGTTGATGTCATAGTGTACCATGGTGTAGTGTAATACTAGAGTATCACGAGTACGCATATGGGATGTTTGATGTTTGGTATTTGTCGTTGTATTGGCGCATTGATGTTGTGCTTGATAAATAAGAGTGTGTGTTGTATGTGAGAGTGTGTCATTTATGAGTGATGTTTATAGGCGTATGAAAGTATGGTATCAATTGGTAATTAGAGTACCAATTGATATTAGTATGTGTGTGTAGATGGTGTGTGGGAGTGTTGAGTGTGTGTGTATTTATATACATATTAGAGAGAGTGTGTGCATTGAGATGTGTTAGAAAATGTATCTAGATGTTAAGAGTAGGGAAAGAAGTGAACAACAGCTTACTACAGCTGATAAGCTGCAGGACAGTAGCTTACTGCATAAGCTGTAGGACAGCAGCTTACTGCAGAAGATAAGCTGACAGTAGTATAAGCTGACAACATCAGCAAAAGTGGACAGCAGCATAAGCTAACAACTGCAGTGTAAGCTGGCAGTAACAACATAAGCTAGCAGCAGCAGCTGCTGAAAGCAGTAAGCAGCAGCTTATCTGCTATGTGTGAGCTTTTATGAGTGTTTTGGGTATTTGATGTAGGTATTAAGAGTGGTATTGTAGTATAGTTAGTGTTTGAGTGAGAGTTAATACCTTGTGATACTTAGGATATCCATGAGTAGTGTGGTACCATGGTACTCATGTATCAAGGGTTGTAGGTAAGTAAGGTAAGTGTGAGTGTTAAGGTATTAATAGGAAGGTATCCTAAAGTGTATCAAGGTACCTAGATACCAAGATACTAGAAATTGGGTAGTAATCAAGGTATGAGTTAAGATACTAAGATGTGGGTTAAGGTATTGTGAGTCTAGATATATATAATATATGATACCTAGAATACCTATATGTATAGGGCATCCAAAATTAAAATTTTGGGTATGGTAACATAGTAAAAGTTAAGTGTATCATGGCATATCATGGTATAAAGTATGAGGTAGGACATAGTATCCTAGAGTATAAGAGTGTTAGTAGGTAGGAATGTATGGATATTGGTATAGAGATGTATAGATGTATGATATGGTGTATAGGTATATATATATATATATATATATATATATATATATATATATATATATATATATATATATATATATAATATATATATATATGTGCTATAGAACCAACCGGCTGGTTTTGTATTATGGAACCAACCTATATTATACACGTTGGATTGGAATTGCATGGTTGATATTAAATGACTTAAAAAGGTGGTGGGGTCTACACCTTTTAATCTCAACCACTAAATTCTAATCCAATCCATAAAACATAGAGTGGTTCTGTAATACAAAACCAACCGGCTGATTTTGGAGCATATATATATATATATATATATATATATATATATATATATATATATATATATATATATATATGCAAATGACCTCTAGTCTAGTGGTTTAGAGAGATGCATGCGGTTCGAGTGGTCAGGAGATCGATTTCCGGTGGGAGCGTTCGCCACAATTACCTTCTTCCTCTCTCTCTCTCTATAGGAAGTAAGGTAGTGGGGATACATATGGAAATGTACAGGATATATATAATGTGGTATACCATGGTAGAATAGGGTATGCCATTATGGTATCATGACATAGGTATGGTATAGAGTGGTATGGAGTAAGGTAGTATGCCATATCATTGTAGAGTATGGTATCGTATCATATGAATACCAATATTATATAGTCACGACCCGCACCCAGTGTAAGGACACGAGACGTGGGTACGTCCAGCCTACGCCGCAGTGTCGGCGGTAGAACGCTGTCCTGGGTCCAACATCTAACACAATCTAGGAAATACTCCAAATGGAGAATAATATAAAAATGGTACTACTCAATCACAAAAGCTAAGATATAATGGAAGAAAGATAACACTACACCAAAATAGCTAATTAGGAACACTAGGCGTTTTTCAATATGGAACGCTTATTTAGCGTGCCTATGTTTTGGAACGAACAAAAACCGTGCCAAAATTAAAAAGCATTCCAAAATATTTATTTTTTACTTTTAGTAAAAATTATTTATTGTGGCACACACAAAACCGTTCCAAATGAAGTGAGAATCTAAACCACGTGATTTTCACGTGTACTTAGCAAAAGCGTACAACCTTGGCGCATATACCTACCATTCTAGCGGGAATTGGAAAAAAAAAACCAATTCACCACGCGAGAAAAGAAACCCTATTCTCAACAAAATCCCTTCAATCCCCTGATCCCCCCTTTATTGAAAAAACCCTCCTCATAACCCTCACCACCGGATCACGACGTTAGGATCACGGTCGTCCTCGCACTCTCCATCATCGTCGTCGGGATCACCGGCGGGATCAGGTCTCTCGATCCTCGTCTTGCCATCACCATCTTTACTCTCCTATGGTTTAAGAACGACGAACCCTAAGGTATTTGTATGACCTTATTATTTTGAAACCCTAAAAAGAATTGAAGGGTTAATGTATATGTCGTCGGTATCTGAGGGTTGGAAGTTTTTTCAGTTTGGCTTCTCATAGACCCAAATCCTGATAATCCTTGGAGTGGTTTATTTTTCTATTAGTTTTCTGGATCTGATTTGTATCCATTTTAGTAAGAACAAAGGCATTATCCAGAAATTAAGAAACTATTCACTTTGTAGTAAGGTTTGTACTTTCACTAGAAATTGATTCTTTTTTCTTCTTCTTTTTTTTGATAATAAGGGCATGGAGAACAACACATGCTATGCTTAAACCCTAATATGTATCAAATATCTTATAATTTTCTAATAGTTTTTAATTGTTGTTTGGCTTTCTGGAATGAAGAACTCTGAAAGTTCGACACGAAACTGTTGAAACCGTCGATACCACTACTCATAAGAAGGGTTCG
This sequence comes from Iris pallida, assembly GCA_029216955.1. NCBI lineage: Eukaryota > Viridiplantae > Streptophyta > Magnoliopsida > Asparagales > Iridaceae > Iris > Iris pallida. The sequence goes on along the minus strand of JANAVB010044814.1, from coordinate 5,436,489 downwards.
AAACCGATTTCGATACTGATATTGCAAACTTTGGTACCAAGGTTCCTCTTTTTCCTACTGCAATCACTCTTTAATTTGTCCTTGCTGTAGATTTTCTGTCATTGTTTTCTTGATTACGGACATACTCATTTGCCTTCCATATTATAGGGTTGAAGGACTTTTTTTCCCCTTCTGGAAAATAGATTTAGCTTATACTACATGTCATGGATGCATAATACATCTAATTTTAATGGATCCATATGGCACAATAATGATAATAAATACACAATAGCATACATGAGTATATTAAGGCGTAATACCAAATCATAAAATTTAAATTAAATACAAACTGATGTAGTTAGAGAAGTTTTTCTTGATAATTCTTTAGCATATTTACGTAATTAGATCATTCACCTTTTTGTTGGAGAAGGGTAACATATCCCAAATCTTGTTCATCATCGTTGTCTTCAGCTTTGCTGTTAGAAAACACTTAAAGGTCCCAAACCACAACATTGCCTTAAATTTTTGCCAAAAGATAAAACAAGTAATTATGGTAGAACAAGATGAAATCCCACAATCTTGACTTGAATGATCTTCGAATCCTGATTCCCCTTTCAAGAGGATGAACAACGGACGCTCGAAAATTGATCCATATATGGCATAAGACAATAGACACTCCAACATACCATAATCGTGTATCCTATTGAAAGGGATACACTGATTCCTATTTCAAGGGGATACTAGGAAGAATGAACACTCTAAATTGATGCAAATATTGCATAAGATGTTAACATTCCAAAATACATGACACAAAAAAGTGAGTACCTTGTTCCTTCAAAGTTTTCTGCTCTTCATGAGATATTATACTGAATGTCGTGCCACTATTTTGTCATGCCTTATATGTGTCCATATAATGTAGGAGAGAGATATATCTAGTTCTTGATCATGCTCTACTCTTTTTCTAAGTTAATATCTATTTTTGTCTGTATCCTTATGTGCTGGTCCACTGCTTGGATATGCATTAAACTTTTTTTGTAGACATTGTTCTTCTTCTTTTTTCATTTAAATTTTCTTACCCTTTTATTTAAAAGAAGTGAAAGTTCTGCGATGCCAAAATTGGTTGTCTGCTTATTTAGGTCGGACATTCTTGTTGTTGTGATGGTTACCTGATCCTAGCCTAGGACTATGATATTAATACATATTCTACTTTAGGGAGATAATTACACAGCATATACCATGTGTTACTGTTTTAAACACATCCCGTGCCTTTGCAGTGTATGTCTACCTCCAAAACTGAAGTTTGAAACCTTCTATTCCAAAGGAACGAGTACTTTGAGTATATCTTCATCTTCATGTCTTCCTTCGAATCTTGATCAACATGGGCTCTTCGAATTCGATCTTTAACTGGCTGATGTTCTCTGTGACTTTGATCTTTGAACAGTTTTTGAATTCTGGAGATGTACATAGAATGATCGGGTCCGTGTGGCTGTTAAACATCATTTGTAGGTGGTAGTTGATTAGTTGGTTTGTCACCAGCATAGATCCCCTGAAATTCTTCGAATATGTATCAAATATACATGCACCCTTCACATGTAAATGCAATGTTCCCAACTGGATGCAATATTGATGAGTTGATTTTTTTGTTCTCACTTTTTTTTAGGAGATTGACTGAAAAGTAGTTTTGCAGTAAGTTTTGCTAATGTTCTCTATTTGAAATTTTGGGTTGTTGATGAGTAGAAGGGATTTTATTTGATGAGAGTTGAAACTGGACTTTTCTTGGACTTGTTTGTGTTGAGCATATTGATGGCATGGATTTGAACTTATGTTTAGACACATATGCAGAAGAAACTGACGGATTTGGCATATACATCTTTGATTCTTTTGGGGGAATGCGTGAAACAAAGTACAATCAACTTAGAAATATTTAATTAGATGGGGAAATAGATAACCGTGAGATACCTGTGCTCAACTATTGACTCCAAAAGATTACTTCTCCGCCTATGAACCTACATCTGAGAGAATCCTTGAGTTGATGGACCGGAAGCAAATGTCCCTTTCCTTTGCAGGCAGTGTCAAGACCCTTGTAAAGGAAGTTCTCCGGGCAATTCCAGTTTATATCATGTCTAGTGAAGGAAAATAATTGCACTCAAGAAATATATAGTGTTTGTAGATTTGTCACCTTACTCAAACTGTGATATCTGGTCTTTGGAAACCTTTTCTGCTCTGGCTTATGTATGTCATAGATTTGAATGCAAATCCATGTTGCAAACTCATCTGTCTTTTTTTTCCTTTGGATATTTTCTAATGTAGGGGAACTTGACGGGTGTTCCTTAATGCATGAGCTTAAAATGCACGACCTAAGAGGTAGGTCAATCCACCCGCTTACTAGCCTTCTAGTATGGCAAGGCCCTTTCTCGTAACTGTCGTGGAGTTTGGCACTACACATAAGGTTGATTTCAGTTTGACAGTCGATCATACAAAGATTTTCCATTTTCTTGTGCAGCTCTCTTGTGCTCTATAGTTGACCTTATTTTGATGAGGGGAGGCTGTCAATGACTGAAACTGTGAACCTGTCCTGTTCTGATCTCAGGAAAAATAGATTTGTTGAGATAAAAAAATAAGAAATTACGGCTGTGAACATCGTGCCTTGATGATCATTGATTACCTGATTTAATCTCATAAAGATCCCATGAACATCAAAATAATATAACACATTTTCCTTGTCAATTCTTCTATTAGAAAAAGGAAGTGAGCACATTTTCTTTAATTATGATTGTATTGAAGGCCATTACTGATTTTCTATTCTCTAATTATTGGAGATAAATTCTGAACCCGGCTGATTTTCACTATGAAATCTGGAAATTTGAATTTGGATTCTATAATTGTGAAATTAGCCATCATATGCATTGTACTCTACTTCATTAATTTTGTATATCTAACGAACTATGGTTTTTTGTAAAAACCACATGAACAGACCACAATTTGCAGCAAACATGGGTTCATAGTTCTCATTTTGGAAGATATTAAATATGATTAGTTAGGCACCTCATAAACGCCTGTAACTCGTCGTCATGATGATATGTTAGGTATGTGCCCTTCTTAATAGAGGAGGATATGCAAAAAAGGAGGAAATGAAGAGAAACTTTCTACCTGCAAGCATCTGGGTGCTGACATTTGCATAAACTATAAGACTCAGGATTTTGTTGCACGAGTTAGGGAAGAGACAAGAGGGAAGGGTATGCCTACTTCACTCTATATGATGCCCAAGCTTGCATGTGCTCCTGAGACAAATCTCAAACATGCTTACTTTTAATGACACATGAGCTGATGTTATACTCGACTACATCGGTGGACCTTACTTGCTGCGAAATCTTGACAGCTTGAATATTGACGGAAGGCTATTCATCATCGGTTGCATGGGAGGCATAACCTCAGAAGTGAACCTGTCATCTCTGCTAGCAAGGTGCCTTACTGTACAAGGTAGTATGAGCCAACCTCGTTATCTTTTGGGTTAAGTCTCTGTTTCAAGGAACTATTGATACAAGGAGTTGGCGAATTCCTTGTGTGGCCCAAATCACACATCAAATTTATTGAAGCATCGATCTGAGTATTTTTCTTATCATACTTTTCGAAACAATACATGAATATACGATTGTTGGTTTATATATAGAGTTATATTCTATTGTATGAATAATAAACTCGATCTGTGAGAACAGGGTTTTGATGGATAGTGGATTTCTTTGCATATTTTCTTTAGAAATGGCATGTAGCCCATTTCATTTCCCAAAATACATTTACCAAAAGGATAATTCATACATTCAGGGTCCACATGCTCGACCCAGAAAATAAATTTTTTTTATTTGAGAAAATAGATATGTGTAGCATTCCATTATCAGATTGCCTCATCTACTCTGCTAGCAATAGATTTAGAGTCCATCTGATATGGCTTACACATTACTGTCATTATCTTTGCAGAATGCTTATTCTTCATGATAAAAACTGCTATGCCTGGTATTAAGTTTCATGTCCTCTACAACTTGGTTTTGTGTTCTTTAATATACCTTGTGAAGTAAACACATAGTGTTGTTGGAGCCTGGAGTATATTTGTGAAAACACACTACGTATATCACCCTACCTATATCCCTTCCACATGTTAGGTTATTCTGAGGCCACACATTTATCTTCTTTTTGTATATTTTCTGTAGCCCCTTGAAACAGGCCTTCTTCAAAGGCTTCTATTGAATCTATGCGCAAACAGTTCGACACGTGCAATTCTGGTTAAGGCTTTTAGTCGACATGATCAGACCTGAGGCTTGTGGATCATGTGGGTATGCAACCACAGATGCTCGAAGGCTTTATGGATGCCAGTAGAATATTGTTTATGGACGCCCACAACCATCAGATGGTATTTTTGTTGAAATTCTATTTATTATAGTTTACAGTGATCATTGATTTTGTTCTGATCTTTCTGTCATTGGTACACAAGGTCTTCTGCCTCGTCTTCCGCCTCTTGTGTCACATCGTTGTCTTGAAATCTTGACATATCTGGCTACAAATCATTCTTCTGTTGCAAACATCCTTTTCTACTTTGATTCTTCGTTGATCTCTGATTGTCCAACCAATGCCCTTGTGGATGCTAAGGGGGAGAAAAGTAAAGAGAAGTTGGTTGAAGCAAAAGACCTTTCAGATGTGGAATATTCTTCTAAGAGTGACATACCATTAATTTTGTTCCTGAAGCTTCTGAACAGACCTTTGTTTTTGCGTAGTAGTGCACATCTCGAGCAGGTACTCATGAGCTTATTTTGTATGCATATGAATATGCACTTCGATTTCCTTACATATTATCTGCTGCTTGATACTTCACAGGTCATGGATCTTCTACAAGTAGTGGTTAATAATGCTGTTTCAAGAGTAGATTCCCAGACACAATCTGGACAAGCTGCAGGTATTACTGAGACACAGGCATCTAATGGAGCCCCATCCAACAGCCAGAGAGGCTCTTCTAGTTCGGAGCAGAATCAGAATCAGGAGTTCAATTCAAGCTCAAATACTGAGTTGCCACCTTTATCTGGGAATAAATCCTTGAAAATATATGACATTGTTCTACAACTTCCTAAGCCTGATATGCGTAATCTATGCAGTATTCTTGAAAATATATGGCATCGATTTGTGAGTATTTTTCTTATCATTTGTGAGTATCCTTTGCTTTAGGAGATATTTTGTTTACTAATAGAGATATTTTGTCTACTAATAGAGATAGTTGTTTCGTAGGACCTGGACTAAATTTTTGATTGCTTTAAGAGAAACTGGTACATTTACAAAGAAGTCCAGGTAAAGTGTCTTACTCCCTATGCTATAATATTGTGTGCTGCAATGTAGATGCGATGGTTCTCATTCAGTCCACCAAATATTTCATTTAATTAGCCATTATTTGTCCAAAATTACATAGCCAGAATGCATATCACCGCAACATTCATTCACTGTATATTATCTAGAGCCCTGCCCCTCATTTGCATTCACTGCATATAGGCCAATCTGGAGAGTATCATATATATATATATATATATATATATATATATATATATATATATATATATATATATATATATATATATATATATATATATATATATACACTTCAATACATGTCATACATATTCATCCATTGTATTCACCCATCATTAGCTACTGCATCTTTAATTCTTTACTGCATACAGTGATTTATATGCATCTATCCACTGTTGCACACCCTACCTTGCCTTCACATACTCTGCGTAAACCTTCATCTGCATTGCCTGCATACTGCATATTTTGGTTCAGTCAAGTTCAGATAACTTGGACTACCTTTTATTGTTCACTGTACAACTATGGTGTCCTGCATCTTTTGTTTCACTGCTTGCAAAGTTATGAGTTGCATACTCATACACCTGGAGAGAAATGAAAGAAATAATACCATATTTAACAATAAAAAGCCGAGAAGTTCCACTTACCCGTGTATGTATGGCCCCATCTGCAGACCAAATCAGGATGTGAAATCTCAATATCCCCATTCCTGACCACGACCATACATACTGGCATAACCAGCAACATTGTCATGACCACAGCCACCGTCATGAGCATGGTTGTAGCTGTCTTCACGAAGCTCCTGTTCGGTGTGATCCTGCAAATGGTCCTCCTCGATCTGTCTTGTGGATTTTGGTACTGATGACACAAACTGAACAATCAATCGAGTAATCTCTTCTGCACCGTCTTCCTAATAACATCATCAATGTGAACATATACATATATTAGACATGATCAAATATATTGAAATTGAAACTATGCTGTCAGATAATACATTTATAAACTAAAATTTAGCAATGTTCTGTGTTCCTTCATTATTTAATAGAACAAGAATATACAAATCAATCTTGAGATACATGGTTATATTCTTCTTTTGATGTAAGAGGGTAATAGCATATCCAGATGAGAGCAACATATTGAAATGGGTCATCCAGAGTGACGGTGCCAGAACAACACAACAATAAACCTTCATTCCTTATTTTTGGGGTTGGCTATTCATTTGAAAGAGATCCTCGAAAAAGTTTTATGCTGGTGGTCACCTACCGAAGGCACCCTCCTTCCGGTTAAGGACCATAAGTTGAAACAAGATTGGTATAACTATCTTGGAAAAATAACTTATGGAATAATTGGCTATTGATAATTCTGTAACCTATTTTTGTGATGTTATCTTGTGCATCATATAATCGATGAAATTGGTATCGGATTGCACTTTTTGCAAAGTTCCTATACGTGTTTGGTCCTGTTTGAGTATCAAATAGTAAATTTGACAGTTTGGTTTCCGATACCTGGACTCACTATTGAAATCTTTTGTTGTTAGTGACACGTTGACTGGAACTTTAGGTTGGTTTGGTCCTTCTCTTTCAGACTAATAAATAGTTCATGGTTGTTCATTATTTTTTTTCTATTGCACTACTTCATGGTTGTTCATTGTTTTTCTTTTCTTTATGTGCCTCGTTGAATGACTATTTATCATATTTTTAACAATCTTTGAAATGTTTACAGGACGTCACATTTTTTGCTTCCTCGGCTATCATAGTTCCAGGACCTACGCTCACTAACAAGAACATCAAGTGTCAAAGATTCAAATTATTTTCACAGCTCAGATATTGTTTTTTTGGTGTGGTAGACAACTTGTATTAAACTTACAATGTTTATGTAAGACATTTGGCTACTTTGTGTATGTAGCTTTAACATTATCCATTCTCTATGCACTTGTACTATGGAAGTTCGTTTACTTTCATTTTATGTTTTTGTGAGTTCTACGTTTATAAATTCTCAAGATGATTACAAGTTTGTGTCATTTGTTATTCTTTGTTATAAAATTCAACGCTACATGTTTTGTAAGTCATAGTACTTATGTTAGTTATATATTATTTCAAGCTATACGTGTGCAATTTCAAATGATGTGGGCAGTCGTATATATATATATATATATATATATATATATATATATATATATATATATATATATATATATATATATATATATATATATATATATATATATATATATATATATATATATATATATATATATATATAACTGGAACACTTTTTAGGTGTTTCAAAATTTGGCAAGAAAAGTATTCTGGGATGTTTTCTTAGGAACACATTTCTAATGTTCCATCATTGGAACTCTTTTTAGCCGTTCCAATAAGTAGGAAAAAAGTAATTTGGAATATTTTGTTGGAACTCTTTTTTGGAACGCTTTATTGGTGTTCCAATATTAGAACACCAGAAAAGCGTTCCAATAAATGTTTACTGGAACGCCTTTATTCCGTTCCAACAAATCTGGCAGCCCATAAATAGGCATGGAATATAGGTGTGCCTAAAATTATTTGGAATGGAATTTTAGCGTTCCAAAATGACCTTTTTGGTGTAGTGTAATCACAGCAGAGAGTTATAATATAAATACAAATCCTGGTGTAAAACCACACCATAAAAAGTCTCAATACAACCACAAAGTCTCATACTAAAAGATAATGTAAATCTAATCTAATCAAGGCAAGTCCTCAGCAACTACTGGATCCTACTGAGGGTCCAGGTCACCTGTGTCAACTAGGCCTGCTCCATAGTAAGTGTCACAGCAATCCTCATCATCTGTAATATTTCAACAGATCCAGTCAGGACAGGAACGAATACATATCTCTCACACAGTTCATAGCATGAAAGGAAATATGAAACAAGCTATAGAATAATATACATGAACTGCTGATAAAAGAATGAGACTGTAAAAGAGAGAACATGGTATATGGAAATAAATATACAGGATATAATAGAGAACTGAACTAACTACGTGATGTAGAGCACAATCTGGTTATGTAAACTGGCTTAGGTTATACATGACTTAAATCTAGTTTGGATTTGCACATGAAAAGGGTGTAGATCACATAACCAAATAAATACTCCCCCTATCCCCAATCAGTACACAAGGATCTATCCAGGTTATGTTATTGCACATGAAAGTAGTACGTCACATGGATAGCTAGTCCACATGCACACTGGAATATACATGAAGGCTCACATGATCATGAGTGTACATGAATGTCACATGAGTATACATGAATAAGTACGAATACAATGAGTAGACGATGCACATGATAAAGTACATGAGCACAATATACCCGATGTATCCGAGGGGATAAAATCGCATAAAGAGATCCATATAGTATTAATCCGTGATATATCGTGACAGCAACAAGTAAACTAGTCTATAACAAGTAAATACGTTCAAGCAAAAATGAAATGGTCAGAGAATGTACTCGCCTGACAATTTGAGCTGCTGATGAGGCTGTGTAACTGTACTGGAGTGATGTAAACCTATTTAAAACAACCACAAGTCACAACAATGTCTATCATATCATAAGGAATGCCTACAATGCACTTCTACATGATTCTAGGTCCATCTAGGTCAAAGTCAACCCTTGGTCAACTCTGGTCAACTCTAGTCAAACCTGGTAACCCTAGGTCAACTAGTCCGTTTACTAATTTCTAAGTCATACACAAAATTTCAGGTCATTCGGAGTTCGTTTGAGTCGATTTGCATCAAGTTTGACCCAAAGTTGACTTTTGTCAACTTGGTCAACTTGTCGGTCAATTCGACCAAACTAGACTCCTAACGACGATCCTAATCTGTCCAAACACTTCCTATAGTCATATCACAAGAAAATATTGCATTACCTACCTTTACACATTCATCACAATTTATATATATATATATATATATATATATATATATATATATATATATATATATATATATATATATATATATATATATATATATATATAATATAAGTTAGGAAAGGAAAATGATTTTGTGAGTAAATAATGATGTTGGGCTGTTGGTACAGAGCCTAAAATCTGAGAACAAAATAGTATGAGCCTACAAGAGTAATCTATGCATAACATATTACAATTTATAGCAAAACATATATATATATATATATATATATATATATATATATATATATATATATATATATAATATATATATATATATATATATATATATATATATATATATATATATATATATATATATATATATATATAATATATATATATATATATATATATATATATATATATATATATATATATATATATAGGCATATATCCTTATATAGGTATATACCCAATATGAAGCTAATGAAGGTCGCACTCGAACCTGGAGTATGTTCCCAGGTCTGAGATCAGAGTCTCGACCCTCACAAATACGCATTTTGAAATTAGGCATCAAGGAAATTAATATATATATATATATATATATATATATATATATATATATATATATATATATATATATATATATACACATACATATATATATCTATATAATTATATAGGTAAAACACCTTATATGTCCAAAAATAGGTAGAAAATATGAATCAACCCCGAGAGTTGATTCCCACAAGTCCCAAATAGTGACCAAGTACCAAATACTTAGAAATTATCGCCATTAAACTCAGAAAACAAAATAACATATAAATCTCCAAAATCCAATTCAACGAAAAATCCGATTTTTTACAAAAATGCACAAAACGCAAAATACTCAGAATTAACCCGCAAAACTTGGCAAATAGGTCGGTCTCGACATGTGGGACATGCTTGGGTCTTCCTCGGGTTGAAACCGTGTCCGTATCGTGTCCAGCGAACGAGTATCGGGAAACCCGATACGCGCGTGAACCAAATCGGTACGGACTCGATTTCTCGCTCGTTTTCGAACCATTCCTCGTGAAATTTTGCGTACAACTAGGCGTACACATCTTTGTCCCATTGGCCGAGTTATCGTGCGGCCAAGTTTCGTGTCCGACACGCACGCAGAGCGTGTTCGCGTGCGGGTGGGCACGCGTACACAGCCCCGTGCACAGCGTCGTGCACGCGTGCCATCTAGTCTAGGGACTCGTGTGTCCCACGTCGTGTCGCGTGTTCGTATCCTAGGCTAGGGTAGGTATAGGGCTACACGTTGGACACCCTGATTCGTGTCCACGTGTCGTGTCGTGTCCGTGCAAAACATGTTTTCGCGGCGGCTGTCCCGCACGCGCGCGCGTGTGTACGGCCAGTGTCGACGAGATTTCTCCCTCGGTTCTCGACGAAACATCACGAAACTTTGGGAGCATGATCTCAGTCACGTCCCCCACCTACACGTCAAATTTTACGCGACCATATGGCCTGTGCGTCGAGGAATCACCCCCGAGCAGCAGGGCACGCGCGCGGCCTGGCGTACAGCGCGTTCATGTCCTGTTTGGACACGGACACAAGTCCGATTCGTGACGAAACCTATGGGGTTGTGATCCTCGTGTATAGGGCTATCCAAACATGTAAAAATGTTCGACAAAAAATAGAATTAAATTCGTTGTGACATTTCGTCGAACACCTACGCATATTAGCCGACGCGTGTCCGATACGGACACCAAAAGAATGCAAAAATGGACAGAATTAATCCTACATGTCATGGGTACCTAGATGCTACCTATCATGAAGAAAAATCAGTAAAAACTATACTAGATTAGGATTTACCTATTTAGAGCCAAGGATCTCAATGCAAAAGGGCTTTCCGAACGCTCTAACGGTCGAGTATCCTCAAGCAACATCCCCACCACCTTGCTAGCACTGCTCCAGCAAGATCCTCTCCTTCCTACGAGCACGATGGTCTTCGTTTGAGGAGAATCGAGCTCCGGATGCAAAAGTTGTGAATTTTGGAATGGAAGATCTGGGATTTCTTGGAGGCTACAACTAAATGCAAATGAGGGGGAGTAGTGGCTGCCTATGGCTGGCCAAGTATAGAGGGTAGGGTTAGGGTTAGGTGCATGGGCTTGGGCTCCCTAGGTTGCTAGTAAAGCCCAAGTCAAATAGGCTTTAAAAGGCTACTAAAATAAGGCTAAAAATCAATTAACTAGGCCTAAAATTAATTAATAAAATCTAATTTAACTCTAATGATAATGAATATAATTCTAAAATGTCATCAAGGTTCTAGGTCATGGTTGGCTAGGTTAAACCCATCAAAACTACTCAGACAGCAAACCAACCCACATATCATCACATGAATTCAATAATAAATAAATAAAATAATCTAAAATTACCAAAATACCCTTGAAATAAAAAAAGTGGGTGTGACATATATATTATAGGATACATGTATATGTAATTTCTTGCTTACAGCATATAGCTACATAAGTATATCTTATATGTTTAGGGACATGGTATGGACATGGGTATATGGGTATATGGATAACTTGGCATACCAAGGTATGTGGGTACATAAGGATATAAGTATATAAGGAAATATATATATATAGTATATGGATATTGGACACATATAAAGTATATAAATAATTGGCATATGGATAGGGTAAAGGGTAGTGGTCTTGGTAAAGTTAGAGTATAGGCTTAGGTATCCTAGAAGGAATATCTATATGATTATGGATAGGGGTACATGTAGGCATATGCATATATATGAGAAATAAGTAGAGTATTCATATAGGTATATGTGTAAGGTTATTGGTTAAGTGAGTTCATAGCTAAGGTAATGGTGTAATGTGGATACATAAGAGGATATGAGGTAGAATATGGTAAGGAATGATAAAGTATATATGGAAGGATATTGATAAGGATATGTATATGCATATTGGTATGGTATACCTATGTGATATGTGGATATGGAATAGGTAGGTAAGGTAATGGATAAATAGGTTATGATATTATGATATATGAGTCCAGATATAATGCATGATATCTAGTATCCCTATTCCTATGTGTTATGACCTATAAAATTTAGAATTGACTTAGTATAACTAATATCTTCAAGATATGGATCTAAAAACCTATTGTATAGCCTAGTAAAGACTAGTTTGACCCTAGAAACAAGGTATTAACCTAGTTTTACTCGATTGACCTAGAAACCTAGTTTAAGGCTAGTTTAACATGTTTATGTTTTCAAATCACTCTTTGACATTGATATTTCATATTTAGGTCATTGTGACTCCGTTTTGGACCCTGATTCTCACACATTGCTCAGGACTCCAGGCAAGTACATGCAGTGATTTACTTTTATTTTTTTGATATTGTCTCTATTTTATGATTTAGATATATATATCGTATTCATGTTACTCTTACTACACGTGATTAGTGTTTTATGGATTCTATTAATAATATCAGTATTTCATAATTTTTGTGCATCGTGTTTACCATATTTCATGATTCGTGCATCTTACGTGTCATGACTTGAATCCATGAATACTAGTTGTCTGACGGGGAATACCTTAGTAGACATATGAACTATCCTTTCCGCGCTTCGTGTCTAATTGTATGGATAGCAATCGCACATATCACTTGTGATTTGCCGTATCGGGTGGATAGCAATCGCACATTCTCATGTGAGATTTATCGTATTACCAGAGTCGTTCATATGTCAAACTTGGTATCTCAAAATAGTAGAGGATAGGGTTGTTGGTATAGTTTCATTCTAGTCATTTATCACAGTTACTTCTCATATTCATTGTTATTGCCTATTTCTATTAACTACAAGTTTATCCTTATAGTCTTACCTGTTTATCATGCCTCATATATTCTAACTCTTGTTATATAGTCACTATCATGTTATTAAATATTTATTAGTGTTTGTACTTGCTCCAATCATGACTGGATAATATTTTTCAAACGCTGAATAAGAGGATCTATGTCCTACCTATTACGGAGCCTAGGAGATCCAGGGGAAGGACCCTTCAACTGTTTAGTTTTGATATCTAGATGCAGTTTAGGCTATTCACCTTAGGATGATTGAATTTGTCTCCAAAACATTTATATTTTGGATTGTATATATTTTTGGGATATGATGCACTCTTGGATGTTTGGTTATCTAGACTTGGATTAGGACTTGAGATTATATTGGTTTATACATTTCTCCTACATTGTGTTTTGGAATTTCTTCTCTTTATATTATTTGTGTGTTATTGTCACGCCCCAGAACCAGAATACTGGAGAGCGGGGGCAGACATAGCCAGCTACGTATATTGAAATAGAATACATCTCAACTATACGGTCACGGCTGTCTAGATATGAGGGTTTACTACAAGCCAGCAGTCTCTTAAGGTCAAGCCTATTGTCTCAATCTCAAGCAATTAACAGAGTTACAAGATATTAGAGCATCAAATATATATATAAGGCGTCCCAAATATTACATATTGGATGATCATGAAGCTAGTCGTACAAAATGATAGGACTAGCAAGAGTTCAGTCATACATGATCAACCTTAGGATTTGTTAATCATGTTTACAGCCCGTAGGCAGATAATAAGTAAATGTGCATCGAGCTAACAGGTGCTCGTCGGCTAAACGCCTCAAAAGAATAAATTTACATATAAGTGGGTGAAACAAAAAGGAAAAACCCACTCGTAGCCCCGGTTCCTTCTAGTGTTCACCATTGGGCTGGAAGCTTGGTAGATCCTCGGGAGCTGCTCCAAAATCTGGCCACACAAAACCAGCTGGATCAAACCCCAGAAAGAGCAAGTGCCACAAGGAGGCCACAAATAAGAACAAAAGCCAGCATATCAGAACATAAGAATAAAAGAAGTACAAGTAGTAAAGTACACAGGGCGATAAACGACTAGGGACGTGGAACCATTCCGGGAGCCAGGTTACAATCCTTAAACCAGACAAGGACCGGGGTTGTAACCCTTCGCCTGAATAGCTCACTGTCTCTACTCATTTATCATTAAGATAAGTAAAACAAACATGCTCAGGAGATAGCAGGTACTGGAGCTAGACAAGACTTAGACAAGGCTGGACACCATCCATTCGCAATCGGCCAAACAAATACTACGGCTTACTACTTTAACTAACTAGGGTTATCACAAACCTAATTACTAACAAGATGCAAGTGAGAATTCCAGTCCCAAGCCCTGCAGACTATCCAGTTATCCTTCCGCGGGTTGAGAGTTATAGGTGGGTACATTGCCCGGGAGACAATTGTACCCTTAGGTGACTTAGAGGGTGCAACACATAACAGTGCGCTGGAAATGTGCTCTACTCGTCGGCAAGCTACAAGTCCATTAAAGTGCCCAGATAACGAGATTGCCTGTGACTGGGAATTCTCCATGTTCTAGTTTGATCTAATCATTAGCCTAATCCAATTTAGCGCGAGTCCCTGGCCGTGGTACCCAGGAAGTCACGTCCTAGACATGATGCAAGACAAGACAAGTAGATTGTACAAGCAAGCAAGCAGGAACACCCACGGTGTCAAGTTGATTATACGAGTCAAGTTACAAGTTACAAGTCAAGTCAAGTCAGGAGTGCATCGCCACGGGCCACTATCAAGTTATCAAGATAATTCATGCCAGGGTGCTTGTTAGGAGTGCGCCACGACGGGCCACTATCAAGTCAGGTTGGTCATGTCAGGAGTGCACCACTACGGGTCACTGTCGTGTTATGCTAGTTCCTTGTCATACCATGCCGTGTACAATAGTCATTCCAAACATATTAAGTAAAATCAAGTTCATGACAAAAGGCGTAAGGATATAAAATGGACGTAAAATATCTAATAAAATACCAATATATATAGGGCTATAGAAGAGCCAAGCTTAAAGAAATAAACAATTCATCATAGACAAGTGGGTTGTGCAAGGGGGGTCAGGGGTTGGGCTGCGCAGGGTATGTACTGCGCATGGAAGAGCTGCACAAGAGTTGCCTTGCGCAAGGGTTACCTTGCGCAAAGGTAGACTGCGCAGGGGTGGATTGCGCAAGGCTGGCTTGCGCAGGGGTGGATTGCGCAAGGCTGGCTTGCGCAGAGGTCGGCTTGCGCATGGCTGGCTTGCGCATGGATGGCTTGCGCCAGCGCAATCCAGTGCAGCGCAAAGCACTGGCTGAGGTCATGCGCAATCGGCCCTGCGCTAAAGAGCACAGGCCGGGGGTGCGCAACCGGCCATGCGCTAAAGAGCGCAAGGCAGAGGGATGTTCTTCCTGGCCGAGAGCAGGTCCAAGAACACCAAGAACTTCAATTCTTCATAACTTTGTCAAATCAAAACCAAATCTAGATTTTCAAAGTTCTAACTTGAGTAAAATCGAATTCTCTTCCATATGGAAGCATCAAAACATGCAAAAATCAAAGTTTAATAGATCAAAACCAATGATTTTCAAAAATGGTTAAAACCTAGATCTAGAAGAATGAAAGCTCCAAATCACAAAATGTCAAATTCTAAAGTTGTTCTCCATGGCCTAATCTAGTTAATGGACAAATAAAAAGTGGTGCTTATTTGATGGCAAGGTGCACTTGCCTATGGGTTGGGGAGTTGTGTGGAAGAAGGAAGAAGAAGAAGTTGAAAGAAATTAATGGAGTTATGGAGGAGAGAGAAGAAGTTGGTGGGTTTTAATGAGGGTGGTTGTGATGGAAGGGAGGTGGAGAATAGGCTAAGGTGTTCCACTCATGATGAACCAAACCAAACCAAACCAACTCCACAAAATAAAACCAAGCCATGGTCCAAAACCCATTTACGAGAACCCGAATCCACAAGTCGAGAAAATAAAATACGTGCCAAAATCAAATTACGAGTACAAATACGAAATACAGGAAATGGCGGTGACAGTTATCTTCCTATTAGATCTTGTTTTTTAGTATTATTGTTATTATATATCTTTATTCTCTTTTGAGTTAGATATTTGTTTGAGATGGTTAGTTATAGTGATTGTCTAGACAATTTACTACGTCGATGCATCGGTGTAGGCTGGGCGTGCATCACGCATTCGTGCCCCTACATCCGGGTGCAGATCGTTATAATTTTTTGTGGTAGCTTATACAGGTCTATCTTTGCAATTAGTGAGAAGTTATGGTAGTACTTAGGCTTAGACGTATTACTGCGAGCCTTTGCCTTAGGGCATGATTGTGAATCATAGAATGTTTTAGGAAGCTTGATAATCAATTATAAATAGGTTTTTCTGACAGATTTCTAGGTTGATCTTGAGAATCCTACCTGATATTTGTTTCCTTTTATCTTGAATATTTGTCCATTATTGAACTTTATTTGTATCGAGATGAGTTTATGGACTATATCAAGGATATATTCTGGTAGTACATACTAGACAAGGCAGTATAGACTACAACCATCCGTCTTGGTTATGGAGTCTAGAGTTTACCACAGCCATATTAGCTGGCGAGGCAAAAATTTTGATCACATATTTTTAGATATACGTATCTTAGTTATGGAATTTGGAATTTCTCGCAGCCATGCTAGCTGGCAAGGCGGTTATTCCGAATAACCTAATTTTAGATCTATATACCTTAACTATGGACCTAGAGTTATCGCAGCTATGCAAACTAGCGAGGTGAAGATTCTGGATAACATGATTTTCGGGCACAAAATTATGATTATCAGACTTTATCATAGATTGGTTTTTGACTAATCATCTCATCTTTAAATGTTTGAATTCTATTATTATTATATTTTGTTCAATTCTGTGCCGATTTGATAATCTTGTATATCTCTAAAACCTTTGATTCTTTAATTTTGTCAGAATAGACTAGAGTTATTTTTATAGAGTATAAAACAAAAGCTGCAGTGGGGATTTATCATTAGCGGTTAGTCTAGAAGTATTACTTTCATAGGTAGACAGACTAGGGGTTGAGATTATAATAGTATCAAGAAGATTATAGATAAAATTTTCTGGTGGTAAAAATTTGATTAATAACAAGAATGATATTGGAAATTTAAGTTTTGGCGGTGCCTAGAATCATAATGAATATCAAGATTTTTGAAGTTAATGTATGAGATAAATTGATAATGATTATGATAAGGATTGACTAATACAGAAATATGAGTGAATATGTGAGAAATAAATTTCAATTAAAGGTGTATATTCAATTTGAGGCAATAGGGGTTAAATTTGGATGAGAAGTTTTAATCTTTCTAATTAGGGTTGCCATCTAGCATTAGAGATCAAGTAAATTGGTTAGACAATAGATAGGCAAGTATGACTCATAGGAATTACTTAAATAGGACATATAAAATAGATATTAATAATTAAAATATTGAGAATTTGATTTGAAAATGGATTGCATTAAGACAATTAGTGAGGTCAGAATATAAACAAGATATTTTAGGGTAAATGCTCACCTTTGAGTTCAAATTTTAATATCATTATATAAAAGATAGAAGTGATGAGTAGAGGATTATGAAGTCGACGACAAAATTCCATACTTGGAAAGCTTGAGAATAGACAGGGATATATCGAGATCATGAGTTAAAATTAAAGGAAGAAATTTTATGGACTTGGAAAGATTGAAAAGAAACAAGGTTGATGAAGGAAATAATATTTGGTTAAGACGTCGATAGACGATACTGGAAATTTGATATAAAGGCTATGGGAAATTGAAGGTGAGATTGAAAAGTTAAAAAGATGTACCCTTGAACATGCAAGTCGAAAATTGAATATCTATACTTCACAAAGTTTGGTATTTAATGATAAATGGATCATGAAGTAAAAATAAGCAACATAAGGATATTCATCGGTGGATAAAGAAGCGTCAACTGCAAAGGAGTTTATGGTGGTAAAGGCTAAAATTTAAGATATTTGATGAATATAATAAAGGCTAGATATTAGAGTTTCAAAAATTGGGATAAAAAGATCATATCTACTAGGGAGAGAGGAGGAGATGAGTACCCTCTCTTTAGGTCCTGAGGTATTCTTCCTTTTCATATCAGAATGATTCTATGACTAAGTGTCTTTGCTTCTATTTGATTTTGGCTATATTTTAACCTTATCCTTAATAGTGCCAAGATTAGATCTTTTTATAATGCCTATACGACTTTGATTTTGATTTTGATCGTGCCTAGGTGATTTTGACTATATTATTGACCATGCTTTGATTCTATTACTGATCATGTCTACTTTAAATTTCGAGGACGAATTTTTTTAAAGGAGGGTAGATTTGTAACCACCATTTTTCATCCTAGGGTTATTTTGGTAATTTTACATGTTACTAATTATATAGTTATTATTAATTAGTGTTAGTTAAATATTAGTTAATTAGAATTAATTAGAGTTAATGTAATAAATAGAATATTCTATTTGGTTAGATGACATGGTGGACCACTAGTGGAACATTCTAATTTAATTTCTTTTTATAAGCTTTTTATTTCTTTAAGCTTCTCTCCATCCATTTATTTCTATTCCCTCAAATTTTTAGATCTAGAATTATCGCGCCCCAGTCCCATAAGTCACGAGACTAGCACGTGATACGGTCAGTTGGTACATACTCAAAGGTGAATCCAATCTATGGAACCCTCAAGTAATGAACGTAAGCTATCTAAGATAGGGTCTATATATCAAATCATCTATATCTCAATCCAAAGATAATAATCTCAAGTGGAAACCAAATGTAGTAGTGCTGATCAAACAACAATACACTGATGCCACTTGTATATAAGAATAGACAATTTGTAATAAAATTGGCAAGATCTTAATACAATCATTTGAACAAGCACATAAAAAATTAGAGCTTGTAAAACTAAGCTATGCAGCTGAAGATGTCATTATAAAATATAAAAGACGAAACAACGATAAAAGTACTACAAGTGATACATGAATTATGGAGATGCAATCGTCCACAAATCTACCCTTCTATTCTAGCAGTCTCAGCAAATAAAGAGATCACCAGGTTCTCAGGGAACTAGCAGGATACATAAAAATATGTCGAATATAACAGTTTAAAATATGCAAAGAAAATAAGAAATAGTCGTGAAAGAATCAACTAAGATATAAGGAGACTAAGACACAAGGGAACTAAGACACAAGGATCCTAAGACACAAGTAAACTAAGACACAAGGACCCTAAGCTAGTGGCATGCCATACTAGACGTAGCTAACAATAAGTCAGGTAAAACCTATAGACTGTAGTCAAGGCAATCACTCCCAATCTATAGTATCTCAATTGTATTCAAGGCAAACACTCCCAATCGAGATGGTCAAGTAGCTGATTCTAGTATCAAGGTCAAGTCAATTATATAGACCGTAGTCAAGGTAAGTACTCATAATCTATATAATATCACAATTCAAGTTATACTCAAATTATGTCAAGTTAAGAGAATAGTGGTGTAGGACTAGACAACTCTATCAGAGACACATGGAAACATGGAGACCAAATATAACAAGTAATAAAAATAACAGAAACCAGGTTTATGTATGTAAGCTAGAAACAAGATAAGTAAAACTAGAAACAAGAGAAGTAAACTAGACATAGGATAAAACAATCATGAATATAACAATATAAGAAAAAAGAACAACAGAGAAGTAAAGAACATGTATATGCTTATAAAATATACTATACAGGTCGGCAATATATACTTGCCTGCAACTTCCAATTGCGAATATGACGATCTGGCTCAGAGATCCTCATTCTGCCCGACATGCACTCCTAGAATAAATAATTATATTTATCAATGATATATCTATGTTGTAACATATACTATTTATAGACTTATTATATATAGTCCCTACTAGACATAATCTACCAAACTAACACTTACTATATATATGACCCAATCCGTCATATATGATATTAAATCAATATAATAAATAATATTTTTATAAGGTAAGTATATAATATTTATTTTTGGAAAAAAATATACTAAAATATTTATAATAAAATTTAGACTACATTATTTATACGGAAACTAGTATCAAACTACCATATCAATCTAACATATATAGTATTAAATCTATATGATAAATTAATATTTTAATAACATAAAATATCTTATTTAATTCTAGAAAAATAATTATAAATATTCTATAATAATAGTTAATATATTTTATTCATAGAAAAATATGTATACAAGTCTCGTATTGATTCTACATCAATATACTTAGACTTGTTTCATAGTTTGGCTCTTGAAACGACAAATTTTTAATATATTTTAATTCTAGAAAATTACTATAAAGGTAAAAATATGTTTCTATATAAAAACATGCACAACAATTATTTTAGAGATGTCTCATGAAATTTCGAAGCATATGAAAACATAAAACTCATGAATTTTGGTATTTTGATATTACGACAAAATATCCAGATTTTTAATAAATAGTAAACGAAACCAAAATGCTGCAAAAGTATATGCATTGGAAAGCCTAGGAAGTCTAGTTGGTCTGAAAGGGGATGAAAATTGGCTCACAAAAGAGCTGGTCTGTTTTGGACACCTTTCTGTAGAACGGACGTTCCAGCCAAATTGGACGTGAAAATAGACACATAGATCTTTCTATTAGTTTTGTTTTTACAAAAAGATGAGGTCGGAAAGTTCAAGAAACCCTAGATTCAAAACTGCATACCTGTTGTGACGAATTCAACAAAAGCGCGATCGACTTCGGGTGCCTTCCGCACGTCGTACCAACCAAATTAGGGGCTGAGGCTTCTTGGGAAGGTGCTGGTGTGTTAGGGGGTATCCTAGGGTCAAAATGAAGGTGGTAGAAGGGTTGGAGGTGGTCGAGAAGATGTATTTTTGGTGGTTGGAATAAAAGTGCAAAAATAAGAAAGTATAATAAGTGGCGCTCGGTTTGTATAGATTAATATATAAAATACATGAGAAAATATTAAAAGGAAGGTGCTTACGTAAAGGAGAGGGGGTTGGGAGGATCAAAATTAGGTTTGGTAGGATTTTGTTTGCTATTTTAAAAGGCGAGAGTACTGTCGACGATCACCTTCAGGCGAGAGTACTGTCGGCGATCACCTTCCTGCATGTTACACCAAGTGAAAATATTACTAGAGAAGGGGAGAGCTGTCATTTGAGCATTAAAAATAAAGGTGTTGAATTCAGTCATGGTCTTTCGGGGGGGCGGCCGACCCCAGACTTCTCATCTCTGTACGAGATCGTGTTAAAATCTCCAATACAGATCCACGGGAGGTTTAAGAGTTGGAGATGGGTGTCCAACAGGGTATCCCAGAGAAGCTTGCGCTCAGTGATGTCGCAGCTACCATGGACAGCGGATAGCAAGCAACGAGATTTGAGAGTAGGGTACTCCACCCAGCATGAGAGCGCCTGGTTCGAGTTATGGATGGTTCCAAACTGAATCCCGTCCGCGAAGAGGATCCAGATGTCCTTGCTTTCGACAATACCGGACGGAAAGCCGAGCTGGAGTTGGATGGATTTGAGCCTTTTCTGGGGAATTTTAGGTTCGATGATAACTAAGATATCGATTTTGTAGATTGTCTTGTGGCTTTTTATTTCTCATCAGCGTAGGTTTATTGGCCAGCCCTCTCACATTCCACGCGAGGATGTTAATCATTGGGAAGGGGAAGGGGTGGGGGGTTGTTGAGCTTCGTGGCTGACCGCGTGGTCATAACCGTTGGCTCTAGGTAGGTTTTTTTCTTCTTGTGGTAGGATTTTTTGGGGGGTCCCCAGGTTGTGTCATTGTGGTCGAGCGCCAGCACCATCGCCTTGGTTCACGGATACCTGTATCTTCCGACTGTGGGGGAGCCTCTTCTTCCTCTAACTCTGTCAGTGCGCTGAGAGGATTGAGAGGATCCAAGAAGCCTGCTTCCTTGGCTTGCTCGAACCTTCTTACCGCTGCCGAGCCTAATAAAGCCAGGTCTCCGAAGAAGGGTCTATTGGATTTGAGGGGTGAGACTAACACGGTCGAAGGGGTAATCAAAGTCTGCTGCAGCACCATGCTGGCAGAGGGCTCAACGGCTGTCTGGGACTCTCTGGCGAACTGCTCGCACTCGGAGGGGAGAGGGTTGACCGGGTTGTCATCGGCTGGGATATTTGAGAGGGTATCAAACTGGTTGTTGAGAGGGATGTTAAGGGGCTTGTAGATGATAATGTCAGTGCTCGACAGGGGGGGTCGTCGGGGCTGGAAGGGGTGTCTCGGTTGTCGAAGTAGGTATAGGAGTTAGGGGTTGGGAGGATAGGGGTTTGGGGGCGTAAGGGGCCTCCTTCGATCGACGCGACTGTCGAGTAGCTTTGTTTTTGAGCTCCGGGTGTGCTCTGAAGCAGTGTTGAATGGAGTGACCCCTCATCTGGCAGCGTTTGCAGAAAATAATGTTGTTATCATACACCAGCGTCTAGTAGATTGTCTGTCCCCCGAGCTTAAGCTGAATTTGGGTGGGGGGGTCAGCGGCCAGGTCGAGTTCCACACAAATCTTCGCGTAGTACCCTTTGGATAGATTGTGCGTTTCTTCGGCGATGGCAACGAGAGTCCCGAAGGACCCGGCGATCCTCCTGAGTGCCGCAGAGGCGAAGCTTACAAGAGGAAGGTTGGAAGGGTGACCCAGGCAGAGATGATCGGAGTGTCAACCTTAGAGTTGAAATCGGGTGTCCATTTGATGATTTTGACGCCCTGGCCGTCAATATTAGAGGTGCCTTTCGCCCAGACTCTAGTCAGAGTCGAAAGATAGATGCAGGAACATGTGCTTAGGATCAAAATATGTAAATCTGTAGGCGGAAGAGAGGCCCCAACCGGCTATAGCTTCTTGCACTTTACGAGTTTTGGGCACCCCGAGGAGAACTTAAGCACGAACGTCTTGGCGAAGATGAAGGAAACGGAGGAGATCTCTTCGGAGGAGAAAGGGACCCAAGGAGGGTGACCATCAAGAGCGGTCGGGAAGGCAATGTCCGGGAGTTCGACACTCTCGGTCAGGAATTGGAGGAGAGCCCCTCGATCCGGACGGAGGATTTTCGCGAAGGTGGGGCCTGCGGGGGGGTTCGCCGTGCGGCATTGCGGTGGAAGAAGGGGGAGGGGTAAAGCAGGTGGGGGAACGACATATGCTCCGTGCGTCAGGGGTGACGAAGACTAGCCCGCGGTAGCGGGGGGGAGGGTGGTTGACGCCGAGCTGCTAGCCCCAACTCTGGCGGTCAACGAGGGAAGGCGAAACCCTAGGACAGGGGAAGAGGGAGCCGACGGTGCCAAAGGGGCACAGCGCAGGGAGGCGCAAGACCGAGAACAAGGGGCGCATGGCCACGAGGAGAGGGTGCATGCTCACCGGAGGAGGGCGCATAGCCCAGAAGGGGCCCTCCCGATGCCGGACGAGGAAGGGGGATGCATATGCAGTTGGCTGCAACAGGGAGACGGAGGGGAGGCGCATGACCCAGAAGGGGGCCGACGCCGGACGGGGAGGAGGGCGCATACGCTACTGGCAGCAACGGGGGGGGCGGGCGTCAACTCCAGGCTGAGGCGCATAAGGCTCGGGAGCGGGAAGGGGGCACATATGCTGGGACACCGAGGGCGCATAGCATCTCGCTCAGCCACAACGAGGGGGCGCATGCCCTCTTTCCGATTGGGGGAGGCATGCGCCCAGTTTTCCGCCACCACGAGGGTGTGTGGGAGTTTAGAAAATTCAAACAAGCTACGGGCGGGAACCCAAGGGCGAGAAACACCGGCGTCCCCTGCGTTGAGGGCAGCAGCGGCCGTGCCAGGAGTCGCCGAGACACTCTGCTGCAGGAGGGGGCCAACTCCGAAGGCGGGCGCTCGAGGGGCGGCTAGCAGAGCGGGGGGGGAGGCTGCTTTCGGCCACCACCGGACGACACTGAACCGCCACCGCCGTGCAAGAGCCAAGGGGGGCGGGGGGCCACTGGAGTTTGGGGGCGAGACCGGGGAGGGAGAGTATCACGACCCGCACCCACTGTGAGGGTACGAGTACGTAACGACGCCCAGCCTACGCCGCAGTGTCGGCTGTAGAACGATGTCCTAGGTTACTATCTAACCAACAACTCACACAATATATAATGTACTCATCATAATCAACTCCGAACGGTGGACAAGTATAAGATATTGAAACTCAATCACAGTCTAAGCACGATAAGATAACACAGAAGAAATAACTAAGAAAAAGAATGACAACTACTAAAATAATAACAACTCTCAACAATCTCAAATACTACACAAGTCTCAAATCTATACAAAAGTTCGACATGAAAAACAGATGCTAGTCTACTAAACTAAATCCTGATCACTCCTGAGTGTCGGGGCCAAAGGTAGCCATCCCGTCTCCGGGTCCATAATATGTAGGGCATGTGTCCTTAGGGCAATCATCTGTAAAATTTTCAACAGGTCCAGTCAGGACAGGAACGAGCACAATCTCATCTAAAAAACCCAAGTAAATGACAGAGAACTACAAAGCAGTTATAAGCAGTTATATTGATGAATCATGGAAGTTTTATACAGATAATGATATAGAGAACAGTTAAGGTACAAGGAGAGGAAAGTACTAAACAAGAAGAGAATCATGGCAATAAAGACTGTAAAAATATATTCTAGCTGAACTAGAGTAGCACGATATAAGTCCAGACAGTATAATAAGAGTCATGTGTGAGTCCAGATAATATAATCCAATACCAGGTGATTCCAGCACAAGATGAGTCCGGTATAAGGTGAGTCCAGCCAGTGATCAAAGGTTCCAGGGTGAGTCCAGCCTATACTCTAACAGTGTGTTTTAAAATTTCGGGATCGACATGTGAACGGCTGTAGGTAATAAGACATACCGCACACTCGGCCAAGTGTGGGGTGGCTATCATTCCAGTATAATTTCAAGGGAGTGGTTCTAGTATTTGGGTATGTTCACATGCCTATTCCAATATTTACCCGCCCAGCAAGTACAAGTGAATCCATAACCCGACACGAAAATAAGTATAAGTCCAGCCAGTACACGTATGATTCCAGAGTGATTCCAGAAATAGAGGCCAGACATGAATAAATGAGTGTCACATGAAATGGATCCAGTAATATCAAATCATGTTTGAAACAGAGAATCAAATAGAACTAACTACAACTGAAGTACAGTAATTGACAAGTAAATGAGAGAACTATCAGAGAATGTACTCGCCTGCTACTCTGAAAAGAGTAGTATAATATCAGATGTCTGCACCGGAGTCACAATGCCCTAAACAGAGTAATATAGGTTATAATATGTTTAAAATAAGACAGATGATGTTTATGATACAATCTACATGATTTCTAGGTCAATCTAGGTCAAAGTCAACTCTTGGTCAACTCTGGGTCAAACCAAGTCACTTGGGCCTAGTGGGTCAATTTCTATGTCATTCCATAGGCTAATACCCTAGGATACCTTAGTACTATATCACATATACATATCCTCCTATAAAACATATACATACCATACCTCTTATATATCCTTATCTATATGTATATATATCTAACCCCACATCAGTTAACCTATATATGTACTCAAGTATATGAACCTCTCATCACCAATATTACCCATAATCCCAATACCCTATATCCACAATCCCAACCAAAACACATCTCAAAGTATTCCAAGCTATATATATATACACTCACATATATAATTTACCTATACTTCCTATAGCCTCACATATAGGTACAACTCACAAACCACAATACATACACATATAAACTAAGGACACTAGGACTAACTCTTCAATGATACAAACACCTATGACACTAATTGATACATGAAGACACTCTCCTAACTCACACACACACACACTAAAACACACAAATCCAACAAATTCCTGATCCCTATATACACTTATACACACACATACATGTATCCATACCTACTCTAAGATATCACATATACCTACATCATATATAGCCTAAGGGGTATTGTATTACCTCTCAACCAATACCTTAACACACACTATATGGTACTACACATCTTCATATAGGGTATAACATAATATCATATCAATATTCTACACTCTAATATACCATATAATATATATATATATATATATATATATATATATATATATATATATATATATATATATATATATATATATATATACATATATACATATATTTCCAACCTATAATTGAATTAAAGGGGCTAATCCCATCCTCTTTATTATAATACCTTGGTACTGAAAACCATCTCTTGTGCCTACCCATATGTGTCCCTTCCAATAACCATTTAGTTATACACATCTATCATATAGTAACATACACATGGACCACTCATGCCAATCACTCACTAGGACACTACTCTACATATCCATAGGACACAGACATATATAGGGTACACTATGACCCAACCTAAACTCAGTCTCAGGAACTGAGAACAGCCCCAACTTAATGTAAATGCAAACCCAGCCAAGCCAAATCAGCCTGCAGTTGTGGACAGAGTTCCTCCCCTTCTATCTAATTCCTTAACCTTTCTGACCTCTCATGCATCCTGCTACTCCATCCTCTTCTCACTTCTCACTGAACTCACAACCTATCTATAATAAAAAATAAATAATACCAGCTAACTGGTACCCACAACTACTAACCTACCACTTATCCTAAGCCTCAAAACACACTCTAATTACCTCCCTCTACCTCAACTGATACACATTCTATTCCAGCCTCCCTCTCATCCAATCTGTTGTTCTCCTACAGCAGGGTGAACTCGAGTCCTCCTTACTACCTACTGAAGCCCCTTCACCTCGCTGTTACAGCTCTTTGCTTCAACCCAGACCTCTTCCACTGCTGTGCACTTGAACTTATATGCACAGACTTGTGCACAGCAAAGACCCTCAACTCTCCTCTCTCTGCACTGCAGTTATTGTGTACAGGAACTGCACACATGTGGCTGCCTCCTCTCTACCAAAATGACCTGTACACCCCCCATCCCCTACCTTCTTTCAACCATTCAATGATAGGCATCCCCCTACTTAACTAACAGATAGCAGCAGCAACATGGTCATCACATATATCACACCATATCCTCAAGTCAAGGATACCCTAGCCAAACTTAAATCGGTTTGTATAAACTGATGTAGGGGTCAGTTCATGAACTGCTACCTATTAGGTTCAGTCCAAGTGGACTGAACGCTCTCCACTTCAAATTCTCTATCATGTATCAGTAGGATACCCCCAAAACATCTTCCTTCACACACTAGTTTTGCTCAACTGAACCCCAATTCTAATTACCAACATCAATATCAATAAAACCAACCGAACATCATAAAACCAAATTCGAATACTGAACTCAGGTTAAAAATATAAAAATTAGTTTGAGAAACCTATATGAAGCCAAATTGAAATTAACATCATCTCAGGTAAATCGAATTGAATCATTGAAAACATTAAAAAAAAAGTAAACAATAACTCAGTGTATCAGAGGCATGAAATCGAACCCAATTTTCCAACCAAAACCAAATCAACATTCGTGTCAGGGGGGGTAATTCGTGTCATCCCTGGGGTCATGTGTGTGTCCACAAGTGCCGGTTATTGTGTCCAAATCATGTCACAAACCTAGTCGAACTGGTGACAGAGACAGTGTAGTGCACTATCTCGTGCACGCGTATCGAACCTTTTAGGATACGACACACGAACCCACAAGTGTCGTGCACGTGTCCACAGCTAGTATAGGTCTAGGGCTAGGGTTAGGATAGCCTGACACGAGTCCAAGTGTCCTCGTGCCTGCGCACGAAGTGCGTATCAGTGGCACCTGTACGCGCGTGTGTACGTGTGGTCGAGACAGTGCGATCGGGATTTCTTCCAATCCGCTCAACGAAGTCATCTCAAATTTTAGGTGCATGGTGTCAGTCATTGCCCGCAGGTGTCCACCAATTTTGGTATCCAACCGAGTCGTGTCGTGTCGGATATGGACGTGTGGCAGCAGGATACTGTATGGGGCCTGTGCACGGTGTCGTGCGTGAGGTGCGTGTCCGATTTGGATACGAAAAATCCACAGAATCGTGCTCAGTCAGATACATTCATAATCTACACATGATTAGCTGCCCAAATATATAATTTGTTTTGAAAACAAAGAACGAAAAGTTCTAAGAGACATTTCGTTGAACACCTATGTACATACATTGATACGTGTCCGATAAGGACACCAAACGGACACAAAATCCACCCAAATTCTAGGGATAGCTAGGGGACACCTAGATCTAGCCTAATATGTAAAGAAATTAGAATAATAATACAATTTAAGGGGTTTTACCTATAGGTGAAAATAGCAAGAAAAAGTCCCAAAATGAAGTATTTTTCCTTGCTAGCTCGGATCCCTAAATTGCTCAAAATCTGGGATTACTCTCCTCCAACAGTAAATAAACAATAATTAGATCATAATGCAAAAGACTAGAGTTAAAAAGGAGTTGAAATGAGAAAATTATGGATTGGGGAAGATGGCTCTTTACCTCTTTCTTCAAAACTTGGAAAATTAATAAAAGAGGCAAGAACAAATGGAAGAGGCATTAAATAGGGGTGGGAAACCCTAGGTTGGCTGCCATGGGTGGGTTTGTTGGGACTTGGGCTTAAGTCATGGGCCTATGGCTCAATTACATGTCATAAATTGGAAAAATCACAAGTCATTGAGTTAAGTCATAAGTCATGAAACCATTTCACTTAAACTTAATCTTCCTATTTCAAAACTAATTTCTAATGACTAAAATAGGTTAACTTAAGTTAGACTATGGTCACCATAACTAGGGTTAGCTTCTAGGCTAGTCTACCATGTCTCAATCAGTCAAAGTCAAAGTATCCACCACCAATCAATATTTTAATCAAATAATTCTAATAAGCCAAAATGACCAAATTACCCCTAGGCTAAAAATGATAATAAATATCCCCAATCACATGGTTAGGCTCTAGGTCAGTCAGTCTCTAGGGTTTCACTAGTAGTACATCAAAATCATAAGTCATGACTTAAAACAGTTTTTAAATAGTTTAAAAATGATTAAAAATTACCAAAATCATAATATAAAATAATATCAATAAATAATAATTATAATTACAAAATTTCAAAATTACCCTCATCTGGAAAACTGGGTGTTACAATCCTAACCCCTAGAAAAATTTCGTCCTCGAAATTAAGATGATCGTACCCCTACTAGGTCAACCCCCGACAATCAAGGTCGATAGTTAACATGCTACACAATCCTACTGGTCGTGATATCACGGTCTTGATCAGGGTCACTATACTATCTAGCACATCACAAAACATCCTGACAGGTACTAATAGAATCACACAACAAGATGGAAAGAAGAACAGGAAAGACAGACCTGCTAACCCGTCACCCGTAGCGTCGGTCTACTCGACTGTCAGTGCAAAAGCCCTGCCCCTCTGGGGGTATCCCTCTGATGGTGCGAGGCACGGTGCTGCGCTACAGGTGGCCTAGCTCCCTCTATCTAATCTATGACACTCAAGTAATATCCACCCTGATATTCTACTCAATTATACTATGGCACCATCTATATGGTATCTATTCTGCAATCTGATAGTCATACCCGTCTATCCAGAACCATGTTACCAGAATCCTCGTCACACCAGTAAGTATGGCTGCGATAATCCATAGAGTCCACAACTAATGTACAAACCTCTAGAATCATGATATTTAAAATTTTTGCATTGCCGCTAGCTTGGCTGCAAAAACTTTAAATTTCTACACCCGAGAAATACATCCAAAATCAGACTTTATCTCATCGCCCAACCAACTGATATGGCTGTAGAAGACTCTAGATTCCATGACTGAGGCAACCTAGCCCATAATGTTATCTTGGTAGAAAATTAAGTCAATAATGAATACCAAGAATCAAATTCAACGATGAACAAGGAAGATAGACAGATACTATCAGAATCGAATTTCGAGATAGTTTATAATGAGATTCTCAAGGGTCATCCCAGGAATTATCTCAAGTAGTCCTAACTGTGATTGAGTACCTCTCCGTTAAAGCCTATCTCTCAATCCTATCGCAAGCTCGCAGCAGTACAACTAAGTCGCCGTACTACCGCGATATCGTACTAATGCGATTCTCGACCTGTATGGGCCACCACTAAAAACGTGTCATGACCCGTACCCACTGTGAGGGTACGAGTACGTAACAGCGCCCAGCCTACGCCGCAGTGTCGACGGTAGAACGCTGTCCTAGGTTACTATCTAACCAACAACTCACGCAATATATAATGTACTCATCATGATCAACTCCGAACGGAGGACAAGTATAAGATATTGAAACTCAATCACAGTCTAAGCACGATAAGATAACACAGAAGAAATAACTAAAAAATAGAATGACAACTACTAAAATAATAACAACTCTCAACAATCTCAAATACTACACAAGTCTCAAATCCATACAAAAGTTTGACATGAAAAACAGATGCTAGTCTACTAAACTAAATCCCGATCACTGCTGAGTATTGGGGCCAAAGGTAGCCATCCCGTCTCCGGGTCCATAATATGTAGGGCATATGTCCTCAGGGCAATCATCTGTAAAAAATTTAACAGGTCCAGTCAGGACAGGAACGAGTACAACTCATCAAGAAATCCCAAGTAAATGACATAGAACTATAAGCAGTTATAAGCAGTTATATTGATGAATCATGGCAGTTTTATACAGGTAATGATATAGAGAACAGTTAAGGTACAAGGAGAGGAAAGTACTAAATAAGAAGAGAATTATGGCAATAAAGACTGTAAAAATATATTCTAGCTGAACTAGAGTAGCACGATATAAGTCCAGACAGTATAATAAGAGTCATGTGTGAGTCCAGACAATATAATCCAATATCAGGTAATTCCAGCACAAGATGAGTCCGGTATAAGGTGAGTCCAGTCAGTGATCAAAGGTTCCAGGGTGAGTCCAGCCTATACTCTAATAGTGTGTTTTAAAATATCGGGATCGACATGTGAACGGCTGTAGGTAATACGGCACACCGTACACTCGGCCAAGTGTGGGGTGGCTATCATTCCAGTATAATTCCAAGGGAGTGGTTCCAGTATTTGGGTATGTTCACATGCCTATTCCAATATTTCCCCGTCCAGCAAGTACAAGTGAATCCATAACCCGACACGAAAATAAGTATAAGTCCAGCCAGTACATGAATAATTCCAGAGTAATTCCAGTAGGTGATTCCAGAAATAGAGGCCAGACATGAATAAGTGAGTGTCACATGAAATGGTTCCAGTAATATCAAATCGTGTTTAAAACAGAGAATCAAATAGAACTAACTACAACTGAAGTACAGTAATTGACAAGTAAATGAGAGAACTATCAGAGAATGTACTCGCCTGCTACTCTGAAAAAAGTAGTGTAATATCAGATGTCTGCACCGGAGTCACAATAACCTAAACAGAGTAATATGGGTTATAATATGTTTAAAATAAGGTAAATGAAGTCTAGATGCAATCTACATGAATTCTAGGTCAAACTAGGTCAAAGTTAACTCTTGGTCAACTCTGGGTCAAACCAAGTCACTTGGGCCTAGTGGGTCAATTTCTATGTCAATTTCTATGTCGTACCTGCATGGGCCACCACTAAAAATGATTCACGACCCGCACCATATGTAGGGGCACGAGAAGTGGGTACGTCCAGCCTACGCCGCAGTGTCGGCGGTAGAACGCTGTCCTATGTTACTATCTAAACAACAACTCACGCAATTATATAATGTACTTGTCAAAATCTCAACTCCGAACGGAGGACAAGTATAGATATAATGAAATCTCAATCACAGTCTAAGAACGATAAGATAACACAAAAATTTATAACTAAAGACTAAACAACAACAATTATAAACTACTAAATAATAATATCTCAAACAAACTCAAATACAAACTTGTATCTCAAATTATTACAATTCAAGTTCTAAAACATAAAAACTAAACCAAGTCTACTAGCTAGTCTCCTGATCACTCGATCCTGAGTGTCGGGGCCACAGGTAGCTAAGCCATCTCCTGCTCCAAGACAAGTAGGGCAAATGTCCTCAGGACAATCATCTGTAATATTTTCAACAGGTCCAGTCAGGACAGGAACGAGTACAATTCATCAAGAAATCTCAAGTAAATGACAGAGAACTATAAAACAGTTATAGACAGTTGTATTGATGAACATGGCAGTTTGTACGAGTAATGATGTAGAAAAATAGTTAAGGTACAAGGAAAGTAAGGTAACTAAACAAGAGGAGAAGCATGGCAAGAAAGACTGTAAAATATAATCTAGCTGAACTAGAGTAACATGATATAAGTCCAGACAGTAATGTAGACAAGTGTAACTCCAATGTAAGTCTAGTACAAGACGAATCTAATACAAGATATATCCAGTACGAGACGATTCCAGTCATAGTGATCAATGATTCCAGGGTGATTCCAGCCTATGCTCTAACAATATGTTTTAAAATATCGAGATCGACATATAAACGACTGTAGGTAATACGACACATCACACACCTGGCCGGGTGTGAGATGGCTATCATTCCAGTAGATTCCAGTTGGGAGATTCCAGATTAGGGTATGTCTACATGTCTTACTCAAGTATTTTCCCTCCCAGCAAGTACAAGTGATTCCAGAATACGACACGAGAATCGAGATGAGTCCAGCCAACATGATGATACCAGCAAGTGATTCCAGAGTGATTCTAGTAGGTGATTCCAGTAGTGATTCCAGAAGGTGATGCCAGTAGTGATTCCAGAAATAGAGGCCAGACAAGATGGTATGTGTGTTGCATACATGAATCCAGAAATATCCATACGTGTCGTAAGAATCACATAAAACTAACTAGAACTGAAGTACAGTAATTGACAAGTAAATAAAAGAACTATCAGAGAATGTAATCGCCTGCTACTCTGAAGAGAGTAGTGTAATATCAGATGTCTGCACCGGAGTCACAATATCCTAAACAGAGTAATATGGGTCATGATATGTAAAATACAAGAAAATTGAAAGCTACAATGCAAACTACATAATTTCTAGGTCAAACTAGGTCAAAGTCAAACTACTAGTCAACATCTAGGTTAATGAGGTCAATTAGTCAATATTGGTCAACTTTTAGGTACTTGGTCAACATCTAGTCAAACTAAGCTATTTTGGTCAGCCTGGTCAACTGCCAATCTAGGCGTTTGGCTAATTGGATTTTGTTCACTAAGTCCTAGGTCTCAAGTTAGATAGGTGAAAAAGTACCAATCCACCTTAATGTAGTTCAACTAATGAATATAGTACATCCTTCATTGTGACTATAGGGTATACTACCCCTACCCTTAGCAACCATAATATATATTAATATATAGCATATATGAATTCATAGTTGGAACTAAAACTAAGTAGGATTGAACTCAAGGGTGCCAGTGGACATGACCCATAATCAATGGTACAGGACAGTCGAGAGGGGAAACTGTGAAGTCGAATCTGGACAGAATTGAGATGGTTGGTCATATGAGTTACCATGTGCATGCCTCCAATTGTAATGCTGAACAAGGAGGAAACTGATCCCATCATAACTAAGATACCTGAGCAAGAAGGGACAGAAATCTAATGTGATATGGACAAACCATTAGGCAAAACAGTGAACACTATGGCTAGTACATGCATGCCATAACTGACATAAAAATATATCCCATGTACTGTTACTAATCACTCAACATGGGACTGGCATTCTAATGCACAGGGTTGACAAGAATGGTCTGCATCATGGTACACTGTGGTCTGGATAATAAGGGATAGGGGACTGTACATATGGCAAGGCTCATACCTGAGCTCAATATTATGATACAGGAAGGGAGACTGGATAAATTCCCAGGGGTCTGAACCTTACTGTCCTCATTGAAGGCAGAACCAGGTAGGTGCAGGGGAATGATATGTAACTGGAAAGTAAACAGTGAAACACACTATACTACCAAGATCCTATACCCAAGTTCCAACTGACCTCATCTATGATACTTGAAGCACAAAGGTAAAGGAACAACACCTGAATGCAGGATAACACAGGACTGATACATAAAACAAATAAGGACTGACATAACTAATCTACTAACACAAGGTTCTACAAGAATAAGTACCAAGTCCACTAAGGCCTGATACTAAGGATAAACCAAATGGACTGACATCCTAATATAGGGTTGAACTTCATAGATGGGGCTAATATTACTAAGGAACTGGATAATTAGAAGAGGACTGAACTATGGTCTAAAGTGACTGAACCATAGCCCATTTCCTCAACCCTCTTATCCCAATATCCCTCTGATACTAAGAAGTCCCTATAGGGCTGGACCAAAAATAGGGAGGCACAACTAAGCATTAACAAGGGATTGAACCATGATATGGGGTCTGAACAATAATGTATTCCAACTGATACAAAGTGCAGGATATCAAGGAGAATGGTGTCACAGAGTCCTAGGTTTCAGGTTTCAGGTTTCAGGTTTTGAGTGTGTATGTAGAAGAATAGGCTAGGGTGTGTGAGTGTATAATACAGTGTGTAATGGTGACATGACTGGTGTTCTCAGTCTTCCAATCATTCCATGTGAAGGGATTCCATTTCAGTTAACAACATTCAGTCCAACCAATTCTTAATTCAGTGTTATGCCGCAAATCAGGTTTCTAATTTCAATAATAGTTAACATACAACAATGTGTGGCTTAGTGAAAGGGCAGTTCAGTGTTCAGATTATGAAAAAGAAAGGGGATTCTCATGTTATGGCTTTTCAAGAAGAAAGTAAATGACAGTTCATTAACCCAACCAATCCAATTCGAAAAACATCTATCAAATCCTCTAACACAATTACAAACTAGCACTTAAGTAACTAACAAACATTATATATGAATCTAATCATGATAATTAACATAAAAAAATATAGGGTTTAACAGGGAATAAAATTCAGAATCACATCAACAAGAACTGTGTATCAGAAAAACCAATCGAACCTAAATCTTATGAATACACCTAACCAGTGCACACGTGTCAGAGGGGTACATGTGTGTGAGTGGCACACGTGTCTGATAGTGTCAATATTGTGTCATAAATGTGTCAACATAGTGATAGAGGGGGGTCGAACTTAGTATCAAACTGTGCATAGGCTGGGCTCGTACACACATGTCAAGTCCAAAAGGACACAACACAGTCAACCATCTATCTCGTGCACGTGTACAGTGTTAGAGGGGTCATAGGGGTACGTGTAAACCACCACTGATACGTGTCTCGTGCTCTGGGCCACCACTAAAAACGTGTCACGACCCGTACCCACTGTGAGGGTACGAGTATGTAACGACGCCCAGCCTACGTCGCAGTGTCGGCGGTAGAGCGCTGTCCTAGGTTACTATCTAACCAGCAACTCATGCAATTATAATGTACTCATCATGATTAAATCCGAATGGAGGACAAGTATAAGATATTGTAACTCAATCACAGTCTAAGCACGATAAGATAATCATAGAAGAATTAACTAAGAATAGAAGGACAACTACTAAAATAATAACCACTCTCAACAAATCTCAAATACTACACAAGTCTCAAATCTTCTACAACAAGTTCAATATGAAAACATATGCTAGTCTACTAAACTAAATCCCGATTACTCCTGAGTGTCGGGGCCAAAGGTAGCCATTCCGTCTCCGGGTCCATAATATGTAGGGCATGTGTCCTCAGGGCAATCATCTGTAAAATTTCAACAGGTCCAGTCAGGACAGGAACGAGCACAATCTCATTTAGAAAACCCAAGTAAATGACAGAGAACTATAAAGCAGTTATAAGCAGTTATAATGATGAATCATGGCAGTTTTATACAGGTAATGATATAGAGAACAGTTAAGGTATAAGGAGAGAAAAGTACTAAACAAAAAGAGAATCATGGCAATAAAGACTGTAAAAATATATTCTAGCTGAACTAGAGTATCACGATATAAGTCCAGACAGTATAATAAGAGTCATGTGTGAGTCCAGACAATATAATCCAATACCAGGTGATTCCAGCACAAGATGAGTCCGGTATAAGGTGAGTCCAGTCAGTGATCAAAGGTTCCAGGGTGAGTCCAGCCTATACTCTAACAGTGTGTTTTAAAATATCGGGATCAACATGTGAACGGCTATATGTAATACGGCACATCGCACACTCGGCCAAGTGTGGGATGGCTATCATTCCAGTATAATTCCAAGGAAGTGGTTCCAGTATTTGGGTATGTTCACATGCCTACTCCAATATTTCCCTGCCCAGCAAGTACAAGTGAATCCATAACCCGACACGAAAATAGGTATAAGTCCAGCCAGTACACGAATGATTCTAGTAAATGATTCCAAGGTGATTCCAGTAGGTGGTTCCAGAAATAGAGGCCAGACATGAATAAGTGAGTGTTGCATGAAATAGATCCAGTAATATCAAATCGTGTTTGTAATATAGAATCAAATAGAACTAGCTACAACTGAAGTACAGTAAACGACAAGTAAATGGAAGAACTATCAGAGAATGTACTCGCCTGCTACTCTGAAAAGAGTAGTATAATATCAGATGTCTGCAACAGAGTCACAATGTCCTAAACAGAGAAATATAGGTTATAATGTGTTTAAAATAAGACAGATGATGTTTATGATACAATCTATGTGATTTCTAGGCCAATCTAGGTCAAAGTCAACTCTAAGTCAAACCTGGTCAACTGTCTAGGTCGAACTAGGTCAATTCTAGGGTTTTAGGTCAACTCTAGTCAAGCTAAACATACCCTCAAGTTATTACCTACCTAGCACTTTACATTACCCATTGTCTACTCATACATCACCTATATATATAAAACATTTACTTCATACTCATTTCATGACATCACACCTAAGATACTAAACCTATATGGATCCTTGGATATTCCCATGTGGCAATTTGGATATGCTTACATATAGGCACCTACCCCAAACATTACTAATACAAATCCTCTCTAACTAACACACATATACATATATACATATCTAGGTATTCTCATATTATCCCCCCTCACTGATTTCCTTTCTACTTGTTCACCTATTCCCATTGTTGATAAGGGGCTTCCCCTCTCTACAACAGATACCTTTGATAACCTATTACTGTTGTACAATTTCCTATATATTGATGCATTAGATTAAGCATAACAAAGCCCCTTTCTTCCAGTCATCTGTTAACATACTAACTTCATGTCACAGGGAATATTTCCCTCACTCACAACCTGTGTTACTCAAATACACACACTCATACTCTAATCTCTTTCTCTCACAAACTTAAACTTGGACACTCAACCAACTGAGCTAATAGGCCTACTTACTGACTGAACTAAAGGACTGATTCCAATATGGATACACCCCTCTCAAATGCCCCTATTTCAATTAACTGATACCAGATCAGTATCAAGACTGAAACAATTGTTAAAACTCAAGACACTACCTTCCTTCTTAACATAGTTAGCTAACTTGAATGTTCATGGACTCTCCTCTAGCACACAAACAGCACATGGTGATACACACTCATGCCCAAATCATGGCAGCCTACTGCAGGAATGCAATGGCATGCTGCCAATGCATCTACTGCTGATGCAGTACATTGCCTGCAGCCAATGCTGCTGCCACAAGGTAATGCCATAATAGGGCAAGCCATGGCAAGGCTGCCACTGCTGCAAGTTCCTGCTGCTACTATGCATTGCAGGCAATGCAATACAACCTCAAGCTCACTGCTACTCCTCTAACTCCAAATTTGTAAGCCAACCCTCTACTCCTTTAACTCCATAATACCCTGCATATGGCAGTACAACCAAATGTAAAGAAAATATAAGTAAATTGTGTCTGAGAAGAGAGCCCCACTATGGTTAGCTGGTCGGAAGACCTGGAGGCCCGCGGCCGGGCGAGGAGAGGCTCACTGCGGCGGGCGACCACGCGGGAAGGGCGACGACGGGGAGAGAGCGAGGGTGGTCGGCGATGAACGGCCGGAGCCGCTCTGCTCCGCCGCCAGAAACTCGTACGGGGGGGGGGGGGTGGGGGCGGGGGGGGGGGTTTGAAGGGTGGGGGGGTCATGCGAGCATGTCTCAGAGTAAGGGGAAGAAGATCTAGTATATATAAATATATATATATATATATATATATATATATATATATATATATATATATATATTTTAAATACATATATATATATATATATATATAAGACCAGGAACAAGGGGTGCAGGTAACCGGGAAAATCTCACCTCCCAATGATATAGATAATCAAGCTTGTTGTATAATTCCTAATATTTTCATTTAGGATACTAGGTGTGGTATTCCGCAGAATCCATCCTAGACATCAGATATGCGAGGCTAAATAAGACAAGCAAGAATGTGCACTACAACAAGACATGACAATATCAAGACAAGAGTACGCTACGACGAGCCACTATCAAGGAGCTAGACATGTACTGGAATCAAGAGTGTGCCACATTAGGCCACTATCAAGCAAGCTAGGAAAAGACATGTACAAGA
Organism: Iris pallida; assembly: GCA_029216955.1. NCBI lineage: Eukaryota > Viridiplantae > Streptophyta > Magnoliopsida > Asparagales > Iridaceae > Iris > Iris pallida. The sequence continues at coordinate 5,397,820 of JANAVB010044814.1, read as the reverse complement.
GTGCACCACGACAGGTCACTATCAAGCAAATCTTGGACATGGCATAGATTGTAAGGTACAATAAATCTGGAAGGACATAGCAATACCTAGTGAGTATAGAAGAACACATGAACATAAGCTAGTGTCAAGTGTATATAGGGTGTAAAATTATTCGTGGGTGATTTGCATATAAACTCTAATTAAAGTGAGACATGAAGATTTTGAAGCCAAGACAAAGATCTACAACTTTTATGTTTTGAATTTTTCAAGATTTTGGCCATAAAATAGCTAAAACGGGCAAAAACAACCATCTGTGCGAGGCACACTGCACGCGTAGGAAAAACTGCCCACGACGTACAGGAAAACTGCCCACGGCACATAGGAAAACTGCCCACTGCGTGCAGGCTGCGCACTGGACGCAAAGCGCACTACGCGTGCAGGTAAAACTGCCCACGGTGCACGATGCGCAAGCACGACGCATAGACTGTGCACTGCGAGCAAAATACACCACACGTGTAGGTAAAATTGCCCACGATGTACGTTATACGCAGGCACGGCACACGACTATGCGCAAGCACGGCACACAGACTGTACGACACTGTTCATCTTTCCCGCAGCATCGAAGGTGTGGGGAACCCATGAACACGAAAAATAGCATAACTTTTTCATACGAAGTCGAAATCAAGCGGTTCAAAAGCTAAAATTGGGTAGGACGAAATTTGTTACGACATGGAACCATTAGATTTCGAAAATAACAAACTTATAGGGATCAAAACCATGAAAACAAGAAAAGTATTAAAACTAAGATCTACAAATATGTAACCATCAAAATCAAAAACTTTAAGCTCTAAAGATGACTTAGAATCATGTAAGAAAAATAATAGAACAAACAAAATAACAGCAAACATTGTTCAAGATTTGACAAGATGTACTTGCCTAATAAAGCTCCAAGCCTATTCTTCTACTCTACCACCAAGAGGGGTACGAAACCACACTCTAGGCCTCAAGGCCAAGCTTTCCTATGCTCTTGAGGATGAGGAATGAAAGTAAAAAGGGAAGGAAGAAAGAGTGAAAAGAGAAAGGAGAGAGAAAGTAGAAGGGTATATATAGAAGTAAAATTATTCATGATCGTTGGATGGTGATCCATGTGAAGATCTAAGTCAACCATGGTCATCCAAATAAAACCAAATATCTCATATAAAAGGGTTCATCAACACTGTTCACGAAAATATCAGAAATGCTATTCATAAAGTATCTAAAATCGAAAATATCTAAAATGCGATATGTCGTCGGTATACATCGGTATACTGGCGGTATGCCGATCAAGGAGAAAACCTACAGTTTTAGGAAAATTTTAAGCGTTCTGAAAACCAAGAAAATATGAAATACACTACTAAATACGTATCCGTATACAAATATCGATATTATGAAACGAGTCTCACAACCCATAACTTCGTGCACGTTCATCATCTCGAGACAAAACTTGAGCCAACAGAACCATATCATTTTTCTGATCCTATATGCCAAGTTTGGTCCGATTCTGAGAAGGTCAACCAGAACGCTATTTTGGTGGGCCCGTGACCCATCTAACGGGCGAATTTGTGCACGGCCTACCGAAATCTAACTTTGGACATACGGTTGGGTTTGTATCATCAAACTGGATCCATGGACTTATAGTTTAACGATTTTAGAGATTGTAGATACTGGCACACTTTTCGGTATAAAAAGGGTCCAACGGCGGACATCGTTTTGACCCAAAATTATAATTTTGCCCCTGTGTCCAGAATTAGACTTTTGGACAGACATTTTTAGACATTTCATATACCAAATACGTTCGTGATATTTGTTTCAACATCCGAGGATGTTTGTGGCAGTTGACTTTCTTTGCTGCACCAGACCTTTATCAACAGCTCAGGACACCAAGCGAGTACATTTGTTGTTTGTTTTCGATATTGTTAATTACTATAGTTCATTATTAGTCATTTAATATTTGATTCTCGACACGCTCGTCATACGAATACCATATTTTGTCTTCCTTTCATATCTTGTCATGTTTCTTACCTGTCGTATCGGAAAGGGAAAGTACCAAGTAGATGTGTGATCTGACCATAGACTGTATTTTATTTCATACAATATAGACATGTAGACCATATTTTATTTCATTCAATATAGACATTGTAGACCGTATTTTATTTCATGCAATATAGACATCGTAGACCGTGTTTTATTTCATGCAATGTAGACATCATAGACAATGCTTTATTTTATTGCTATTTAGATATTGTAGACCATGCAGTGTAGTGTCCTAGCCGATCACACATCGAAAGGAGTACTTCAACACACTTAGATAGCTATGTTCCTCGTTCCACCCTTTATATGTTCCATATATTTTTCTGACTTTAGTTCATTGTACTACCATTTTATAGTAGATTCTTTCATTATATATTTTATGGCTAATCTCTGTTTATAGTCGTTATCATATATTGGGACTGCACTCAATGAATTGTACTCATTCCATTCCTGATTGGAAACCAACATTTTTCAGGTTAGTTGCGACAACTCTTAGCATTCGAGAGACATAGGTATATGCGGAGGTCAACCTAGAATACTAGTTAGATGGTTTAATATTTGTTGTATTAGTTTTGTAAGACATTGTATATTTTAGCAAATGTAAACCTTGTGAATATTATAAGTTTAATTTAGTTATTGTGAATGAACAGAAAGTTATTATTTTATGTGATATTGAGCATCATGGCCTTAACAACGTTCTACCGTCGATACTGCAGCGTAGGCTGGCTTGAACACGCACTCATATCTCGAAAAGCGGGTGCGGATCATGACAATTTGATGGCCTAATACATTTTGCTAACTATTGTGTAGGGTTGTTAGGCCGAATACAAAGAGTTGTATCTAGTGGGACCAATAGTAAATATTATTGATTTAGCTAAGGAATTAGTGATTTAGAGTGATTTAGAAAGATTTAGAATATTACCTAATATTATTTCCCTATTTTAGGTGATTGGAAGACATTGACAATTTTCGGGAAGAGGCAAGTACATGTACTCGATTTTGCTTTCACTTGCACGTATGAGCACACACATGTCATCATACTTGCTTTACATGTTTTGCTTGCTTGTATTATTTCTCGTGTCGGGTGGAGGACATTCTAAAATGTGTGATAGATTAATATTGGACAACTCGCGCCTGATAGCATATTCTATATGCCTGATGTCCATTACATGCATGACTGATAGCATTGTTGTCAGACATGCCTGATTATTGCGTGACTGATAACATTGTCATCAGACATGCCTGATTATTGCATGACTGATAGCACTGTCGTCAGATATGCCTGATTATTGTGTGCTTGATAGCATTATCATTAGGCATGCCTGATTTACATGACTAATATTATATTATTTATTTAAAATGCCTGATACATATTAGTCCCCCACATGTTGATGATTTTCGATTGCACACGTTCGCGTAGCTAGTGCATGCTCTATTATTTCTTATGTTTACCTGTCTTTCAGTTTTCCTTGCTTTACTTGTTTCCTTGATACTCTATTGGTAAGTATTATTGAGTTACACTCTACTTTGCTCCTTTCCTGACTGAATCGTTGATTACAGGTGAGATTGATTCCTTATGTTGTTATGGCCAGTAGGGAGACCTAGCAGCAGAGCTCACGCCGGAGATGTAGATTCATGTATATGATGACTGGATGTATTGTTACTGAGTATATGTTATTGGTTAGATAGTCTTCATATTCTTACCGGCTCTGTACCCAGATATTCATATACAAGCCTGTAATAATTGCATAGTTATATGTGATGGTTAGTAGTAGATAACTCATGATAGATGTTGTGATGAGATATAAGATTTTAGTGATGATGATTAGATTATACTGCTATCGCTGTCAACGACTGCGTAGGCCGGACATGACTTGATTCATATCCGATTATTCGGGAGCGGGTCATGACAGAAACCTTTCAATTAGCGGGCTTAAGATTCTCTTTTTCAACATGTACTGATTGACTCGTTTGGTTCGCGAAAAGAAAAGAAAATCAATTTCTTGGTGTTTCCTTTCCTTTAGAAAATTATAATTCCTATCAAATTTTTTTTCTGTGTTTGGAAATGCCAAGAAAATTGGAAGATAATTTAAAGATGGAAAAGTGAATCCTTGCTTGGACGGACGAAATCATAATTCCTTTGGTATCCCAACATAGACTTTTCTTTTCCAACCCTATGATTCCATGAACCAAACGAGATACAAGGTAAACACTAATTAGCCCTAGATTGTGTTATTTATACTGACACCCCCTATGGTTTGTGTTTATTGTGCGAACCTTCCCTAATTAAAAAATACAGTGACCCCCATGTTTTGTGTTAAATACACAGACCATCCTAAGTTTTGTAATTTGTGTAAAGGATTTTATACTGACCACCCCTATTTTTAAAAAAAATAAAAATAAAGAATATGAGGTGTTAGTG
>JANAVB010044814.1:5076344-5283230 GCA_029216955.1 Iris pallida | reverse complement strand
TCGCCTAGCGACGATGCTGACTGCTAAGTGCAAAGTGCGCCAACAAAACGCCACATTACCCTCATGCCCTTGAGCCCGAGTCCGAGCCCGAGCCCGAGCCCGAGCCCGAGTCCGAGTCGAGTCGCTAGCCCCAACGGGGCTTAGCTCCTATGAAATAATTTCCCAAGAGCAAAAGCTTACAGCTTATTAATGTTGATTAAGCCTTAACCATTAATAATTAATCCCACATGGCACACCCATGTGCACTACATGCATCTCCATAAGAGTAAAGACTCATATATATGGAGAATACACATTCCTTTCTAGCCGAGGTGGGACTAAAAATCAAAACACAAGGCTATAAACCCAACAATCCCCCACATATCTCTATATATATGAGTACGAGTGTTCCCCACATAACTGTCCATATGCTTTTAGGATAGATGCCCTTAAGACTTGAATCTTCCCACGTGAGTCAAAAATTAAACTATAATACAAGAATGGACTAAGCCTTGAATTCTGCATCATAGCTGAAATTCTTTCCACTCACATAATGTAGTTACATGTGCTTCTTCTGCACATTTAAGGCCGTGCCAGCTGGTTTCATGTATAATATTGGGTGTCTACAAGTTTACCCTCAAGAGACGGCCTGATATCTCTTTGTCCATAACACTATAGTGAGTTCTTTATTAAAGAGACATGGCATGAAGCGTCCAACGCTTCCTTTGCGGTGCTACGCCGCTATGACATGGCTTTAAGCCGAGGACCTTACCCGAATCACGGGAACCTCATCGAGTGTCATACTACCCGTAGCATGAGATCTAGCCCCTTTAGTGCCAAACTACCCATGAAGCCTTACGCTTCTGTGCGGTGTTACGCCGCTACGACATGGCTGCAAGGCCGAGCTTTATCCCTAGCCGGGTTACCTCATTGTGGTCGTGGCACCCTACATGAGGAACACATCCTCTTTGTAGTGCTGACTACATCCCTCTTTAATTCATATACAGCATTAGACTAACTGCCTATTTCGGTGCTAGCCGCTGTGACTTGGCTAACATAGCCGAGGCTTTACCTCCTCGAGAACCTCATGTGGAGTCACCGCCACACATAGCATGGAGTCACACTCCTTGTAGTGCTGTGCTACCATGCTTCCTGTAAAGCATACCAGACATTCCAAATGCCTGAGAACTCATAAGGCATTTAGCAACCTTCCACAGGACCTATTTTCCGCAGAAAACAACAGTAGACAACAGTGGTTATAGGTCCGTAACCTCTCCATGCCCAATAGAACATGTACCCCGTTCCTGATATTCTTCCGATTAGTGGTCCTTCCTTGAACCAAAAGCTAGATGCCTAGTAGATAAATCTTTGAACTAATAGCATAAAACTTTATGGTAGGAATACATACATACAATATCAGAATGCCTTCAAGCCCATTTTACAAGCTGTGTCATCGACCAGCTGGCGCTTGAGGCCCTTGGTGAACGGATCCGCCAGGTTCTCCTGACTCCGAACATCAATTACTGCAATAACACCTCTCTGATAAGATCGTGTACTGCCCTGCTTCAACCGCACAGTCCTCTTCTTCCCGTTGAAGAGGTCATTTGATGCCACCGCCGCAGTCGCCTGGTTGTCGCAGTATATCGATATCGCCGTATTTGGCCCCAACCACTGGAAGATCATACATGAGCTCCGAAGCCATTCTGCTTCCTCGGCTGCGGTATCAAGTGCAAAGAACTCAGATTCCATGGATGACCGCGAGAGCATAGTCTGCGTTCTTCGACTTCCACGATATAGCAGCTCCACCCATTGTGAAAATGTATCCACCTGTGGACCTCTCGCTCCCACCTCTGAGCACCAACTGGCATCACTGAAGCCTTCCACTACCGACGGATCTCCGCTGTAGTACAGTGCATATGTCTGAGTCTTCTTGAGATATCTCATAACCCGTTCCACAGCTTTCCAGTGTTCAACACCTGGATTGCTCGTAAAACGACTCAGCATCCCACGGCGAAAGCTATGTCAGGCCTTGTGGCAGTAGTAGCATACATCAAACTCCCGATTACGCTTGCATACTCCAGCTGCCTGACGCTTTCCCCTGAATTAGGCTTCAGCTTCAGATCACACCTGTACGGCGTATCGATCCCTGGAAGATCCCGATACCCATAACGAGTGATCATTTTCTCAATATAATGAGACTGTGACAGCGCTAGTCCAGTGTCTGTCCGGATGATCTTGATCCCTAAGATCACATCAGCTTCCCCCAAGTCCTTCATACTGAACTTGCTTGAGATGAATTTTTTTGTCTCCGTGACACATCTAATATCCGTACCTAGGATAAGCATGTCGTCCACGTACAGACAAACGATCACACCTCTTCCATCAGCGAACTTCGTGTAAACACACTTGTCCGTATCGCTGACCATGTAACCATTTGACCTTATAACTTTGTCAAATTTCTCATGCCACATCTTGGGAGCCTATTTAAGACCGTACAAGGATTTCACCAACTTGCAGACTTTGTCTTCAAGACCTCTGATGACAAATCCCTCTGGCTGTTGCATGTAAATCTCTTCGGTCAGCTCGCCATTTAGAAAAGCTGTATTCACATCCATCTGATGTATCACCATCTTATTTATTGCTGCGAGAGCAATCAACATTCTGATGGTGGTCATCCGGGCTACTGGAGCATATGTGTCAAAGTAGTCAATCCCCTGCTTCTGAGAAAACCCCTTGGCTACCAACCTAGCCTTGAACTTGTCAATAGTTCCGTCTGCTTTCATCTTCTTCTTGAAGATCCATTTGCATCCGATGGGTTTCGCTCCTTCAGGAAGATCAACCAACACCCAAGTGTTATTTGAGGTGATGGAATCAATCTCATTGTCAATCGCCTCCTTCCAGAAAACCGCGTCTCTGGTCTTCATCGCCTCATCATAGGTAAGTGGATCTGCTTCCACATGATAGGTGACAAAGTCACTTCCGAAGTCCTTCGGCCTCCTCACACGCTTAGCTGACGGCTCAGCTTGTTCTGGTTCAATCGTTGTATCAACAACAACATCTTCTTGGACCACATCTTCATTGAAGACTTCAGTCTCTTGTGCACCCTCATTATTCTCCGGAACATCCGGAAGAACAATATTCTTGTGCCTTGCAACTTGTCTTCAAAATATTCTGCATCGTGAGATTCAATGATATGATTTGACTCAATATCAAGAAATCTCCGAGCATCACTCTTCTCGGCATACCCCAAGAAGATCGTCTTTGTAGTCCTTGTCCCAAGCTTCTGAATCTTCAGATCTGGAAGCTTGACATATGCCAGACACCCCCACACTCGAATAACATTCAAGTTAGGTCTGACTTTGAACCAGAGTTCATGAGGAGTAATATCAGAAGTTGCATGAGGCACTCTATTTAGAATAAAAGTGGCCGTCAATGCAACTTCTCCCCAGTAGCACTTAGGAAGGCCAGCAGTCAACAACATTGAATTTATCATTTCTGTCAACGTCCTGTTCTTCCTCTCAGCTACTCCGTTTGATTGAGGAGAGTACGAGCCGTAGTCTCATTGACAATTCCATGTTCCTTACAGAACGATGCGAATTCATGAGACCTGTACTCCCCACCTCGATCACTTCTTATCCTTTTGAGTTGTTGTCCAGTCTGTCGCTCAGCTTCAGCTCTGAACTCCTTGAACTTCTCGAATGCTTCGTCTTTAGCCTTCAGCAAGTAGACGAACGCATACTTTGAGAAGTCATCGATGAAGGTATGAAATACTTCATCCCGGCCTTTGTAGAGAACTGTTTGAAGTCACAGATATCGGAGTGAACCAACTCCAGAAGATCTGTACTTCGATTAACCCGAGGAAAGGGTTTCCTTGTGATCTTCGTTTGAGCACAAACTTCACATTTCTCTACCTTACCCCCACATTTGGAGATAAGTCCTAGACTAGACATTCTGTTTATTCGTTTACAATGAACATGTCCTAGCCTATTATGCCACAACTCAAGAGTATAAGCAGAATGAGTGACTTCATTAATAACATTAATTACATTGGACTGATTTACAAGCTGAATCTTGAACATTCCTTCGGTATAAAAGCTTTCCCGAAATATGTTCCCTTGATAGACATCACCATCTGGCCAGCATTGATGTCCATCCTGAGGCCTGCATTGCAGAGTAGGCCTTCCGAGATCAGGTTCTTGGCGATAGCAGGAACGTGCTTCACGCCTTGAAGCGTCAGAGACTTGCCCGAAGTCAGCTTCAACACCACCGTCCCGATCCCGAGCACTTCAGCTTGTGCCTGGTTCGCCATCATAACCACTTCAGAAGTAGGTATATAGGTGGTGAACCACTCCTTACTGGAGCATACATGGCAGGAGGCTCCAGTGTCTACCCACCAGTCAGAGTCAGTCCTTACTGCATCAACCTGTGCAATCATAGCAACTACGTCAGTGATCATAGATACCTTACTAGGCTCTCCTTGCTCTGATTGCTTGGTCTTTTCTTTACACTCATTCTTAAAGTGGCCCTTCTTGCCACACTTGAAGCAAGGCATTTCTGACTTTGGCTTCTTTTTCTTGATAGAAGTTCCCTTGACTTTTAGATTGTCAGGGTTCTTCTTCTTGCTGTGGAAAGCCGCCTGCTTTCCCTTTGGTCCCTTAGTCTGAACCAGATTGGCGTTAGCCAATTGCTTGGACAGTGTGTCCACCTTCAGTTGAGCCCGCATCTGGTCCTCAACATAGATTTCCTGTAGGAGATCTTCAAGGGTGATCTCCAACTTCTTTCTATGCATATTTGCATAGAACTTGCTCCACCCAGCGGGGAGCTTTGAGACAATCCCTCCAACAACAAACTTGTCGGGGAGGGGCATCGCCTCGTCTTCCAACTTCTGTCGCAGTTTCAGGAACTCCTTCACCTGCGGCAGCATAGACTTTTCGTCCTCAAAGAACCACTTGTGATATTTTTCAACCACAAATATTTTACTGCGGTTCTTGTCTTCTTCGTAGAGTTTTTCTAGAGACTCCCATATGTCTCTAGCGATATTCTTCTTAGAATAGGATTCTGCAAGGGAATCTTCCATAGCATTCAGGATAAGGAGCCTGCAAATGCTATTTTCTCTTCTCCACTTGGCCTGAAGTTTAGTAGCCGCAGATATTGCAGCAGCAGACCCAGTATCTGGAACAGTAGGTTCCTCTTCAAGCAGCACGTGATCAACGTCTCTGAGTTGAAGAGTGAGATAAACCTTCCTCTTCCAGACTTGATAATGCTCTCCATCAAACTTTTCTAACTTACAGAAGTCAGTGTTGAGGAGTGAAGCATTAATGTTTTCCATCGTAGCAATAAAGCTTTGAGATTGTTATTGCCGGGAACGCCGGGGCACAATTTTTCGATGGAAAACTGAGAAAATGAAACAGTTATAAAGACAACGTTTCTAATGCAACTCCTTAAAGAAGGTTTTGCAACAGAGATCCAGAAGGATTCTGCAAATTACGAAATCTAAAAGATATCGTAATACACGAATAATCTAAAGAGATTTTCGTGATCGTAGCAAACTGACAGTAGTGCCTTCTAAAAAGAAGATACTGACAGAACTGCTAAAGGCAACAGAAGGATGACAGGCGAGAGATGGAGTTGCTGGGGTGAATTATCACCGTTGCTCAAAGCTTTATTCGTCCTCTGCGAACAGCTTCCAGGAACCAGCAAGGTTGACGGAAAACCTTGGAACACTCCTGCTCTTCTGACTCCTCGGAAGACGGCGAACTCCTCTGGCAATGGCTCTACTCTTCTCTCTCTGTTTGAAGTAACAGAACTCACGCGTACTAAAAAGTACTAGTGTTTGTGTTAAACAACACGCTCACTACTCTGTTGTGTTAAAGAACACTTAGAGTTTTCTCTTTGAAATTCTCTCTGGAATTCTGATTACTTCTGCCCTCTGAGAGAGAGGAGAGAACCTGCATATATAGCCCACGGAGCGGTTGCCAAGCAGTTGCCTGCACTTCAGGGTAGTGGCAGAACCACTCCTGAACATGCAGCAACTGCTGCAACTGTTCCCGCTCTAATATGCCGCCAGCCATACGCACATACGCACTCTACGCACACTGCGTACGCTGCGTACGCTGTGCACACTGCTCGCCTAGCGACGATGCTGACGTGCTAAGTGCAAAGTGCGCCAACAAAACGCCACCTTACGCCTCATGAGCCCTTGAGCCCGAGTCCGAGCCCGAGCCCGAGCCCGAGTCCGAGTCCGAGTCGCTAAGCCCCAACGGGGCTTAGCTCCTATGGAAATAAATTTCCCAAGAGCAAAAAGCTTATAGCTTATTAATTGTTGATTAAGCCTTTATACCATTAATAATTAATCCCACATGGCACACACCCATGTGCACTACATGTGCATCTCCATAAAGACTAAAGACTCATATATATGGAGATACACATTCCTTTCTAGCCGATGTGGGACTAAAAATCAAAACACAAGGCTATAAACCCAACAATCCCCCACATATCTCTATATATATGAGTACGAGTGTTCCCCACAGTAACTGTCCATTATGCTTTTAGGATAGATGCCACTTAAGACTTGAATCTTCCCACGTGAGTCAAAAATCAAACTATAATACAAGAATGGACTAAGCCTTGAATTCTGCATCATAGCTGAAATTCTTTCCACTCACATAATGTAGTTACATGTGCTTCTGGCTGCACATTTAAGGCCGTGTGCCAGCCTGGTTTCAGTGTATAATATTGGGTGTCTACAAGTTTACCCTCAAGAGACGGCCTGATATCTCTTTGTCCATACACTATAGGTGAGTTCTTTATTAAAGAGACATGGCATGAAGCGTCCAACGCTTCCTTTGCGGTGCTACGCCGCTATGACATGGCCTTAAGCCGAGGACCTTACCCCGAATCACCGGGAACCTCATCGTAGTGTCATACTACCCGTAGCATGAGGTCTAGCCCCTTTGTAGTGCCAAACTACCCAGCATGAAGCCTTACGCTTCTGTGCGGTGTTACGCCGCTACGACATGGCTTGCAAGGCCGAGGCTTTATCCCTAGCCGGGTTTACCTCATTGTGGTGTCGTGCCACCCGTAACATGAGGAACACCTCCTCTTTGTAGTGCTGACTACATCCCTCTTTAATTCAATATACAGCATTAGGCTAACTGCCTATTTGCGGTGCTATGCCGCTGTGACTTGGCTAACCTAGCCGAGGCTTTACCTCATTCGAGAACCTCATGGTGGAGTCACCGCCACACATAGCATGGAGTCACACTCCTTGTAGTGCTGTGCTACCATGCTTCCTGTAAAGCATACCAGACATTCCAAATGCCTGAGAACTCATTAAGGCATTTAAGCCAACCTTCCACAGGACCTATTTTCCGCAGAAAACAACAGTAGACAACAGTGGTTATAGGTCCGTAACCTCTCCATGCCCAATAGAATATGTACCCACCGTTCCTGATATTCTTCCGATTAGTGGTCCTCCCTTGAACCAAAAGCTAGATGCCTAGTAGATAAATCTTTGAACTAATAGCATAAAACTTTATGGTAGGAATACAATAATACAATATCAGAATGCCTTCAAGCCCATTTTACAAGCTGTGTCATCGACCAGCTGGCGCTTGAGGCCCTTGGTGAACGGATCCGCCAGGTTCTCCTGACTCCGAACATCAATTACTGCAATAACACCTCTCTTGATAAGATCGTGTACTGCCCTGTGCTTCAACCGCACAGTCCTCTTCTTCCCATTGAAGAGGTCATTTGATGCCACTGCCGCAGTCGCCTGGTTGTCGCAGTATATCGGTATTGCCGGTATTTGCGCCCCAACCACTGGAAGATCATACATGAGCTCCCGAAGCCATTCTGCTTCCTCGGCTGCGGTATCAAGTGCAAAGAACTCAGATTCCATGGATGACCGCGAGAGCATAGTCTGCTTCTTCGACTTCCACGATATAGCAGCTCCACCCATTGTGAAAATGTATCCACCTGTGGACCTCTCGCTCTCCACCTCTGAGCACCAACTGGCATCACTGAAGCCTTCCACTACCGACGGATCTCCGCTGTAGTACAGTGCATATGTCTGAGTCTTCTTGAGATATCTCATAACCCGTTCCACAGCTTTCCAGTGTTCAACACCTGGATTGCTCGTAAAACGACTCAGCATTCCCACGGCGAAAGCTATGTCAGGCCTTGTGGCAGTAGTAGCATACATCAAACTCCCGATTACGCTTGCATACTCCAGCTGCCTGACGCTTTCCCCTGAATTAGGCTTCAGCTTCAGATCACACCTGTACGGCGTATCGATCCCTGGAAGATCCCGATACCCATAACGAGTGATCATTTTCTCAATATAATGAGACTGTGACAGCGCTAGTCCAGTGTCTGTCCGGATGATCTTGATCCCTAAGATCACATCAGCTTCCCCCAAGTCCTTCATACTGAACTTGCTTGAGATGAATTTCTTTGTCTCCGTGACACATCTAATATCCGTACCTAGGATAAGCATGTCGTCCACGTACAGACAAACGATCACACCTCTTCCATCAGCGAACTTCGTGTAAACACACTTGTCCGTATCGCTGACCATGTAGCCATTTGACCTTATAACTTTGTCAAATTTCTCATGCCACATCTTGGGAGCCTGTTTAAGACCGTACAAGGATTTCACCAACTTGCAGACTTTGTCTTCAAGACCTCTGATGACAAATCCCTCTGGCTGTTGCATGTAAATCTCTTCGGTCAGCTCGCCATTTAGAAAAGCCGTATTCACATCCATCTGATGTATCACCATCTTATTTATTACTGCGAGAGCAATCAACATTCTGATGGTGGTCATCCGGGCTACTGGAGCATATGTGTCAAAGTAGTCAATCCCCTGCTTCTGAGAAAACCCCTTAGCTACCAACCTAGCCTTGAACTTGTCAATAGTTCCGTCTGCTTTCATCTTCTTCTTGAAGATCCATTTGCATCCGATGGGTTTCGCTCCTTCAGGAAGATCAACCAACACCCAAGTGTTATTTGAGGTGATGGAATCAATCTCATTGTCAATCGCCTCCTTCCAGAAAACCGCGTCTCTGGTCTTCATCGCCTCATCATAGGTAAGTGGATCTGCTTCCACATGATAGGTGACAAAGTCACTTCCGAAGTCCTTCGGCCTCCTCACACGCTTAGCTGACGGCTCAGCTTGTTCTGGTTCAATCGTTGTATCAACAACAACATCTTCTTGGACCACATCTTCATTGAAGACTTCAGTCTCTTGTGCACCCTCATTATTCTCCGGAACATCCGGAAGAACAATATTCTTGTGCTTTGCAAACTTGTCTTCAAAATATTCTGCATCGCGAGATTCAATGATATGATTTGACTCAATATCAAGAAATCTCCGAGCATCACTCTTCTCGGCATACCCCAAGAAGATCGTCTTTGTAGTCCTTGTCCCAAGCTTCTGAATCTTCAGATCTGGAAGCTTGACATATGCCAGACACCCCCACACTCGAATAACATTCAAGTTAGGTCTGACTTTGAACCAGAGTTCATGAGGAGTAATATCAGAAGTTGCATGAGGCACTCTATTTAGAATAAAAGTGGCCGTCAATGCAGCTTCTCCCCAGTAGCACTTAGGAAGGCCAGCAGTCAACAACATTGAATTTATTATTTCTGTCAACGTCCTGTTCTTCCTCTCAGCTACTCCGTTTGATTGAGGAGAGTACGGAGCCGTAGTCTCATTGACAATTCCATGTTCCTTACAGAACGATGCGAATTCATGAGACCTGTACTCCCCACCTCGATCACTTCTTATCCTTTTGAGTTGTTGTCCAGTCTGTCGCTCAACTTCAGCTCTGAACTCCTTGAACTTCTCGAATGCTTCGTCTTTAGCCTTCAGCAAGTAGACGAACGCATACTTTGAGAAGTCATCGATGAAGGTTATGAAATACTTCATCCCGGCCTTTGTAGAGAACTGTTTGAAGTCACAGATATCGGAGTGAACCAACTCCAGAAGATCTGTACTTCGATTAACCCGAGGAAAGGGTTTCCTTGTGATCTTCATTTGAGCACAAACTTCACATTTCTCTACCTTACCCCCACATTTGGAGATAAGTCCTAGACTAGACATTCTGTTTATTCGTTTACAATGAACATGTCCTAGCCTATTATGCCACAACTCAAGAGTATAAGCAGAATGAGTGACTTCATTAATAACATTAATTACATTGGACTGATTTACAAGCTGAATCTTGAACATTCCTTCGGTATAAAAAGCTTTCCCGAAATATGTTCCCTTGATAGACATCACCATCTGGCCAGCATTGATGTCCATCCTGAGGCCTGCATTGCAGAGTAGGCCTCCCGAGATCAGGTTCTTGGTGATAGCAGGAACGTGCTTCACGCCTTGAAGCGTCAGAGACTTGCCCGAAGTCAGCTTCAACACCACCGTCCCGATCCCGAGCACTTCAGCTTGTGCCTGGTTCGCCATCATAACCACTTCAGAAGTAGGTGTATAGGTAGTGAACCACTCCTTACTGGAGCATACATGGCAAGAGGCTCCAGTGTCTACCCACCAGTCAGAGTCAGTCCTTACTGCATCAACCTGTGCAATCATAGCAACTACGTCAGTGATCATAGATACCTTACTAGGCTCTCCTTGCTCTGATTGCTTGGTCTTTTCTTTACACTCATTCTTAAAGTGGCCCTTCTTGCCACACTTGAAGCAAGGCATTTCTGACTTTGGCTTCTTTTTCTTGATAGAAGTTCCCTTGACTTTTAGATTGTCAGGGTTCTTCTTCTTGCTGTGGAAAGTCGCCTGCTTTCCCTTTGGTCCCTTGGTCTGAACCAGATTGGCGTTAGCCAATTGCTTGGACAGTGTGTCCACCTTCAGTTGAGCCCGCATCTGGTCCTCAACATAGATTTCCTGTAGGAGATCTTCAAGGGTGATCTCCAACTTCTTCCTATGCATATTTGCATAGAACTTGCTCCACCCAGCGGGGAGCTTTGAGACAATCCCTCCAACAACAAACTTGTCGGGGAGGGGCATCGCCTCGTCTTCCAACTTCTGTCGCAGTTTCAGGAACTCCTTCACCTGCGGCAGCATAGACTTTTCGTCCTCAAAGAACCACTTGTGATATTTTTCAACCACAAATATTTTACTGCGGTTCTTGTCTTCTTCGTAGAGTTTTTCTAGAGACTCCCATATGTCTCTAGCGATATTCTTCTTAGAATAGGATTCTGCAAGGGAATCCTCCATAGCATTCAGGATAAGGAGCCTGCAAATGCTATTTTCTCTTCTCCACTTGGCCTGAAGTTTAGTAGCCGCAGATATTGCAGCAGCAGACCCAGTATCTGGAATAGTAGGTTCCTCTTCAAGCAGCACGTGATCAACGTCTCTGAGTTGAAGAGTGAGATAAACCTTCCTCTTCCAGACTTGATAATGCTCTCCATCAAACTTTTCTAACTTACAGAAGTCAGTGTTGAGGAGTGAAGCATTAATGTTTTCCATCGTAGCAATAAAGCTTTGAGATTGTTATTGCCGGGAACGCCGGGGCACAATTTTTCGATGGAAAACTGAGAAAATAAAACAGTTATAAAGACAACGTTTCTAATGCAACTCCTTAAAGAAGGTTTTGCAACAGAGATCCTGAAGGATTCTGCAAATTACGAAATCTAAAAGATATCGTAATACACGAATAATCTAAAGAGATTTTCGTGATCGTAGCAAACTGACAGTAGTGCCTTCTAAAAAGAAGATACTGACAGAACTGCTAAAGGCAACAGAAGGATGACAGGCGAGAGATGGAATTGCTGGGGTGAATTATCACCGTTGCTCAAAGCTTTATTCGCCCTCTGCGAACAGCTTCCAGGAACCAGCAAGGTTGACGGAAAACCTTGGAACACTCCTGCTCTTCTGACTCCTCGGAAGACGGCGAACTCCTCTGGCAATGGCTCTACTCTTCTCTCTCTGTTTGAAGTAACAGAACTCACGCATACTAAAAAGTACTAGTGTTTGTGTTAAACAACACGCTCACTACTCTGTTGTGTTAAAGAACACTTAGAGTTTTCTCTCTGAAATTCTCTCTGGAATTCTGATTACTTCTGCCCTCTGAGAGAGAGGAGAGAACCTGCATATATAGCCCACGGAGCGGTTGCCAAGCAGTTGCCTGCACTTCAGGGTAGTGGCAGAACCACTCCTGAACATGCAGCAACTGCTGCAACTGTTCCCGCTCTGATATGCAGCCAGCCATACGCACATACGCACTCTACGCACACTGCGTACGCTGCGTACGCTGCGCACACTGCTCGCCTAGCGACGATGCTGACGTGCTAAGTGCAAAGTGCGCCAACAAAACGCCACATTACGCCTCATGAGCCCTTGAGCCCGAGCCCGAGCCCGAGTCGCTAAGCCCCAACGGGGCTTAGCTCCTATGGAAATAAATTTCCCAAGAGCAAAAAGCTTACAGCTTATTAATTGTTGATTAAGCCTTTATACCATTAATAATTAATCCCACATGGCACACACCCATGTGCACTACATGTGCATCTCCATAAAGAGTAAAGACTCATATATATGGAGATACACATTCCTTTCTAGCCGATGCGGGACTAAAAATCAAAACACAAGGCTATAAACCCAACAATTACGATTACATTACAGTGAACCAAACGCAACCTTAAGTTTTTTTAAGCACCACCAAAACCCTTTTAAAGTTTTTGAAGATCCTTAATGAGCTGGTTTGGATTTCGAAATACTTTGAATAACCTGAAAAATGTCGTTGGTTTATAAAATGCAACATTGTTTGCTCCGTTGTTGTTGATTTTCTTTTGTAATCTCTCGTTGAACGGTTGTAACAATTATTACATTACTTTTTATAAAAATATTTCCTTCACATTATTTTATCGAAAAGTAAATGATGATTTTGCTGGAAGAATAAATTGTCAGAGGTAATCATTAACATGACATAGATATGATAAGACTTTACTGGGGGACAAGAATGGACTATCAGAGTAATCATTAATGTGATAGAAATAATTGACTGGGGATTGATCGTTAGAGGTAATCATTAACTTGACGAATTCAAAAACTTTGCTAGGAAAGTTTGTAGGCATTGCTGGGATGATTTGCTTCCTGTAAAGCAGGCAGATTTAACACCGATAGAGGTAAGAATTTAACATAATGGGATATGACCATCAGAGGTTATGTCAGTTGGACAGTTTTATGATTACTTCGCCAAGGATGAGAGAGGGACTTCTGCGGTCATTGCTCTCTTGGGGAATTTCTTTGATTTGGCGGTAACTTGGCTAGGGGGCCTTGATTTGGCAGCAACTTTATAGGAGACAGGACTTAGTATTTAGAGGTATAATGTTATCATAAGTTGTCAAGCAGAGAATGATATTACCCCTCAGATATTTTGTATCAAAGACGTTATCCTCCTTTGATTCTGAATATGCAGTTGCTATTGTCGGCAGATTAAGCTACGTCAAGATTGTCGTACTCTTCTTCACTCTTGATGTTGAGGGAACATAGTCTTTCAACTGATTATTCAAAAATTTAATTAGCTTGTTGTTGGAGTTTTTTCCAAGGGTGATAGCGCCCATGCACACATCTAGTTGGTCTAGTTGACAATGGATGCATCTTACGATGCCTCAGCTTGCTCAACCCCCCACACAACATATGAGATCCGGAGAATATGATCCCCAACTCGCCATATTGCCGGATGTTGCTGGCATATCTAGGTCCCTTAGCCGAGTCTTTTGAAGAGACTTTGTTAGCGCCGGGACACAATTTTTTGATGGAAAACTGAGAATATGAAACAATTGTAAGAACAATATTCCAACACAACACTTTTAGGAAGGTTGCGCAAGTATAACGAAGATCTAAGAAGATCTCGTTATTATATTACGAGAATCTAAAAAGATTTCGTAATCCACAGCAGCATATGATATACGAGAATCTAAGAAGATTTCGTAATCACAGCAACGAAGAAAATGACAGGCGAAAGATGAAAGATGGTCTGCTGGGGTGAATGATCTCCGTTGCTCAAAGCTATATTCGCCCCACACGAATAGCTTCCAGGAACCAGCAAGTTCGTCGGAGAACTTTGGAACACTTCTGCTCTTCTTACTCCTCGGATCGTACACGGACTCCCGTGCAAAAGCAACGCTGGTGCAAAGCTTCTCTTCTCTCTGACAGGCTCTGTTTTATCACGCCCCAGAACCAGAATACTGGAGAGCGGGGGAATGACTCAGCCAGCTACGTATTACGGGTAGATGAATACCGTATAATACGATCAATGCTGTCTAAAAGACAAGGGGGTGCATACTGTTGGGAAAGAAGCGCGGAAACCTTTCCCCAAACCGGAGAGTACCTGCGAGAGGACCGAGCAAACAACGCACGAACCCAAAAACAAGCACACAAAAACAACCACGCAGACACAGAGAATTTTTGACGTGGAAATCCTTGCGGGAAAAACCACGGGACGAACGGAGTCCAACCCTGAGAAGCCTCCACTAATGGAATAGAAGAATTACACCCTCTACAAACTCCTCCCGATCCAAATCGGATCCCCACAACACTCAGAGACAAGAACAATGATCACAAGGCTACGAAGAACGAGAACGACGAGTAGAGATTACCCGAAACACGATCTCCTTCGAAAACGACCTTCAATCCTCCGTCTTCTTCTCCGAAGTTGCAATGGCACTCTTGCCTCCTTCTCTCTCAAACTTGTGTTATGTTGCGCTTATGAATTAGGGTTGAGAAAACTCAATATATCTCCCTAATCCCGCAACCAACCTGGACCGTTGGATTAGATCCAATGATGAAAACTCATCCAGAAATCCGCTTCAGCCCTCCGACACACAGAGTTCGGCCAGAACTCTGTGTGGGGCAACCAGCACTGGGTGGCCAAACCCTGGAACGGCCAGACCGAGTTCGGCCAGAACTCGGCCTGGGACCGAGTTCGGCCCGAACTCGGCAGACTTGGTCCAGAACCCCCTTTGGGGCAGCAGCAGCAGTAACAACTACTCCCGAGCTTCTCCGACGTCGGACGGCGCTCGTCGCACTCCGGGATCTTCTCCACATAGGTTGGGAACCCCACCCACTCCAACAAATCTCCCCCTTCACAACTATAGGGAGGACGTCGTCATCCCGACGATCTGCCTGCAGTACTCAAACTTCCCCCTTGGTAGAATCTTCGTGAACATATCAGCTCCGTTGTCATCTGTATGCACCTTCTCAAGCTCCGCGTCCTTCTTCTCAACCACATCCCGTATCCAATGATACCGAGTCTCGATGTGCTTGGACCAGCTATGAAACGTCTGATTCTTCACAAGATGGATAGCACTCTGACTGTCGCAAAGCAAAGTATACTGCTCCTGCTTCAGTCCCATTTCCTGCAACAGCTTCTTCATCCACAACAGCTCCTTGCAAGCCTCCGTCGCCGTAATATATTCCGTCTCCGTCGTCGACAAGGCAACACACTTCTGCAACCGCGACTGCCACGACACCGCTCCTCCCGCAAACATCATCACATAGCCTGAAGTCGATCGTCTCGTGTCTACATCTCCAGCCATATCAGCGTCGGTATACCCAACCAGCTTCGGCTCGTCACCACCAAAGGAAAGTCTCCAACCAGCAGTGCCCTGAAGATATCGTAGAATCCACTTGACCGCACTCCAGTGTACCCTTCCAGGATTCGAAAGATACCTGCTAACCGTACCAACTGCATGAGCAATATCTGGCCTCGTACACACCATGGCATACATAAGGCTTCCCACAGCTGAGGCATATGGAACCCGCTCCATATCTTCCTTTTCGTCCTCGGTAGATGGACACTGCTCCTCAGTGAACTTAAAGTGAACCGCGAGGGGGAAACTCACTTTCTTCGACCCGTCCATCCCGAAACGCTGAAGTACCCGGTGAATGTACTTCTTTTGGGACAAGTGTAGCAGCTTGGACTCTCTCTCTCGGCTGATCTCCATCCCAAGAATAGTCTTCGCTGCGCCCAAATCCTTCATAGAGAAGGCCGCGCCCAGTTGGCGCTTCAACTCCGCTATCCTAGTGGCATTCCGACCCACTAATAGCATATCATCTACATAGAGCAATAAAATGATAAAATCATCTTCGGCAAAATACCTCACAAATGCACGATGGTCCGACGTCGTCCGTGCATAACCATGCTCCCCCATAAACGACTCGAACTTTCTGTACCACTGCCTCGAAGCCTGCTTCAGACCATACAAGCTCTTCCTCAACCGGCAGACCAAATGTGACTTGCCCTTCTCACAGAATCCCTCCGGCTGCTCCATGTACAACTCCTCCTCAAGATCACCGTGGAGGAACGCCGTCTTCACGTCCATCTGCTCGACCTCCAAGTCGAAACTGGCTGCTAATGCTAGCACCACCCGAATAGACGAATGCTTGACGACAGGCGAAAAGATCTCATCATAATCCACGCCTTTCCGCTGACCGTAGCCCTTGACTACCAGCCTCGCTTTGTATCGAGGGCGAGTAGCATCATCCGTCTGCTTCACTCTGAACACCCATCGATTTTTCAAAGCCTTCTTGCCCTTTGGCAACCGCACCAGATCATAAGTAGAATTGGTGTGCAAGGAACTCATCTCCTCCTGCATAGCTACCATCCACTCCTGCCTGTGTTCGTCTTCCATAGCCTCTACGAAACTTTCGGGCTCTCCCCCGTCAGTCAATAGCACATACTCATCCGACGAGTATCTCGTAGATGGTCGACGATCCCTGTTGCTCCTTCTCAGTGGAGCCACTGGTGCTGGCTGTATACCGACAGCCTCCTCCCCTTCAGGAACTGCCTCTCCGGCATGCTCATCCTCCTGAGGGACACCCTGACCACTATCAGCAGGCTGATGATCAAGGTTGGGAGCAACTCCATGTACCGGCTCCCCCATAACTGGATCCTCCGCGATGTCCTCTGGAAATTGCTCGAAGCGAAATGACTCTAACTCAGGCAATTCCTCAGCCTCAGAAGGCGTCTCGGAATCCTGAGTGTTGGTCATGGTCTGATCCTCGACGAACACCACGTCCCTGCTTCTGTAGAGCTTTCCTTCCACTGGGTCGTAGAGTCTATAGCCAAACTCATCCCGACCGTAGCCGACAAAGATGCATCGCCTCGTCTTCGGCTCAAGTTTGGTCCTCTCGTCCTTCGGTACATGCACGAAGGCCTTACAACCAAACGCCCGCAGGTGACTGTATGACGGCTCCTTGCCGTACCATACTTTGTCAGGCACATCACCCTGCAAAGGAGCACTAGGAGACAAATTAATAATATAAGCAGCTGTGAGAAGAGCCTCACCCCAATAACTGCCCGGCAAGTTTGCTTCTGACAGCAAACACCGCACCCTCTCCATCAGTGTCCTGTTCATGCGCTCCGCTACACCATTGAGCTGAGGTGTCTTTGGCGGAGTCTTCTGGTGTCGTATCCCTTGCTCTCTGCAATACGCATCAAAGGGACCGATGTATTCGCCGCCATTGTCGGACCGAACACACAACAACTTCTTGCCCGTCTCCCTTTCAACGGAGGCCTGAAACTTCTTGAAAGTAGGCAGCACCTGATCCTTGGTCTTTAAGGCATAGACCCAAACCTTCCTGGAACAGTCATCAATAAAAGTCACAAAGTAAGAAGCACCACCAAGAGATTTTACCTTCATAGGACCGCAGACATCCGAGTGAATCAACTCGAGCAACGCCGGCTTCCTCGAACTTGGGTGACTCTGGAAAGACACCCTATTTTGCTTCCCAGCCAAACAGTGCGTGCATTTCTCCAACTTTGTAGACTTGAGCCCCGGAATCACTTTCCTGTTCACCAAGTAGCTCATCCCCTTCTCGCTGATATGGCCGAGCCGCCTGTGCCACAACTCGGTAGACGCGTCACTGACTGCGTTCACCTCCTGTGCCCCCTCTGCGCTCCCCTCCATATAGTAGAGACCGGACTTCTTGCTTCCTCTGGCAATCACCATCGAACCTCTGGAAAGCTTCCACTGACTATTCCCGAAGAGACTGAAGAATCCCTCGTCATCCAACCTTCCAACCGACACCAGGTTGAAACGGATATCAGGGACATAACGAACATCCTTGAGAACAAGAACCGCACCCGTCTTCGTTCTCAAATGCACATCTCCAACGGCAACCGCCTTCGACACATCTCCGTTGCCCATCTTCAACACGCCACAGTCGCCTGTCGTGTAAGTGGCAAACAGTGCCCTATTGTGAGATACATGTGCTGAAGCCCCTGAGTCCACCAGCCAAGAATTGTCATCGCAGGCGAGGTTAGTAATGACCTCATCACCTTCGACGATCACATCGCCTCCATGCGTCGAGGCCGCCGCTGTAGTGTTCTCTTCTTGCTTTCCCTTGTCGCCCTTCTTCTCCTTCTTCCAAGCGAAACAATTCCGCTTGATATGGCCCTTCTTATCGCAATGATAACACTCTGAGTCCTCGTAACGACCCTTGTACTTCCCCCTGCTCTTGTCTCTGCCACCACCTGGACCCCTGCTTTTGCCCCTTCCGCGGCTCTCTGAAACAAGTGCCTCTGAGTGGTGGGATGTGGATAAAGTGCCCTGAGAACGTCTCCGCATCTCTTCATTCAACACCCCGCTCTTGGCAAACTCCAGACTGACCACGCCCTCTGGAGCAGAAGCGATCATAGATACTCGTACGATCTTCCACGAGTCTGGCAAGGTACACAGCAGCCACAGTCCCTGAACTTCATCGTCGAACTTGACTCCCATAGAAGATAGCTGGTCAACCACGCCCTGGAACTCACTCAAGTGATCCGAAATAGACGTCCCATCCTTGTACCGCAGACCCATCATCGTTCGGATCAGGAATAACTTGTTTACCCCGGTCTTCTTCGCATACAAGGATTCCAGCTTATCCCACAACGTCTTCGCGTGCTCAATATTGGCAACGTGGTTGTACACGTTCTCATCAACAAACTGCCGTATGTACCCACACACCTGTATGTGCTCGAACGTCCAGTCCTCCTCGGATTTATCACTGGGCCTCTCGGATGCAAATACGGGTAGATGCAGCTTCTTGACAAATAGCAAATCCTTCATCTTGCTCCGCCAATAATGATAGTTTGTGCCATTGAGGTTCACCATGCGCACCGGCTTCGCGTCCATCTCTCCTCTCTGGTTCCTCTGTCAACTCCTGACACCCTTTGAACCAAAAGCTCTGATACCACTCTGTTGGGAAAGAAGCGCGGAAACCTTTCCCCAAACCGGAGAGTACCTGCGAGAGGACCGAGCAAACAACGCACGAACCCAAAAACAAGCACACAAAAACAACCACGCAGACACAGAGAATTTTTGACGTGGAAACCCTTGCGGGAAAAACCACGGGACGATCGGAGTCCAACCCTGAGAAGCCTCCACTAATGGAATAGAAGAATTACACCCTCTACAAACTCCTTCCGATCCAAATCGGATCCCCACAACACTCAGAGACAAGAACAATGATCACAAGGCTACGAAGAACGAGAACGACGAGTAGAGATTACCCGAAACACGATCTCCTTCGAAAACGACCTTCAATCCTCCGTCTTCTTCTCCGAAGTTGCAATGGCACTCTTGCCTCCTTCTCTCTCAAACTTGTGTTATGTTGCGCTTATGAATTAGGGTTGAGAAAACTCAATATATCTCCCTAATCCCGCAACCAACCTGGACCGTTGGATTAGATCCAATGATGAAAACTCATCCAGAAATCCGCTTCAGCCCCCCGACACACAGAGTTCGGCCAGAACTCTGTGTGGGGCAACCAGCACTGGGTGGCCAAACCCTGGAACGGCCAGACCGAGTTCGGCCAGAACTCGGCCTGGGACCGAGTTCGGCCCGAACTCGGCAGACTTGGTCCAGAACCCCCTTTGGGGCAGCAGCAGCAGTAACAACTACTCCCGAGCTTCTCCGACGTCGGATGGCGCTCGTCGCACTCCGGGATCTTCTCCACATAGGTTGGGAACCCCACCCACTCCAACACATACTACATGAAAGTCTCTCTATGGTCACTTCACATCTATTGTCTCAATCATTCAAACAAAAAACAGTAAATAGAGAACATATAAGATAAAGCAGTAAGGCATCCCAAACGCTCAGTCAAAATGTTCTTGATATCTGGCTTTACAAAATATAGCCAGATGATGTAGCAAAGTATACACAATAGTTTATCAGCTGCAGCATGACTTAGTTATAATTATGCAAAAATAAGTACAAGACGATCCGACTAACATGTCGGTGCCAAACGTCAAAGTATAAAGTAAATAACAAAACGAGCGGGGAAGTAAGGAACCCACTCGAGTCCTCCCGCGATCATTCCTCTAGTATTGACCATCTTGGAGGTGGAAGTAAGCTGAGTCCTCGAGAACCGGCTCTAAATCTGGCCATGCAAAACCAGAGAGGTTAGACCTCTAATAGCAAGTACCACAAGCACGACATGAAAATTAAAACCAGTGATAAGATTTAAGGATATAATACATAGATCTCTGCTTGCTACTGGGATTCACACAACATCACGACACTTCAAACCAACTTCCCAACCAAACAAGGACAGAAGTTGACCCGTCGTGCCCTGACATTCTGATCATCTCAGTTAGTAAATAGAGTAGGTACAGTATACAAACAAATCAATTTAAACGGCCATGCAACTACTACGGCTTACTATTGTGAGTTCCAAGTTACCTTAGAATTATGCAATAAGGATTCATCAGTTCTTACTATGTGCAAACAAGGCTAGTTTATCCAATCAATCAATTGCGCCAATCATGAATTAGACGAGTCCCAGCGGGACGCCCGTCATCAATATACAATAAATAATCTAAGCAGATATCGCTCCCTGCCCGTGTGGCAGATTTGCAGTATCTGTGGGGACCAGCAGGCCTGTCGGACACTAATAGTCCCAAAGAGGGATGCCATGTAAGAACTCGGGAATCCATTCTCTCCATGCAATCATTATTTTATTTAACTTAATAGCATCTATGTTAAGTGAAATCCCATGCCGTGGATCATGGTCATTCAGAATGAGTACCTTCTGTACAAAGTACGATATGTCCAACTCTACAACGATACCCGTGCGGTTAGGTTGTAGGTCTTACATAGCGTAATACAATAATCAAAACTAACCACGAAATAATCATGCATTGACCATAAATTATACATGCTGCTTTTGTAAAATAAAATAAATAAATAAATTGAAGCCTGCATGTGTCTGTATGTCAATACTAGGGATCGGCCAATCGATTACAATAGTTCATAGTTAATATGAACGTGTCTCATTCATTCAATTCAATAAGACGACTAGCCAGTCTCTTAGTTTCATCTAGAAACGCATGATCAATTATTAGTCAAGATAACAATCAATGTCAATTCGTAACAAGGCATGAAAGTCAACTATTATTTAGTATGGTCGAGTCTACAACTCTCAAGGTTAAATTCCAGTCATTCGGGGTATCTTTAAATCAATTCACGACACATGGTACATTCAACGTAACAATCTATATCAAAGAAGATATTAACATATCATGATTATATCAAGTTCATGCCAAAAGGCGTAAGGATATAATGGGAGAATTATCATGCCAACATAAAGTGAATAAAGTATAAAGCAAAGGTAACACCAAGGTTGGATTACGCCAAGGCTAGTTTATACCATGATTAGTCTATGCCAAAGTTTTACGCTAAGGCCATCGGGTTACGCCAAGCTCTACGCTAAGGCAAATACGCACGTAAAGAAAGTACGCTCAAATAAAGGAACAAGTTGCGCGTAAAAACTCGTTTTACGCCGAGCCAAAAAGTACGCGTAAAAAATGTTGTGCGTAAAAAGATTAGAGTTTTACGCAAGGAACACTGTGCGCATAAAATATTGCATGCGTAAAGGATCGGGCCACGAGTAAAAGTTGTTCGTGTAAAGAGTCAAGTTTTACGCCTGAAACGCTGTGCGCGTAGAAAGATTACGCCAAGTCAAGTAGACTTGCGTAAAATAGTTTTACGCTGACACGAGTGATCGTGGGCGTAAAACTCGGCATTACACGGACACGTATAACGTGGACGTAAAACTCAATATTATGCCAACACGTAACAACGTGGGCGTAAAACTCAATATTACGCTAACACGTAACAACATGGGCATAAAACTCAATATTACGCTAACACGTAACAACATGGGCGTAAAACTCAATATTACGCCAACACGTAACAACGTGGGCGTAAAGTTTCTCCTGAACTCCAATTCCCATGGAACCTTCGTTCCAAGCCAGAAATGGGGTTTACATGGGTCAGAATGGCGTATAACACAACCTCAACAATCTGGAATGAACAAAACTTGGAAATAAGGAAGTTTGACAGATCAAAACCACTGAAATCCAAAAAATAGCAATTTCTAGATCTACTAAAAATAAGACTTCAAAATAAAAAATGCCAAGTTCTAAACTCTCTTAGGAGATAAATGAACCATAAAAAAGTATAGGTTCTCAAGTGGAGCAAGATGTACTTGCCTATGGGTTTTGGTAGGTGGAGAGAGTTATGAGAAAGAAGAAGAGTAATGAGAAGAAGTAATGAAGAGAGAGAAAAGGGGATGGGGCTTAAATAGGGGGTGTTGGGTTCGGTTCATGATGAACCAACATAAACCCGAGAATAAACCAACCTTGGCCGAACCTAAAGCAAGCTAAAGCAGAGAATAAAAGCAGAAAGTAAAATGCAGAAAATTAATTAGCGTGAAATTAAATACAAAATAATACATGATAAATATTAAATAAATACATTCGAGCGGTACACGTATTAGAATACGTATTCTGGGAACGGGGAGTGACATCTCTACCCTCCTTAGAAAAATTTTGTCCTCG
Source organism: Iris pallida (assembly GCA_029216955.1). Classification (NCBI taxonomy): domain Eukaryota; kingdom Viridiplantae; phylum Streptophyta; class Magnoliopsida; order Asparagales; family Iridaceae; genus Iris; species Iris pallida. The sequence continues at coordinate 5,260,401 of JANAVB010044814.1, read as the reverse complement.
AAATTTCAAATCCAAGCAGGATAGGAACATCAAAGCTAAACTAATCTAAATACAAGCAATTTAAGCAAGCAATCATTTTACAATGTCCATAGCAAGTAACATATCTATATTTAACAATCTACGATATCAAGTAATTTCTACTCATAGGGCGACAAGCATGCGGAGTTAAGACAATCAAGGTATACAGAAAGAGATATACCTTGCGAGTCAAATAGGTGCGGATACCGTGATCGGATATCATCCTCACGTTCCCATGTTGACTCTCCTAAGGAATGATGACCCCAAGCAACCCGGACAAGGCTAATTGTTCGGTTCTTGAGTATCTTCTCCCTTCGGTCCAAGATGGACACCGGCTGCTCCTCACACTACCAAAATACAGTAAATTAGCGACGGACAATTAGCGACATAAATTTTCAGTCGGCGTTAGCGACGGCTTCGTGGCCGCTCGCCGACGGATTACCGACCACACGCCTTTACATTTTTTATTTTAATTTTAGGGGAGGAAGGTCGCACATCCGTCGCTAGGGTGTCGGAGATATAGCGACGGAAGGCCAGTCGTCGCTACTCAGTCGATTATTTGGCAAGATTTGTGTAGAGAATTGGCAGGATATTTCTTCGACTACGTAGCGACGGATATTCAGTCGGCAAGTATCAAAAATTGCGACTACCGGGCGACGGACTATAAGCCGTCGCTAGTCCGTCGCTAAATATACGTTCCAGACTTTAAATAAAACGGCGGGGGGAACTTTTCGCATTTTCCCCAAATTCACTCTCTCTCTCTCCTCTTTTTCTCTCTCTCTCTTTCTCTTCTGCGGCTTTGGTGATCGGCGTCGGTATCGGCGCCGGCGTCCTCTCCTCTCTCTCTCTCTCTCGAAGGTAATCCCTTCTCTCTCTCTCTCTTTCTCTTGCGATGTCGTATAGGGGCAGCGGGGGCGGCGGGCTTGGGGCGGGGGCGTCGGAGACTGGGCGGCGGGCTTGGGGCGGGGGCGTCGGGGGCTGGGCGGCGGGCTTGGGGCTGGGGCGTCGGGGGCTGGACGGCTGGCTTACGTCGGAGGCTGGGCGGCGGGCTTGGGGCGGGGGCGTCGGGGGCTGGGCGGCGGGCTTGGGGCTGGGGCGTCGGGGGCTGGGCGGCTGGCTTGGGTCGGGGGCTGGGCGGTGGGCTTGGGGCGGGGGAGTCGGGGGCTGGGCGGCGGGCTTGGGGCGGGGGCGTCGGGGGCTGGGCGGCTGGCTTGGGGCGGGGGTGTCGGGGGCTGGGCGGCGGGCTTGGGGCTGGGGCGTCGGGGGCTGGACGGGGGCGTCGGAGGCTGGACGGCGGGCTTGGGGCGGGGGCGTCGGGGGCTGGGCGACGGGCTTGGGGCGACGGCGTCGGGGACTGAGCGGCTGGCTTGGGGCGGGAGCGTCGGGGGTATATGCAACCGACGCACAGCCATAAGTACTCTTCATATATATATGCAACCGAACTACTGGGCGGCGGGCTTGGGGCGGCGGGCTTTGGTCGGGGGCAGCGGGGGGCTTTGCTTCTCAAATTCATCTGAGTTTATATATTGGCTATATAACGTGTTATCCATATTGGGTGTTATCCATTAGTTGGTGTTGTTTGGATTAGTAAATATGAATATGGGGTTTAGATTCATGGTGTATATGTTCACTGTCTCAAGGACAGTACGAGTTCTATCAGTTGTGTGCTTCTATATAGATGTATATATCTATACATCTAGCTGTGATATACATATGTGTATGCGACAATCTCAGTTAGCGACGGACTAGTGACCGGTTAGCGACGGATATTTCCAGCTCCATTTGCTTTAATCTACGGTACGACATGGTGATCAGGACATAGTCCCTGCAGCCATTCGACTGGCGAGGCAGAAACTATGTAGCCGTAGATAAAGTTGACTGTCCTCCGACCCTTATCCCTCGGCAATGATGATACGACAACCTATCACTATATCATATATAGTAGTAGATGATGTCTTAGTATTACATTATGTGAGTTCATCTTGATTCTGTTATATCCTTCAGATACTAGATACGATAAGAACATATACTACACGATATGTATACAGAATATAGATGATTCATACTAATGTAGTCTAGAATGAATTTTGGGTTGTGTTTTGAGCCATCCGTTCTCACACTTAAAACACATAGGAATTAGTAGTGTGAGAGCGCCGGAGGGGGAGAGGAGAGAGAGAGAGAGAGTAAAATGGTACGACATGGTGAAGTCGTACTGTATTTTGGCTCCAGTTCTAGCTCCATTTGCATTAATCTACGGTACGACATGGTGATCAGGACATAGTCCCTACAGCCATTCGACTGGCGAGGCAGAAACTATGTAGCTGTAGATAAAGTTGACTGTCCTCCGACCCTCATCCCGCGGCAATGATGATACGACAACCTATCACTATATCTTATATAGTAGTAGATGATGTCTTAGTATTGTATTATGTGAGTTCATCTTGATTCTGTTATATCCTTCAGATACTAGATACGATAAGAACATATACTACACGATATGTATACAGAATATAGATGATTCACACTAATGTATGCTAGAATGAATTTTGGGTTGTGTTCTGAGCCATCCGTTCTTACACTTAAAACACATAGGAATTAGTAGTGTGAGAGCGTCGGAGAGAGTGAAAGCGCCGGAGGGGGAGGAGAAGAGAGAGAGAGAGAGAGAGAGAGTAAAATGGTACGACATGGTGAAGTAGTACTATATTTTGGCTCCAGTTTCAGCTCCATTTGTATTAATCTACGGTACGACATGGTGATCAGTACATAGTCCCTACAGCCATTCGACTGGCGAGGCAGAAACTATGTAGCCGTAGATAAAGTTGACTGTACTCCGACCCTCATCCCTCGGCAATGATGATACGACAACCTATCACTATATCTTATATAGTAGTAGATGATGTCTTAGTATTACATTATGTGAGTTCATCTTGATTCTGTTACATTCTTCAGATACTAGATACGATAAGAACATATACTACACCATATGTACAGAACATAGATAATTTACACTAATGTATGCTAGAATGAATCTTGGATTGTGTTCTGAGCCATCCGTTCTCACACTTGGCAAAAAATCAAAATTTTTATACTTTATCGGCTTTCGAAAATGCACTCAAATTACATGATGGTTCCTTTAGTTAGCTTGCTTATGTTACAATTATATTATTTGTGACTATCGATCTTACCAAATGGCATCCATGACCCGAGGAACGGCACGTCGTTTGAGGGAAACAGTGAATGCTGAGGTGGCTCCTCCTACAGTTAAGAAGGAAGTGGCACCGGTTGCTAGTGAGACCGGGAGTTCTATTCATCCAGCACCGGTAGCTAGTGAGACCGGGAGTTCTATTCATGCAGCACTTGCAAGGGATGACATCTCTCCTCACGTCAAAGATCTCGCTTTTTCGAGGTGGTTGCGTGATCATATCACTGAGCATTTGCGTGAGCTGCGTGGTTCTCATTAGCTATTAGTACTTATTTGTATTGGACTATTTGTATTGGGTTATTTTTGTATTAGACTATTTGTATTGGACTACATATATGAATTAGTACTGTGTCAATCTCTGGATTGTATTGGACTACGATATGGTGATCAGGACATAGTCCCTGCAGCCATTCGACTGGCGAGGCAGAAACTATGTATCCGTAGATAAAATTGACTGTCCTTCGACCCTCATCCCTCGGCAATGATGATACGACAACTAACAAGAGAGGATACTCTGAGAGATCCATCTGAGTAGGACGTATACTCTGAGAGATCACCTTTACAAGAATGATATCAGTAGTAGGATTGAGTGTTGGAGAAGATATTATCAGAGTATACGTCCTACTCAGATTGGTCTCTCACCGTTACTATTTTTTTCTGACAGTAAGGTGGATGTGCTCCGTCAACAGATTCTTGCTCCGAGCTAAAACTTTGCCCCAGAGCTCAAGTGGACATCCTTCGTGTAGAGCTCGAGTGATAGGTTCCTGACAGCATGGTGGTCTCCTTTGTCAAAGTATCCGTGCTCATCCCACAATGGTTGTGGGACGAGCACGAATACTTTAACAAAGGAGACCACCATGCTGTCAGAAATCTCTCACTCGAGCTCTACACGAAGGATGTCCACTTGAGCTCCAGGGCAAAGTTTTAGCTCGGAGCAAGAATCTGTTGACGGAGCACATCCACCATGCTGTCAGAAAAAATTAGTAACGGTGAGAGACCCATCTGAGTAGGACGTAAACTCTGATAATATCTCCTCCAACACTCAATCCCACTACTGATATCATTCTTGTAAAGGTGATCTCTCAGAGTATACGTCGTACTCAGATGGATCTCTCAGAGTATCCTCTCCGGTTGGATTGTGTTCTGAGCCATCCATTCTCACACTTAAAATACATATGAATTAGAACTGTGTTTTATATTTTTGGCGAACCCAGGGATTTGATTCTGTATTTTGTATTTTGGTTTCTGTATTTTGACTCCAGCTCCATTTGCATCAATCTACGGTACGACATGGTTTCTGTATTTTGGTTTCTGTCCTCCGACCCTCATCCCTCGGCAATGATGATACGACAACCTATCACTATATCTTATATAGTAGTAGATGATGTTTTAGTATTACATTATGTGAGTTCATCTTGATTCTGTTACGTTCTTCAGATACTAGATACGATAAGAACATATACTACACCATATGTACAGAACATAGATGATTCATACTAATGTATGCTAGAATGAATCTTGGGTTGTGTTCTGAGCCATCCGTTCTGATCAAGCATCTTCCTTCTCCTCTCCTCTACCATCGCTCTGAACCCATCTGCTCCTTCCTACTTCCCTTCTTCTTATTTGACTCTCTCAGCCACATGATATCCAGCTCAAGTGTAGAGTCGGGGGAGAAAAAGTGGGCAGGAAGAGAAGGGGGAAGCAGCACAGCCGGCGGCATGACCCGGAGGAAGTACAGAGATTTTCTTCAACATCCGTAGGAGAACTATAAGGATATATCTTTTTACAATATGTCACCTTGTCAAAGACCCTTCATGTGAATATCATGTTACCGCGGTATCGGAAGACTAATATGTCATAAGTTTTTAAGCCGTGTGTTTTGACATAATTCTCCCAACTCTTTCCTCCTATGTAGTAATCTTGCATTATTACATAGCAGGAAAGAGTTTGGAGGATTATGTCAAAACACACGGCTTAGAAAATTATGACATGTTAGTCTTCCGACACCGCGGTAACATGGTTGTCACATTAAGGGTCTTTGACAAGGTGATATGTTGTGAAAAGATATATCCTTATAGTTCTCCTACGTATGTTGAAGAAAACATCTGTACTTCCTCCGGGTCATGCCGCCGGCTGTACTGCTTCCCCCTTCTCTTCCTGTCTACTTCTTCTCCTCCAACTCTACACTTGAGCTGGATATCATATGTGGCTGAGAGAGTCAAATAAGAAGAAGGGAAGTAGGAAGGAGCAGATGGGTTCAGAGCCATGGTGGAGAAGAGAAGGAAAATGCTTGATCAGAACTTGAGGTGGAAAAGTTGTGACGTTGATAGCGTGAGAGAGGGAGAGGGTGAATGGAGGGAGGGAAGTGGCTGCATGCCTTTGGCTCACTCGAGCGGTATTTGTCCTCCGATCCTCATCCCTCGGCAATGATGATACGACAACCTATCACTATATCTTATATAGTAGTAGATGATGTCTTAGTATTACATTATGTGAGTTCATCTTGATTCTGTTATATCCTTCAGATACTAGTTACGATAAGAACATATACTACACCATATGTACAGAACATAGATGATTCACACTAATGTATGCTAGAATGAATTTTGGGTTGTGTTCTGAGCCATTCGTTCCCATACTTGGCAATTAGGCCATTCGACTGGCGAGGCAGAAACTATGTATCGTAGATAAAGTTGACTATCCTTCGACCCTCATCCCTCAGCAATGATGATACGACAACCTATCACTATATCTTATATAGTAGTAGATGATGTCTTAGTACTACATTATGTGAGTTCATCTTGATTCTGTTATATCCTTCAGATACTAGATACGATAAGAACATATACTACACCATATGTACAGAACATAGATGATTCACACTAATGTATGCTAGAATGAATTTTGGGTTGTGTTCTGAGCCATTCGTTCCCATACTTGGCAATTAAGCCATTCGACTGGCGAGACAGAAATTATGTATCCGTAGATAAAGTTGACTGTCCTCCGACCCTCATCCCTCGGCAATGATGATACGACAACCTACCACTATATCTTATATAGTAGTAGATAATGTCTTAGTATTACATTATGTGAGTTCATCTTGATTTTGTTATATCCTTCAGATACTAGATACGATAAGAACATATACTACACCATATGTACAGAACATAGATGATTCACACTAATGTATGCTAGAATGAATTTTGGGTTGTGTTCTGAGCCATTCGTTCCCATACTTGGCAATTAAGCATGTAAAATAGAACTGATTATGTTTAGTTTGTCTTACGATACAGATTTTCACATCCAAATTGAAATGGATCGTTACTTCGTTGATCGTACATGGATGTACTAGCGGATTAACCTCCTGGACCATAGGTACTTATAAGTATTGACCGTATCAGATTAGTATCGATCTATCATTTTGGTATGGGCCGTATCGGTTGGTATTGGTCTTAGCGAATTGGTATCGTCCTATCCGATATGTATCGGTCGTATAGCTAGGATTTATATTAGCCTTATCGATTTGGTATCGGTCATATCCGATAGGTATCATCCGTGTTGGATTATTATATACTATTTCGGATTAGTATCGTGGAAGGTTCAGTAACAACTGTACTTAGATTTCTCTCTTCTAGAGCTAGATTACCATTGCAAGAGAGTCACGAGAGCGTAGCTGGCCAGTTACAGAACATACATACTTCCTTTTCAATCTCGCTTTTCCTAATAGAAAAGGAAGCATGTATGTTACTGTAACTGGCCAATCACGATCTGGTGATTCTCTTGCAATGGTATTCTAGCTCGAGAAGAGAGAAATCCAAGTACAGTTGTTACTAAACCTTCCACGATACTAATCCGAAATGGTCTGTACTAATCCAACACGGCCGATACCTATCGGATATGACCGATACCAAATCGATAAGGCTAATATGAATCCTACCTATTCGGCCGATACATGTACATATCGGATATTGGACGATACCAATTTGTTAAGGCCAATACCAATATGATACATCCTATACCAAACCGATAGACCGATACTAATCTGATACACTAGATACTAAGTACATCCGGTCTATACCAGCGGATCCACCAATTACTGCACGATAGGCCCAACGACTCCAGTTACATCCGGTTATTGGTGAGTACATGATTACATAGTAATTCTGTTAGTCTTGTGATACAGATTTTTACTCTCTCATTCTACCAACGTCACAACTTTTCCAGTGCTGCTCCCTCTAATGATGATGAACGCAAAAAACCAACGTCACAACTTTTATAATTTGAGTAAATTTTTTTACCCTATATGAAAATTTCTGTTGTCAGAAAGATGGCTCCTAAGACTCGTCGAGGTGGTGCTGCTAGTCGAGGAAGAGGTCGAGGCAAGAAACCCTTAGAGGTCGACATGGAGGAAGTCTCCGTCGTCAAACAAGAGCCGGTGACTGTTAAGGAGGAGGTGTTACCAAAGGTCGAGGTCAAGGAAGAACCGATGACCATCAGGGAAGAGATTTCTCCCAAGCTTGAAGTTAAGGAGGAGCCACCGTCAGAGAGTAGTAGCATCGGGACCGACCCTCCTGTCCCTACAGAAGACCTCAACCAGATTAAGCCTTCGTATGCAAAGTGGCTGATAGAATGGTACATGCCTCAACGCAACTATGATCCCTGGCTGTGAGGATTCATCGTCTGACTTGTGGTCTTTGTTGAGGCCAAAGTCGATTTTCCTACGTGTTTTGGAATATTTGTAGAAAATTTGGAATATTTGTGGAAATTTTGGAATATTTGTGGGAATTTTGGAATATTTGTGCTATGATCGGATTATAACGACGGATATTAGGTTACTCTTCAGGATAATTGATGTCTATTTTATATTAATTTGGTTTGGTCTATATGATTCTTGGATAATTGGTGTGCATTAAATTCGTATGTGCATATTTGGTCTATGTGATTCTTGGACATGTGCATTATATATTTGGTCTATGTGATTGTTGGATAATTGGTGTGCATTATATATTGGTTTGGTTTACGCATATTTTTGCGAATAGGGAAAGCTCTGTAATTTTTTTTCAAAATATTCTTAGTTAGCGACGGACTAGTGACCGTTTCGCGACGGATATTACCAGTTTCCGACTACTGTTCGACGGCAAATCCGTCGCTAACTGGAGATTTGAAAATGTTTTCAGGTAGCGACGGGTGGTCGACGGAATATCCGTCGGCAAAGTTCTGATGGTATATAGTTCGACGGAATAGCGATGACTTTTCCGTCGCCCTTGTTCTGGAAATACCAAGAATTTCCAGAACATGGTCGACGGATAATCCGTCCGTATTCCATCGCTAAACCGTCTTTTGTTAGCGACAGGTATCGACGGAATAGCGACGACTCATTCGTCGTCATGGTGCTGGAAATGCCTACCATTTCCAGAACCTGGTCGACAGATTTTTCGTCAGCAAACCGTCGCTAATCCGTCCTTTGTTATCGACGGCGGTCGACGAATTAGCGACGGAACGATACACTCTGATACGCTATTACGACGGTTTACCGATGGAACTTTACGTCGCTATTGTCTAAACAATTCAGTATTTAATACTTGAAATGGACGACAGTCTGTCGGAAAGTAGTCGCTTATATATGCTTCGTATTGTGAACTCGAAATGCCGTCGCTAGTCCGTCGCTTGACGACTACGTAGAGACGGACCGTTATTAGCGACGAGCTGATTGCCGACGGATTTTTTTGGCCAAAACCCGTCAGTGATCGGTCGCTAATAGAAATTCCTGTCGGACTGATGACGGATCTGGCCGTCGCTAAATCGATAAATTTTGGTAGTATCATAAGACAGGTTGGTACCAACAACCAGCTCAGAATGATCGAGGATATGATTTGGGTCCGATACATACCTACACAACTGAGATACATGAAATACATCATGCACCTCTCGTAATGAAGGTGGAAGGGACAAACGATAAGCAACATCGCCTACCCTATCAAGAATAACAAATGGGCCTAGGTATCGTGGACTCAACTTTCTGCGAACGCCAAATCTAATGACCCCACGGGTAGGTGAGATCCGCAAGAACAAGTAGTCCCCAACAGAGAATTCTAGCGGCCTACGATGCTGGTCTGCCCAATGACGATGCCGATCTTGCGCAACTCTAAGTCGCTTCCTAATTTTCTTAATCACTTCAACTGTCTGGATAATCATTTCTGGGCCTAGCATCTTCCTCTCCCCGATATCATCCCATGCTAGTGGCGACCTACACTTCTTACCATATAGTGCTTCAAATGGTGCCATCTGGATACTGGCTTGATAACTGTTGTTATACGAGAACTCAACTAAGTGCAGGCGACTCTCCCAAGACCCTCCAAAATCCAGAGTGCAAGCCCGCAACATGTCTTCTAAAGTCTGAATTGTCCTTTCTGATTGTCCGTCCGTCTGCGGATGGTAAGCCGTGCTGAATCTTAACTTGGTACCCAGACTATGATGTAAACTCTTCCAGAAATGTGACATAAAATGGGTATCTCTATCAGACACAATACTGATAGGGACTCCATGCTGCCTGACTATTTGCTGCATAAACAACTCTGCCAACTTTTCTGTAGATTGCCCTACTCTGAAAGGGAGAAAATATGCCACCTTTGTAAGCCGGTCCACTATCACCCAAATAACATCCTTACCACTTGGTGATCTCGGTAAACCGGTCACAAAGTCTATGGTAATATGCTCCCACTTCCATTCCGGGATAGGAAGCGGTTGCAATAATCCAGCTGGCCTTTGCTGCTCTGCCTTTACTTGCTGACATATCAAGCAACGAGAAACGAATCTAGCTATCTCCCTCTTTATTCCGTTCCACCAGAAGTGCTGCTTGATATCTTGATACATCTTGGTCCCTCCAGGATGTATAGAGTACTGAGAACTGTGAGCTTCCATCATAACCTCCTGTCTGATATCTCCACTAGGCACACATAGACGTGATCCAAACCTAAGTGTACCATCTTCATGGATTTGTATCTCCTTTCTGAGTCCTGACTCACATTCTGTCCTAAGCTTCTGAATCCTTGGGTCCTGTGCCTGAGCTGCCTTGATCCTATCTACTAAGTCAAATTGAACTTGTAGACTCGCCAGAATTCCTACATCACTGGAAAGTATAACCTCGATGCCCATCTCCAGAAGGTCTTCTAAGATATACTTCTGTGTTGTCAACATAAATGCGCCGCCTCTCCTGCTAAGAGCGTCTGCTACTATATTAGCCTTGCCTGGATGATACTGAAGCTCCACGTCGTAATCCTTGATCAACTCCAACCATCTCCTCTGCCTCATGTTCAGTTCCTTCTGAGTAAAGATGTACTTCAGACTTTTGTGGTCCGTGTACATGTCTACTCGATCACCATATAAGTAATGCCTCCATAGCTTCAAAGCGAATACTACTGCCGCCAACTCCAAGTCATGAGTTGGATAATTCTTCTCGTGGTCCCGAAGTTGCCTAGATGCATACGCTATCACCCATCCATGTTGCATGAGGACGCACCCAAGTCCTTTATCTGACGCATCACAATATACTGTAAAACGTCCGGGTCCAACTGGCAATGTAAGAATAGGCGCTGATATCAACTTCTGCTTCAAAGTCTCAAATGATGCCTGGCATTCTACCGACCAGACGAATGGTACGTCCTTCCGTGTTAAGCGGATCATGGGTGCTGAAAGTCTTACAAAGTCTGATACTAACCTTCTGTAATAACCCGCTAATCCCAAGAAACTCCGTACGTCAGCTACGGTCTTGGGTACTGGCCAACTCTCTACTGCTTCTACTTTCTTGGGATCCACTGCTATTCCAGCTCCTAATATGATATGTCCCAAAAATGAAATACGATCCGTCCAGAACTCACACATGCTGAGCTTGGCATACAACTGGTTCTCTCTCAGGACCTGTAACACTTTTCTGAGGTGATCTTCATGCTCCTCTTCACTAGTAGAGTATACGAGAATGTCGTCGAGAAACACAACGACAAACTAATCTAAGTATGACATAAAGATACGGTTCATCAAGTCCATAAATATTGCTGGAGCATTGGTCAAACCAAACGATATTACCAAGAATTCATAATGCCCATACTTCGACCTGAATGCTGTCTTAGGAATATCCTCCTTCCAAACTCTCACTTGATGATACCCTGAACGAAGATCTATCTTGGAGAAAACTCTAGCTCTGCTCAACTGATCAAGCAAGTCGTCGATCCTGGGTAATGGGTACTTGTTCTTTACTGTCGCTGCGTTAAGCTTCCTGTAGTCAATGCACAATCTGGATGATCCATCCTTCTTCCCCACAAGTACCATGGTGCTGTCCACGGTGATATGCTAGCTTGGATGAACTTCTTCTCCTTTAGTTCCACTAGGTGCTGATAAACCTTGGCCTGCTCCGAATCTGCCATTCTGTAAACTCGATCTGATATCGGTTTAGTTCCAGGTGCCAATTCTATACTGAACTCAATATCTCTAACCGGTGGCAGACCTGGAAGTTCTTCAGGAAATACGTCTAGAAATTCTTCGACTACCTTCGGAACCTGGACTTCTTCCATTGCCGTTACTGTACCTTGCGCACAGAGCCACTTGTGCCACACTGTGTCACACGCCTTGCGAGCCTTGCACACCTTGTGCCACACGCACAACGGGCACATTATGCCACTTGCGCAACCTGGCGCAACCTGTGCGCAACCTGCGCACAACCTGGCACAACCTGTGCGCAGCTTGGCGCAACCTGTACGCAGCCTGGCACAACCTGTGCGCAACCTGCGCACAAACTGGCGCACAACCTGGTACGCAACCTGGCGTGCACCCTGGTCGCGCAACCTAGGCCGCGCAACCTGTGTCGCGCAAGTGGCTCATGCAACGAGCACAACTAAAGCGCACTATGCGTCTAGCGATGATGCTGACGTGCTAAGTGCAAAGTGTAAAGTGCGCCAACAAAATGCCACATTACGCCTCATGAGCCCATGAGCCCGAGTCCGTGTCCGAGTCCGAGTCGCTAAGCCCCTACGGGGCTTAGCTCCCATGGAAATAAATTTTCCAAGAGCAAAAAGCATGAATGCTTTCAATTGTTTATTTAGCCTTTTTTCCATTAGAAAAATAACCCCACATGGCACACCCATGTGCACCTCCACACCACATGTGCATCTCTAAACTAGCATAGCTAATATATAGAGATACAACTCCTTTGACCTAGCCGATGTGGGACTAAAATTTCTAATACAAAGGCCAAAACCCAACAATCCTCCACATATCTCTATATATATGGGTATAAGTGTTCCCCACAGTAACTGTCCATCATGCATTAGGAGAGATGTCGCTGACGACTTGAATCTTCCCGCATGGGTAAAACAACAGACTATAATACAAGAATGGACTAAGCCTTGAATTCTGCATCATAGCTGAAATTCTTCCCACTCACATAATGTAGTTGCATGTGCTTCTGGCTACACATTAAAGGACCTGTGCCAGCCTGGTTTCAGTGTATAATTTTGGGCGTTTATAAGTTTACCCTCAAGAGACGGCCTGATATTTCTTTGTCCATACACTATAGGTGAGTTCATTATAAAGAGACATGGCATGAAGCGCTTTGCGCTTCCCTTGCGGTGCTACGCCGCTATGACATGGCTTAAAGCCGAGGCCTTATCCCGAACCGGGAACCTCATCGTAGTGTCATACTACTGTAGCATGAGGCAACCGCCTCGTTGTAGTGCCAAACTACCCAGCATGAAGCATTAGGCTCCCTTGCGGTGTTACGCCGCAACGACATGGCTTGCAAGGCCGAGGCTTTATCCCTAACCGGGTACCTCATCGTGGTGTCATGTCACTGTAACATAAAAAACTCCTCCTCTTCATAGTGCTGACTACCCCTCTCTTGATTTTAACATACAGCATTAGGCTAACTGCCTATTTGCGGTGCTACGCCGCTGTGACTTGGCTAGCAAAGCCGAGGCATTACCCCATACCTGGGAACCTCATGGTGGAGCCACCCTATAGTAGCATAGAGTTTTATTCCTTGTAGTGCTATTCTATCGTGCTTCCTATAAAGCACATCAGGTATTCACTCTACATGTGAACTCATTAAGGCATTTAAGCCAACCTTCCCACAGGATCCGTTTTCCGTAGAAAACAACAGTAGACAACAGTGGTTATAGGTCTGTAACCTCTCCATGCCCAATAGAACATGTACCCACCGTTCCTGATATTCTTTCGATTAGTGGTCCTCCCTTGAACCAAAAGCTAGATGCCTAGTAGATTTCTCTTTGAACTATTAGCATAAAACTTTATGGTAGGAATACAATAATATAATATCATAATGCCTTCAAACCCATTTTACAAGCTGTGTCATCGACCAGCTGGCGCTTGAGGCCCTTGGTGAATGGATCCGCCAGGTTCTCCTGACTCCGAACATTAATCACTGCAATAATACCCCTCTTGATGAGATCGTGTACTGCCCTGTGCTTCAACCGCACAGTCCTCTTCTTCCCTTTAAAGAGATCATTTGATGCCATCGCCGCAGTCGCCTGATTGTCGCAGTATATCGGTATCGTCGGTATTTTCGCTCCAACCACTAGAAGATCATACATGAGCTCCCGAAGCCATTCTGCTTCCTCGACTGCGAAATCAAGTGCAAAGAACACAGATTCCATGGATGACCGCGAGAGCATAGTCCGCTTCTTCGACTTCCACGATATATCAGTTCCATCCATTGTGAAAATGAATCCACCTGTGGACCTCTCGCTCTCCACCTCTGAGCACCAGCTGGTGTAACACCCCAGTCCCAGAATACTTAGGACCAAGTACGCAACATGCCAGCTGCACATATACGAAGAATACTCCAATATATGAAATCCTCGTATACGTACATAAGCTGTATATATATAATAAAATAATAGGCCAGAATATAAGTATATAATCTCATCACAGCTCAACATAGAAGAAATGAGAGTCCAATAAATAATGCATCAAAAGATAGCCGGGTGGACATACCCACTCCAAACAGCTATGTAAAATAGTCACAAAGATCGGAGTCCAACCTCCGCAAAATAGAAAGTAAATGAAAGAACATAAGATGTCCACTACATAGTCTCAATAATCCTCAAAGATAAGAATAGAGCTAAATGTCAAAGAAAAATGCCTCGTCGTCCACAAAAGATGGATCCAATGCCGCTTCGTACTCCTGTGGAAAATTGTCTAATCCTGGAGAGATAATCAGGTCCTCAGAGGGACGTAACAAGATACAAGAAAATGCCATGCCATATAAACTGTGATATATAATAAAAAATAAGGGATGCATGCAATAGGGTACCTAACCGTACTATAATGAATATGCAATAAAGAACAATCCTCCACATATGGGCACTCGGGCTGTATAGCAGTAGCATCGTCCCTCTCATCCGGAATCAATACAATCCGTCCATAACGTTCTACGAACGTCAGAGGAAATCAGTAAGAAAACGTCCATAACGTTCCCTGAACGTCAGAGGGAATCAGTACAATAGGGTAAACTTGCGTCTCCAACGGAGCTTCAGGTACAATAGCAGTATGTAAATGTGGCCCATACATCAAGGAACTGTTCTTCCCTCCTAATGCCTAATGGAGTCACATCCATGACTTATATGACCATCTAGTAACTGCCAAGTCTACTAGCATGCAATTCTATTGGCAGTTACTCCTAACCGTCACACGTCCCATACGTATCGGTGGCCGGCCGACTATGCGAGTACGTGTCCTATATGTGACTCACAATACGTGATAAAGTACGTGTCAAAGCCGTATAAGATATACCAATACCTCATCATCAACGGGTGATCACTAAGCTAAGTCAATGCAAGTAAATAATATAAGGTAAATGAACGACCGATATGGTCGCTTGCACCCAAGTGTGACTCGGACGCACAGTGATATAAAATATAGAGCAATATATATGAAACTGAAACTAAATAACTGAAAAATAAAGTAAAGTAATCACAGAGTAAGGTGGCAAGGCATCTTGCCTGATGGTGCAAAGTAGCAAGTCCAGAAAATCACAATGTCAGCCAAGAAATGTCACAATCTCCAAACAACTCCGGACGCTGAAACAAACATAAAAAATGTACTCGGTGTAAAAGATATACCTAGGAAATGCCTGTCCAAAAGTCTAATTCTGGAACAGGGGCAAAATCATAATTTGGATCAAAACGATGTCCGCCGTTGGACCCGTTTTGTACCGAAACGTGTGCCAAAGTCTATGGTCTCTAAAGTCGTCAAACTACATGTCGTTGGATTCAGTTTGAGGAGCGGAACTCAACGGTATGTCCAGTTTTGGATTCCAATGAGCCGCGTACAAAATCGCCCGTTTGAGTGGGTCGCGGGTCCGCCAAAAAGGGGTTTCGGTCGAACTTTCTCAGAATCGAACCAAACTTAGCACACAGGACCAGAATTTCGATTCGGACCTGTTGGCCCAACTTTTGTCTCGATTTGACGACTGTACACGAAGTTAGGGCAAAGTTTACAAATTTGCGATACGGGGGTACCTTGACGGATACGGACTGATTTCGTCGTACACACGTGACGAAACAGAGTTCCGTCAGTTCCTACATGTCAGCAACGTCCATACGCGCCTTTTGATGTTGATAGCATGCGACCACGTCTCCCGGTTTGTCGGGGTGCAAGCCGTATCGAGAAAAATTCAGAAATTTTATATAAATTAACACAGGTTTTTCTCCAACTTCAACATCAATTTACTTTTTACACGTTAATCCAAACGACGATCTAGAAGATGCGTTGCAATCTCGGTTATGTTGTCTTTTACTATTTTCAATTAGTTTCTACAAATATTTAATGCACATCAAGAAAATTGGCCGACAAGTTGTCATTTTAAAACAGTTTTTAGTATTACAGGAAACAAGTTTTTCTTCAACTTCGTCTCAATTTTTTGAGCAAGTCGATGGGTTGTTTCGAAATCCACCTGGAGGATCTCGAAGAGGGTCAAGTCTATTTTCCAAAAAATCTTACGGCTCGAAAATCGGTGCTACGAGTAAAAAGTTACGTCGTCGGGAAGTAGGATACCTTGAGTGGGAAAACTGCTCCGTGGATGATGAAGTGCTGACTTTCGATGCTCCATTCGTCGCGCACACGACTCCGTCGCTGGTGAAACTAACTCGTAGGCGAAGAGGGTATGTTCTGCCACAATTTTTGTTTTGGGAGCCTAGGGTTTTGAGGTCTATGGAGGAAGTTATATATATAACAAGTGGGGCAAAAAACCTAATACTACTACTATTACTAATACTAATAAGCCATAGCCCACGGTTTACTCACGGAATTGTTGGCTTGCTGCTGAACGCAGCAAACATGGATAGGGGTGGGGCCCGACCCTTTAAGTGGGGTGGGTTGACTTTTTCTTTACTTTTCTTTTGTTTTCTTTTTATCTTTTTCATTATTTTTTATTTCTTTTTTATTTTGTTTCTTATTTTTTTTAATAACTATTTTCTATTTTATATTATTACTATATTTAATGACTATATTCTATTTTATTTATTATTTCTAGTTAAAAACTCTTTTCAATAATACAATAATTAGATATATTTATATGCACATATATTCCCACATATATGTATATATAAATATATACACCTTAATAAATCAACACATACACACATACATATATACATATATATAAGTATATCATATAAACTTACACCCATACTATACATTACACTCCTAATATTATACATATATATATTTTAGCAAAAATTTACACAAAATTAATATTAAATAAATTAATAAATTAGGGGGTTTACATCCTACCCAACTTAAAGAAATTTCGTCCTCGAAATTAAAACTGCGGTAAGGGGGTCTAATGCAAATGCAAAAAAATTTAAGGGGCTAACGCATGAAAGTCGTCCCTTGGTTTTCAAACAAATGAGGGTAGTTGTACAAGGAACCTTATTGGCTTAATTTCTATAGGGTAAGTGTTCTTGGTTCAAGGCTCTACCCCACTTATAGAAGTTGGCTATCCGTGATAAACGTCGTTACGAGCCTTCTGAGAGGGGCTAAAAGGTGCAGGGGTTTCATATTGAATGAATCCATCTCGAATTTAAACTATATTGGCGGGACATTACTCGTAAGATCAATCTTTACCATCTCTGCTAGGCTATGGAAGTCTAGAACAAGTCCTAACTCGAGAGGTTGGGCTAGTTCCGAATCGGATTGGTTAGATAGGTGCAGTCAGTCAAAAATATGCCTCCCATGGCTTTTGTGTACAAGTGGCAGTTAGTGTCTCAATTGAGTATCACACTAGGGCAGGTGCATATTGGGCTTCGAGTAGATCACAACCATATATCGGATCGAAAGTTTTGAGTTGAGTTTGGTTCTCAAATTGAAGCCGAAAGGTTCGTCGGTATTACGACAATGTTTATAATTAGCCTCTTTTTGCTCAAGAATCGTATCATGAAAATAGAGTACAAGGGGACGTATTTTAGAGGGACATGATATGTCTACATGAAGGTGGACTCGTATAGGTCTTGTAGATGGAATTTGTTGGAAGGTAGAAGCTGGTCTTGTGCTCCGAATCTAAATACCATGGTCGAGGACCCAAAAATATTCTAAATAGAAAGTGGAAGTTCATGAGGCACTAATTATCGTTCTAACAGAAACCACTTATTCTAATCAATAGGCAATCCTAGTACATTCTAAATTCTACTGGAGCTCTACGATCTATATCCTACAATAATTCATTTCTAGAAGATAACAAAGACACCGCTCTTTGGTTTAGTGGAGTTAGAAAGGTTCAAGTCGAAAGGTTATACCTCAATTTGTGGAAGAATATTACATGATGTACTAGGATACGAGATGTGATAGATATGAGTCAAGTTTTGAAGACCATACTTTGATTCCAACAGATGTCAATGATTGTATGAATATATCTTTCATGCCTATAGATGGTATGATGAACTGAAGAGGATATTACGGGTCTATCTTCCCTCAATACGAGCATCTGACTTTTCGAAATCTGTAAAGGCAAAAACAATAATTGTTCCAGGGAGAGAGGATCGAATACGAATATGGGATTCTAGAGGTGTTTCGAATAAAGTTGTCAAGGCAGTTGCGGACGAGATCCTAGAGCCATCTATATCTCAATCCATGTAGGATAAGCAAATAAAAGCGAACCAACTGTACGAAGGTTGATCAGACCATCATACACTGATTCTGATTAGACAATATGTTAGTGGCCGTCCCCAATATACACATGTCGTAAACAAGGATAAGCTTGCAAAATCTAGGCTATAATAGCGGTGTTTAGTCAGACTAGTCCAAATATTAGTACGCGGGATTTATGATTGAATGAAAGTATGAGTAGTTTGAGGTTTAAGAATCTAAGCCATGTCCAGTGTTCGTGCTTATCCAATCGTCCTACTATCTGATTTTCTCTGGCCTTGGCTAAACTTATGATGCATGGATATGATAACAGGGAATATAAAAATTTAAAATCATACCTGCTATGACTTCTCCTTCTGTGTCCACATTCTCTACTGCTAACAAGAAAGCATGCCCGTAATTCTGGCCGGGGTCCTGAACTCTAGTCCTGTCATGCTGCTCTGGCTGGAGTGGTAATGTTGGGCGAGGAGCTCCTACTTTTGGTGCTATAAGCCCAGACACCTGTTGTCCTGGTCGGGGTGCTGGGAGTGTAGGAGTTGTCGGCCTCGGGGTCTGTCGAGCATATACTATCACATGCTGTTCTGGACAATCCTTGACCATATGCTGGCTGGATCCACACCTCAAGCACCATCCATGACGGATCCGACAGTCTCTATGGACATGTCCTTCCTTCCCACAGTAATAGCAAAATGGGCTTCTGATATGGTGTGGGCCTCTGCTGGTACTGTCCTGTTGGCCTCCTGATAGGTCCATCGTGTGTAGCTCTAGCCGGTGCGACTGCTAGTGTATGGCGTCTCGATGTCTGCTGCTGCTCCTTGCGAAGAATACGAGCTTCTTCTAAGACAGCTGAATGGGAGACTCGAGACTGGGTAGTCGTATAAGACTTGAGCTCTGGTGCAAGCCCCTGGTGAAATCTTTTCGGCTTCTCTAACTCTGTCGGAATCATTCCCGTACCAAATCTACTCAGGCGATTGAACTCTGAGTCATACTCATCAACTGTCATATTCTCTTGCTTCAGATGAAAGAACTGATCGTACAGACCATCTCGAACATAAATAGGAAAGAACCTCTCATAAAATGCATCATAGAACTGTTTCCAGGTGATTCCACTGCCTAGTCGTCTCTCTTCCGCCTTCCACCAGTGGTGAGCATTATCTTTTAACAGTAGGTCTACTGCTGTCATCTAATCTCGAGCTGGTAACTGGGATGCCTTTAGTAGCTTCTCTGTACTAATAAGCCACTGTGACACCTCTAGTGGCTTCTCCGTTCCTCTAAAGGCCTTGGGGTTCATATCCATGAAATTCTTGATAGAGCCTTCATAAGGATACAAAGCCGATGCTGGTACTGGTACTGGAGCTGGTGGTGGAGGTCTAGCCAATGATGCCATCATTGTCTGTCTTATTAGCTCAGTCTGCTGCCACTGAGCATGCATCATGGCGTACATAAACTGGAAAGTAGGGCTCCCATCAGTCTGTGGTGGAGGCATCTGAGGTCCCGACTGTGGTGGAAACTGCTGAGGGAATGGTGGTGGTGGAGGAAGTGGTACATTCCCTTCCGATGGCATGGTAGTGGTCTGCCCAGCCTGGCTGACTGGGGATGCTGGTGTCTCATGGTGTACCGTCGTCGGAGTCGTAGTAGGCTGCGACTGTCCTGGCTGGTACGAGGTCACCAGGGTCATCAGAGGATTTTGTTCCTCTTGGGTGGCTGCATCACCAGAGGTGATGGCCAAGGTGGAAGTGTGTCCGCTTCTTAGATTCATACTGTTGGTACGAGGAACAATAGGACGATATTAGGAGAAGGTAGATATGAGGTAATTCAAGTAATCAAAGAAATTTAAAAAGATTGGAAGTCAAGGGAAGTAGTAGTTCTGGATGAGATACTATTCATATTCCTATATGTAGGCTTGTTGGGCACAGTCATGTAACCCAACAATATTTTTGTCGACCTGTATGGGCTACCACAAAAGCATGTAATGCCCCAGTTCCAAAATACTTAGGACCAAGTACGCAACATGCCAGCTGCACATATACGAAGAATACTCCAATATATGAAATCCTCGTATACGTACATAAGCTGTATATATATAATAAAATCACAGGCCAGAATATAAGTATCTAATCTCATCACAGCTCAACATAGAAGAAATGAGAGTCCAATAAATAATGCATCAAAAGATAGTCGGGTGGACATACCCACTCCAAACAGATATGTAAAATAGTCACAAAGATCGGAGTCCAACCTCCGCAAAATAGAAAGTAAATGAAAGAACATAAGATGTCCACTACATAGTCTCAATAATCCTCGAAGATAAGAATAGAGCTAAATGTCAAAGGAAAATGCCTCGTCGCCCACAAAAGATGGATCGAATGCCGCTCCGTACTCCTGTAGGAAATCGTCTAATCCTGGAGAGATAACCAGGTCCTCAGAGGGACGTAATAAGATACAAGAAAATACCATGCCATATAAACTGTGATATATAATAGAAAATAAGGGATGCATGCAATAGGGTACCTAACCGTACTATAGTGAATATGCAATAAAGAACAATCCTCCACATATGGAAACTCGGGCTGTATAGCAGGCATCGTCCCTCTCATCGAGAATCAATACAATCCGTCCATAACATTCGACGAACGTCAGAGGGAATCAGTAAGAAAACGTCCATAACGTTCCCTGAACGTCAGAGGGAATCAATACAATAGGGTGAACCTGCATCTCCAACGGAGCTTCAGGTACAATAGTAGTATGTAAATGTGGCCCATACATAAAAGAACTGTTCTTCCCCTACATATATGTATATATAAATATATACACCTTAATAAATCAACAAATACACACATACATATATACATATATATAAGTATATCATATAAACTTACACCCATACTATGCATAACACTCCTAATATTATGCATACATGTATTTTAGAAAAAATTTACACAAAATTAATATTAAATAAATTAATAAATTAGGGGCTTTATAGCTGGCATCACTGAAGCCTTCCACTACCGGTGGATCTTCGCTGTAGTACAGTGCATATGTCTGAGTCTTCTTGAGATATCTCATAACCCGTTTCACAGCTTTTCAGTGTTCAACACCTGGGTTGCTCGTGAAACGACTCAACATTCCCACGACGAAAGCTATGTCAGGCCTTATGGCAGTAGTAACATACATCAAACTCCCGATTATGCTTGCATACTCCAGCTGCCTGACACTTTTTCCTGAATTAGGCTTCATCTTCAGATCACACATGTACGGCGTATCGATCCCTGGAAGATCCCGATACCCATAACGGGTGATCATTTTCTCAATATAATGAGACTGTGACAGCGCTAGTCCAGTGTCTGTCCGGATGATCTTGATCCCTAAGATCACATCAGCTTCCCCCAAGTCCTTCATACTGAACTTGCTCGAGATGAATTTCCTTGTCACTGTGACAAAGCTCATATCCGTACCTAGGATAAACATGTCATCCACGTACAAACAAACGATCACACCTCTTCCATCAGTAAACTTCGTGTAAACACACTTGTCCGTCTCGCTGACCATGTAGCCATTTGACCTTATAACTTTGTCAAATTTCTCATGCCACATCTTGGGAGCATGTTTAAGGCCGTATAAAGATTTTACCAACTTACAGACTTTGTCTTCAAGATACTTAACGACAAATCCCTTTGGCTGTTGCATGTATATCTTTTCGATCAGCTCGCCATTTAGGAAAGTCGTTTTCCCGGGCTACTGGAGCATACGTGTCAAAGTAGTCAATCCCCTGCTTCTAAGAAAATCCCTTGGCTACCAACCTAGCCTTGAACTTGTCAATAGTTCCGTCTGCTTTCATCTTCTTCTTGAAAATCCATTTGCATCCGATGGGTTTCGCTCCTTCAGGAAGATCAACCAACACCCAAGTGTTATTTGAGGTGATAGAATCAATTTCATTGTCAATCGCCTCCTTCCAGAAAACCGCGTCTCTGGTCTTCATCATCTCATCATAGGTAAGCGGATCTGCTTCCACATGATAGGTGACAAAGTCACTTCTGAAGTCCTTCAGCCTCCTCATACGCTTAGCTGACGGCTCAGCCTGTTCTGGTTCAATCGTTGTTTCAACAATAATATTTTCTTGGACCACATCTTCATTGAAGACTTCAGTTTCCTGCGCACCCTTAATGTTCTTCGGTACATCCGCAAGAACAATATTCTTGTGCCTTGTAAATTTGTCTTGAAAATATTATGCGTTGCGAGATTCAATGATATGATTTGACTCAATGAACATGTCCTAGCCTATTATGCCACAACTCAAGAGTATAAGCAGAAGGAGTGATTGCATTAATTATATTAATTACATTGGACTGATTCATAAGCTGAATTTTGAACATCCCTTCGGTATAAAAAGCTTTCCCGAAATATGTTCCCTTAATAGACATCACCATCTGGCCAGCATTGATGTCCATATTGAGGCATGTGTTGCATAGTAGGCCACATAAGATCAGGTTCTTGGCGATAGTAGGTACGTGCTTCACGCCTTGAAGCGTCATAGACTTCTCCGAAGTCAGCTTCAACACCACCGTCCCGATCCTGAGCACTTCAGCTTGTGCCTGGTTCGCCATCATAACCACTTCAGAAGTAGATGTGTAGGTGGTGAACCACTCCTTACTAGAGCAGACATGGCAGGAGGCTCCAGTGTCTACCCACCAGTCAGAGTCAGTCCCTACCGCATCAACCTGCGCAATCATAGCAACAACGTTAGTGATCATAGATACCTTACTAGGCTCTCCTTGCTCTGATTGCTTGGTCTTTGCTTTGCATTCACTTTTGAAGTGGCCCTTCTTGCCATACTTGAAGCAAGGCATCTAAGACTTTGGCTTCTTTTGCTTGAAAGAAGTTTCCTTGACTTTCAGATTATCAGGGTCCTTCTTCTTGCTGTGGGAAACCGCCTGCTTTCCCCTTGGTTCCTTGGTATGAACCATATTGGCATTAGCCAATTGCTAGGACAGTGAGTCCACCTTGAGTTGAGCCCGCATCTGGTCCTCAACATAGATTTTCTGCAAGAGATCTTCAAGGCTGATCTCAAGTTTCTTCCTATGCATGTTTGCATAGAACTTACTCCACCCAGCGGGGAGCTTTGAGACAATCCCTCCAACAACAAACTTGTCGGGGAGGGGCATCTCCTCATCTTCTAACTTCTGTCACAGCTTCAGAAATTCTTTTACCTGCGGCAACATGGACTTCTCATCCTCAAAGAGCCATTTGTGATAATTTTTCAACCACAAATATCTTGCTCATGTTCTTTTCTTCTTCGTACAGTTTCTCCAGACTCCCATATGTCTCTGGCAATTGGTTTCTTATTGTAGGATTCTGCTAGGAAATCCTCCATAGGTTCCTCTTCAAGAAGCACATGATCAACGTCTCTGAGTTGAAGAGTGAGATAAACCTTCCTCTTTTAGACTTGATAATGCTCTCCATCAAACTTTTCTAACTTACAAAAGTCAGTATTGAGGAGTGAAGCATTAAAGTTTTCCATAATAGCAATATAGCTTTGAGTTTGTTAGCGCTGGGGCACAATTTTTTAATGAAAAACTGAGAATATGAAACAATTGTAAGAACAATGTTCCAATGTAACACTTCTAGGAAGGTTGCACAAGTATAACGAAGATCTAAGAAGATCTCGTTATTATATTACGAGAATCCAAAAAGATTTTGTAATCCACAGCAGCATATGATATACGAAAATCTAAGAAGATTTTGTAATCACAGCAACGACGAAGATGACAGGCAAAAGATGGAAGATGGCCTGCTGGGGTGAATGATCACCGTCGCTCAAAGCTATATTTGCCCCACACGAATAGCTTCCAGGAACCAGCAAGTTTGTCGGAGAACTTTGGAACACTTTTGCTCTTCTGACTCCTCGGATCGTACACGGACTCTCGTGCAAAAGCAACGCTGGTGCAAAGCTTCTCTTCTCTCTGACAGGTTCTATTTACTTGTGTTAAAAAAACACTTGTAAACTTTCGTAACTCTTTGAATATATTCTGTTTCGTATATCTGCCTGTGAGAGAGAGGAAACCTTATATAGGCCCGAGTAGCAACTGTCCGGTTAGCACAATATTAGGGACGTGGTAATAACCACTCCGAACGTGCAGTAACCACTCAGATCATGCACATGCACGATCTGAAGCAAGTTGTGCCACTCTAGCAACCCGCACGTCTTGCACCTTGCGCACAGAGGCACTTGCGCCACATGCCTTGCGAGCCTTGCACACCTTGAGCCACTTGCGCAACCTGTGCGCAACTAGAGCACACTATGCGAGTATGAATGCTTTTAATTGTTTATTTAGCCTTTTTCTTATTAGAAAAATAACCCCACATGGCACACCCATGTGCACCTCCACACCACATGTGTATCTCTAAACTAGGATAGCTAATATATAGAGATACAACTCCTTTGGCCTAGCCGATGTGGGACTAAAATTTCTAATACAAAGGCCAAAACCCAACAGACTTGGTCTTCACAGGATATTTGATGCCAACTATAGGACTGGATGACCCAAAATATTGGTTCAACAGTGCTGCAACGGGGCATTTGGCTGCTTGGTAGCCTAATAGAGAGTGTTAGATTTATCCCTATAAGAGAAGATGATAAGTTACTCTTGAGGACTTGAATTACATGTCATGACAAAGTTGTTTTAGTCTCGTTGCTGGCAGGACTAAGAGTTTCAGCATTGTGCACTGTTGGTGTTTTTACCATTGGACTAGAAAAGATAGTCCCACATCGGCTACACCAAATGGTGAGTATCTCAATATAATGCATTGCTTGTGTTGAGGTGTGCACATGAGGTGTAGTGGGTCACAAGTTTGTGCCATGTGGAAGTATTTTCCTAGAAGGAAAAAGGATTAAATCCAACAAGGATGCAAGTTAATTTTTTTGTGCAGACTCGGACTCGGATACGGACTCCAGGATGTCTCGTGCATGCACGGAAGTGTTCGGAGGGTAGGCGTGGACTGGCACACTTCTATGCTGATTGTGGGATGATCTAAAATATCAAACTCTATTTTTGAGTATTGGTATTTTAGTCCCACATCGGATAGGAGAAGAGGTGAAGTCTCAACTCCACTCTATAAATAGAGCCCCTTGGCCTCCTTTGAAAAATGCACCAAGAAGAGAGTTGAGGGAGTCTGTTAAGTCCAGGAAGCCCGTTCAAGTCTCAAATATTGACTTACGAGCGTTTCAGAAGTTCTTCATGAACTTGCTGGTTCCTGGAAGCTGTTCGTGCTCGTGTGGGGCGAATAAAGCTTTGAGCAACAGTGGTTCATTCCCCCCAGCATCTCATTCTCGCCTGTCATCGCTGCTGTTGCCTTTTACAGTAACTTCTTTTTAGAAGCTCTACTACCGATAGTTGCTTGCACAAAGTCTCTTTAGATTTTTTGTGTATTACGTAGAATCTTTTTAGATCCTCGTAATTCAGAATCCTCCAGGATTTCTGTTGCACATCTTCTTTAAGGTGCTGCATTTGAAACGTTGTGTATACAATTATTTCAGTTTCAGAATCATTGTGCCTCGGTACTAACAATCTCAAAACTTTATTGAGAAGATGGATAATTCTCGTGCTTCGCTCATCGATACCGGCTTTAACAAGTTGGAAAAATTCGATGGCGAACACTTCCAGATATGAAGACGAAAGGTCACTTTAAATCTTTAACTCGTGAATGTTGATCACGTACTGTCAGAAGAAGAACCGATCGTTCCAACCACTGGATCTGCTGCGGCTGTGGCCGCTGCTACGACCAAACAAGCGAAGTGGAAGAGAGAAAACAGTATATGCAAACTACTGATACTCAATTCCATAGAAGACTCTCTGGCAGAGTCCTACTCCAAGAAGACATCTGCCAAAGAGATATGGGACTCCTTGGGAAAGCTCTATGAAGATGACGAAAACCGGTCCAAGATCTTCATGGTAGAAAAATACCACAAGTGGTCCTTCGAAGACGAGAAGGCGATGCTGCCCCAAGTGAAGGAGTTTCTGAAGTTGCGTCAGAAACTAGAAGACGAGAACATGCCCCTCGTCGACAAGTTTGTCGTTGGAGGGATCGTCGCGAAACTTTCTACAGAATGGAGCAACTTCTATGTAAGGATGCATCGAAAGAAGATGGAAATTAGCTTGGAAGATTTTTTTGCAAGAGATCTATGTTGAGGGCGAGATGCGCTCTCAACAGAAGATGGATACTCTGTCCAAACAACTGGCGAAGGCAAATCTGGTCCAAACCAGAGAGTACCAGGGGAAGCAGGCTACTTCTCATCCCAAAAAGAAGGACTTCACGAATCTGAAAGTGAAGGGTCCTGCTTTCAAGCAGCAGAAGTCCAAGTCCCATGTGACTTGCTTCAATTGTGGCAAGAAGGGCCACTACAAATCCGAATGCAAGTCCAAGCCCAAAGAACAAGGTGAGCCTAGTAAGGTTTCTATGATTACTAATCTAGTTGCCATGATAACACAGGTTGCAACTGTGGGGGTTGACTTGGACTGGTGGATAGACACTGGTGCGACCTGCCATGTCTGTTCAGACAAAGACTGGTTCGTCTCTTATGAGCCAACTTCAGAGAAGGTCATAATGGCAAACCAGGCACAAGCTAAAGTACTGGGGATCGAAACGGTGGAGCTGAAGCTCACATCGGGGAACACTCTGATGCTTCAAGGTGTGAAGCATGTTCCAGTAATTGCTAAGAACCTGATCTCTGGAAGTCTGCTCTGCAACGCAGGCTTGAGGATGGACATCAATGCTGGCCAGTTGGTGATGTCCAAGAAGGGTACATTCTTCAGAAAAGCTTTCCAAACTGAAGGAATGTACAAGATTCAGCTTGTTGTAACCCAGCATGATAATATAAATGCAATCACTTTTTTTGATTATTCTCTTGAGTTGTGGCATAATAGGCTAGGACATGTTCATTGTAAAAGGATTAACAGAATGTCTAGTCTAGGACTTATCTCCAAGTGTGGGGGTAAGGCAGAGAAATACAAACTATGTGCTCAGACGAAGATCACAAGGAAACCCTTTCACAGGGTCCATCGAAGCACAGATCTTCTGGAGTTGGTTCACTCAGATATCTGTGACTTCAAACAATTCTCTACAAAGGTCGGGATGAAGTATTTCATTACTTTCATCGATGACTTCTCAAAGTATGCTTTCGTCTACTTGCTCAAGTCTAAAGACGAAACATTCGAGAAGTTCAAGGAGTTCAGGGCCGAGGCTGAGCGGCAAACTGGACAACAACTCAAGAGGTTAAGGAGTGATCGAGGCGGGGAGTATCGGTCTCATGAATTCTTATCATTCTGCAAAGAACATGGAATCATCAATGAGACAACGGCTCCGTACTCTCCTCAATCCAACGGAGTAGCAGAAAGGAAGAACAGAACGTTGACAGAGATGATGAACTCCATGTTGTTGACTGTGGGTTTTCCAAAGTGTTACTGGGGAGAAGCTGTACTAACGGCAACGTTTATTCTGAACAGAGTGCCATATGCAACTTCTGACATAACTCCTCATGAACTCTGGTTCAAAGTCAGACCTAACTTGAATGTCATTCGAGTGTGAGGGTGTCTGGCTTATGTGAAGCTCCCGGATCTGAAGATTCAGAAGCTGGGGACAAGGACTACGAAGGCGATCTTCTTGGGGTATGCCGAGAAGAGTGATGCTCGGAGATTCCTTGATATCGAGTCAAACCATATCATCGAATCTCGCAATGCTGAATACTTTGAAGACAAGTTTGCAAAACACAAGAATATTGTTCTCGCGGATCTTCCGGAGAATGATGAGGGTACAAAGCAGACATAAGTCTTTAATGAACCAGTAGTCCAAGATGAAGCTGTCGTCAAGGAGACACCAGCTGAACCAGAACTCGCTGAGCTTCGCCGAAAGACTTCGGAGATGACTTCATCATCTATCATGTGGAAGCAGATCCGCTTACCTATGATGAGGCGATGAAGACCAGAGATGCTGTATTCTAGAAGAAGGCGATAGACAACGAGATTGACTCAATCACCTCCAACAACACATGGGTATTGGTTGACCTGCCAGAAGGAGCAAGACCCATCGGATGCAAATGGATCTTCAAGAAGAAGATGAAAGCAGATGGAACCATTGACAAGTTCAAGGCCAGGCTAGTGGCCAAGGGGTTTGCTCAGAAGCAGGGGATCGACTACTTTGACACTTATGCTCCAGTAGCTCGGATGACAACCATCAGATTGTTAATTGCTCTAGCAGCAATACACAAGCTGGTGATACATCAGATGGATGTGAAAACAGCATTCCTTAATGACGAGCTGACCGAAGAGATCTACATGCAACAACTAGAAGGTTTTGTCGTCAGAGGTCTGGAAGATAAAGTCTGCAAGTTGATGAAGTCTTTGTATGGTTTGAAACAAGCTCCCAAAATGTGGCATGAGAAGTTTGACAAGGTGATAAGGTCAAATGGCTACAGGATCAGTAAAACAGACAAGTGTGTCTATACAAAGTTTGCTGACGGAAGAGGAGTAATCGTATGTCTTTACGTGGACAACATGCTAATCCTAGGTACGGATTTAAGCTGCGTCACAGAGACAAAGAAATTCCTCTCGACCAAGTTCAGTATGAAGGACTTGGGGGATGCCGACGTAATCTTGGAGCTCAAGATCATCCGGACAGACACTGGACTAGCGTTGTCACAGTCTCATTATGTTGAGAAGATGATCGCTCGTTACGGGTATCAGGATCTTCCAGGGATCGATACGCCGTACAAGTGTGATATGAAACTGAAGCCTAATTCAAGGAAAAGTGTCAGGCAGCAGGAGTATGCAAGCGTAATCGGGATTTGATGTATGCTACTACTGCCACAAGGCCTGACATAGCTTTTGCTGTGAGAATGTTGAGTCATTTCACGAGCAACCCAGGCATTGAGCACTGGAAAGTTGTGAAACGGGTTATGAGATATCTCAAGAAGACTCAGACATATGCACTGCACTACAGCGGAGATCCGTCGGTAGTGGAAGGCTTCAGTGATGCCAGCTGGTGCTCAGAAGTGGAGAGCGAGAGGTCCACAGGTGGATACATTTTCACAATGGGTAGAGCTTCTATATCGTGGAAATCGAAGAAGCAGACTATGCTCTCGTGATCATCCATGAAATCTGAGTTCTTTGTACTTGATACCGCAGCGGAGAAAGCAGAATGGCTTAGGGAGCTCATGTATGATCTTCCAGTGGTTGGGGTACAAATACCGGGGATACCGATATACTGCAACAACTAGGCGACTGCGGCGGTGGCATCAAATGACCTCTTTAACGGAAAGAAGAGGACTGTACGGTTGAAGCACAGGACAATACACGATCTCATCAAGAGGGGTGTTATTGCAGTGATTGATGTTCGGAGTCAGGAGAACCTGGCGGATCCGTTCACCAAGGACCTCAAGCGCCAGCTGGTCGATGACACAGCTTGTATAATAGGCTTGAAGGTATTCTGATATTGTGTTATTACAATCCTCCCATAAAGTTTTATGCTATTAGTTCAAAGAGAAATCTACTAGGCATTTAGCTTTTGGTTCAAGGGAGGACTATTAACCAGAAGAATGTCAGGAACGGTGGGTACTTGTCCTCTGTGACATGAAGAGGTTACGGACCTACAACCACTGTTGTCTACTATTGTTTTCTGCGAAAAATGGATCCTGTAGGAAGGTTGGCTTAAATGCATTAATGAGTTCTCAGGCAGAGTGAATGCCTGGAGTGCTTTACAGGAAGCACGGTAGTGCAGCACTACAAGGAGTGTAACTCCCTGCTACAGTGAGGTGACTTCACCATGAGGTTCCCAGGTAGGGGTAATGCCTCGGCTTTGCAAGCCAAGTCACAGCGGAGTAGCACCGCAAATAGGCAGGTAGACTAATGCTGTATGATAATCGTAATAAAGAGAGGTAGACAGCACTACAAAGAGGACGATGTCCTCATGTTACAGTGGCATGACACCACGAAGAGGTACCAGGTAGGGTAAAGCCTCGGTCTCGTAAGCCATGTCATAGCGGCGTAATACCGCACGGAAGCGCAAGGCTTCATGCTGGGTAGTTTGGCACTACAAAGGGGCTTGTGACCTCATGCTACAGTAGTATGACACTACGATGAGGTACCCAGGTGGGATAAAGCCTCGGCTTTAAGCCATGTCATAGCGGTGTAGCACCGCAAAGAAGCGCAATGCTTCATGCCATGACTCTTTATAAAGAACTCACCTATAGTGTATGGACAGAGATATCAGGCCGTCTCTTGAGGGTAAACTTGTAGACGCCCAAAAATTATACACTGAAACCAGGCTGGCACAAGGCCTTCAATGTGCAGCCAGAAGCACAGTTGATGTCATTATGTGAGTAGGAAGAATTGCAGTTATGGTGCAAAATTTAAGGCTTAGTCCATTCTTGTATCATGCTGTTATTTAACTTATGCGGGAAGATTCAAGTCGTAGCGACATCTCTCCTAATGTATGATGGGCAGTCACTGTGGGGAACGCTCAACCCATATATTAAGATATGTGGGGAATTGTTGGTGTTTTTGCCTTTGGACTAGAAAAGATAGTCCCACATCGGCTACACCAAATGGTGAGTATCTCAATATAATGCATTGCTTGTGTTGAGGTGTGCACATGAGGTGTAGTGGGGCACAAGTTTGTGCCATGTGGAAGTATTTTCCTAGAAAGGAAAAGGATTAAATCCAACAAGGATGCAAGTTAATTTTTGTTGTGCGGACTCGGACACGGACTCCAGGATGTCTCGTACATGCACGGGAGTATTCGGGGGGTAGACGTGGACTGGCACACTTCTATGCTGATTGTGGGATGATCTAAAATATCAAACTCTATTTTTGAGTATTAATATTTTAGTCCCACATCGGATAGGAGAAGAGGTGAAGTCTCAACTCCACTCTATAAATAGAGCCCCTTGGCCTCCTTTAAAAAATGCACCAAGAAGAGAGTTGAGGGAGTCTGTTAAGTCCAGGAAGCCCGTTCAAGTCTCAAATATTGACTTACGAGCTTTCCAGAAGTTCTTCGTGAACTTGCTAGTTCCTGGAAGCTGTTCGTGCTCGTGTGGGGCGAATAAAGCTTTGAGCAACGGTGGTTCATTCACCACATAATCTCATTCTCGCCTGTCATCGCTGCTGTTGCCTTTTACCGTAACTTCTTTTTAGAAGCTCTACTACCGATAGTTGCTTGCACAAAGTCTCTTTAGATTTTTTGTGTATTACGTAGAATCTTTTTAGATCCTCGTAATTCAGAATCCTCCAGGATCTCTGTTGCACATCTTCTTTAAGGTGCTGCATTTGAAACGTTGTGTGTACAATTATTTCATTTTCAGAATTTTCCATCGAAAATTGTGCCTCGGCACTAACATGCACAAAGCATTCTGTTCTACTAGCACAAATATTAATCTTCTAACTTTGAGTTCTATGTGCTCCACAGATGGAATCTACGAGATCGATCTTCTTCTTGTTAGATCAACATAATCTCTTTTGTGGGCTTGAAAATCTTTCCTTATACTTTAAACAGTGTCGCAGAATAGGCCCGCCCCATCATATCTATCGTCTCAGGCCTGCTTGACAGCTCTACGGACTTGGGTTTTCTCAACAGCTCTATGGACTTGGGATTGCTCGACAGTTTCATAGGAAGGCTCTACCGCGAACAGTTGCAGTAGCTTTATAGGAAGGCTGTTGGAGTCACAAAAGTGACAAGGCCAAAGCCTGATCAGTCTTAAATAAGACTTTTTCATGCTTTCACGCAGAAATAGGGCTCAAATGACCCTGTGAGGTTGTCCTCTCAAACTTTTGTTGGTTGAGCTTGATGACCAATGTATCGAATAGTTTCGGGTTGTGACAAAACTTTCTCGTTGGTGGAGAAAATAATTCCCATAAAATAATACAAAAGGAAAGCTTTTGTAAACAGTAATAAAGACAATTGTTACAACCTTTCAACAAAGAGATTACAAAATTAAGTTAACTACAACCAGAGCAGATAGTGTTGCAACCTATAAGCCAACAACATATTTCAAGTTATTCAAAGTATCTCGAAATTTGAACCATCTCATTGCGAATCTTTGATAACTTTGAAGAGGGTTTTTGTTGGTACTTAAAAATTTAGGCTGTCGACTGACCGAGCCTAGATGGACTTGTGAGGGTAAAATAGTTATTTTAACTATCTAAGCCCACCAAAGGCTAAAAACATCCTTGAAGGCTAGCTATGCAGAGAAAAATAGCACAAAAGCTTTCTGCTTCCATACTGGTACGCACGTCCTGCTTCTTCCACACTATTGCGTCCATGTGTTTCTACGCCGTTGAGTGTTGCTACTGGTTTCACGTCGCCTGACACATCCTACCTTTAGTTTTGTGCAACTGTATGAGTCACATCGTAGTTCTTTGCTTCTTTTGTACAACTACATGCTCAACCAATAGAGCAATTATCGAGGACCAACGTCCTTAGTGGGTGCACAAGATGTAACAACCCATGATTGTGATGGGTTACGAACCCTGTTAATAGGCTATCGTGGCATGAACTGGCTTGAACTTTCATTAGGAGTGGGAGAACATAGGTAGTTTCCCTCACAAATGTTGGAAACGAAGCGCGAAAACTGTTTCTCCAAATCAGAAAGTCCTGCGAGAGAATCGAACAAAAGCACACAAACCAAAAATGCCAAAAACAATTGCAGACACAAAGATTTTTGACGTAGAAAATTCTTACGAAAAAAACCACGGGACGATCGGAGTCCAACCCTGAAGAACCTCCACGAATGGAATAAAGAGAATACACCCTCTACAAGCTCCTCCCGATCCAACACGGATCACCACAACTTACTTGAAAGAAGAATTTTTTTGATTGCGGACTCCAAAGAACAAGAGATGCCGAAAAATTATTCAAAGCAATCTCTCCTTCACAATAGTACTTAATCCTCTCTCTCTCTCAAAGATTATAAGCACTCTTATTTTGAGATGATTTTCCAACTAGCATGCATCACCCTTTTATAAGCCTTTGGTAATCCATACATGGAAGGCCAATATATATGGAAACTTCCAATATGCATCAATCATATATTTAATGAAAATCCAATCATAATTGGCTTGCCATAATTGGAAACCCAATTATATGGAAAGCTACTATATGAAGGGTCCAATCATAAATATATGATCAAATTAAATATGGAAATCCAATCATATATTTTATTACCATATATGTTCCAAAATAGGATCCATGCACTCCCCAAGCTTCTCCGACACACGGATGACGCTCGTCGCTCTCTGGGGTATTCTCCACTTAGATTGGGAACCCCACCTACTCCAACAAATCTTTTCCTTCACAACTAGGTGGAGGAACTCGTCATCCCGACGATCCGCCTGCAGTACTCAAACTTCTCCCTTGGTAGAACCTTCGTGAGCATGTCCGCTCCATTGTCATCAGTATGAACCTTCTCAAGCATCGCGTCCTTCTTATCAACCACATCCCGTATCCAATGATACCGAGTCTCGATGTGCTTGGACCGGCTATGAAAGGTCTGATTCTTTACAAGGTGAATAGCACTCTGACTGTCGTAAAGCAAAGTATACTGCTCTAACTTCAGCCCCATTTCCTGCAACAGCTTTTTCATCCACAACAACTCCTTGTAAGCCTCCGTCGTCGTAATGTACTCTGTCTCTGTCGTCGACATGGCAACACACTTCTGCAACCGTGACTGCCACGATACCGCTCCTCCAGCAAACATCATCACATAGCCAGAAGTCGATCGCCTCATGTCTACATCTCCAGCCATATCAGCGTCGGTATATCCAACCAGCTTTGGCTCGTCACCACCAAAAGAAAGTCTCCATTCAGTAGTGCCCTGAAGGTATCGTAGAATCCACTTGACCGCACTCCAATGTGCCCTTCAAGAATTTGAAAGGTACATGCTAACTGTGCCAACTGCATGAGCGATGTCTGGCCTCGTACACACCATATGTGAGACTCGTCTCACAGTATCGGTATTTATATACGGATACGTATTTTGCAGCGTATTTCGTATTTTCTTGGTTTTTGAAATATTTTAATTTTTTTCCAAAACTATAGATTTTCTTCTTGATCGACATACCGCCGGTATACCGGAGTATACAGACGGCATACCGCCCGGACATATTTTCTATACTTTAGATATTTTTGGTTTCTGATATTTTTATGAATAGTATTTCGGATATTTTCGTGAATAGTGTTTAGATATTTTCGTGAATAGTGCTTAGATATTTTCGTGAATAGTGTAGATGCACTCTATTGTCCAATGGATAATTGGTTTTGTTTGAATGGCCATGATGAATCTAGACTTTCACATGGATCATGATCCAACGGCTAAGATTAATTCTCCCCTTATATATATACCATTTCACTTTCTCTCTCCTTTCTCTTTTCATTCTCTTCTCTCTCTCTTCATTTTTTCTTCCCTTCTCTTCCCTTGGAGCTTGCCAAGAGCTTGGCCTTGAGGTCTAGAGTGTGGTTTCGTGCCCCTCTTGGTGGTGGAGTGGAAGATTGGACTTGAAGCTTAACCTAGGCAAGTACATCTTGCCAAATTCATGAACAATAGTAATCTATTGTCATTTTTGTTTTTCTTGGTATTAAATGCTTAGAATTTTCCTAAACTCATTTTGTTAAATGTGTTTTCCTGATGATTCTCGAATATGTGCATGTTTCCAAAAATTCAATTAAGCAAGATTTGGTTTTCTGTTAAAACCCAATAGTGACTTAGTAGAAAACTTGGTATCAAGAGTGATACTAGAGTTATCATCATGGATCTTGGTCATATATACATATATGGAGTCCTTACCTAGCTAGTATACATGGATTTTGAGTTTGGTGGCAATCGGGACTCGTTTCGGTGTTCCGAGAACCTCTATTTTGGATTATTTTGAGATATTGATCTATCAAATCTTTGAATTTCTGAAATATAATAGTTCCATGTTGTAGGAAATTCAATTCTATGCAATTTTGACTTTTGAAAATCCGAATTTCGATTTAAAACGAAGTTTTTATGGCCGAAACAAGTTTTGAATTTTCAAAAATCAACTTTCTGTGACGGTTTGGATAATCCATCGGAAATCCGCAGAAATTCGTCGAAAAATCTGAACTTGCACCACAAAACTTGCTGTGACACTTCGAAAAATCTGCCGAAAATCCGCAATAATCCGCCGGATAATCCGGTTAGGCTATTTTTGCCCGTTTCGGCCCATTTTTGTCCGTTTTTGATATTATCTTTGATTGTAATGAATTCTTAACATGATTAGATGACCTTGTATACTTAGAGAATGAATTTACACCCTATATATACTTGACACTAGCTTATGTTTATATGTTCTCTATACTCACTATGTATTGCCATGTCCTCCCAGATTTATTGTACCTTGCAGTCTATGCCATATCCAATATTTACTTGATAGTGATCCATCGTGGTACACTCTTGATTCTAGTACATGTCTAGCTCCTTGATAGTGGCCTGTCATGGTGCACTCTTGATTCTAGTACATGTCTAGCTCCTTGATAGTGGCTTGTCGTAGCGCACTCTTGTCTTAATATTGTCATGTCTTGTTGTGGCTTGTTGTAGTACACAATCTTGCTTGTCTGTCCAGTCTTGCATGTCTCATGTCTAGGATGGATTCTGCGGAGTGCCACACCTAGAATCCAACAAGAAAATATTAAGGACTAAACAACTAGCTTGATTACCTAGATCATTAGAGACTTTTCCGGTTACCTGTTGTCCCTTTGATCTTGGCCATATATATATATATATATATATATATATATATATATATATATATATATATATATATATATATATATATATATATATATGATATTTTTGAGCCTGAAAGGCTCGCGATCTGCCGCCCCTGAAACCCTAGTTCTCAATCGTCTCCACCACCACCGGCGTGGCCTTTGGCCGGGCCGGGGTATTCTCTTGGCCGCCAAACCAGTTGGTTGGTGGCCTCCCTCTGTGCTTGCTTTCTTCTAGGGTTATGGCGGCTAAATCCTTCGCGGAGGCCGTGAAGGGATCGACTTCTGTTGATCCGGTCATTGCGCCGCGGACTATCACTACATTCAAAGGATCTCCATCGATCTCCTTTTCGGAGGAAGAAGAATCCATTCTGGTGAATCCATTCAAATACGCCTTGATCGAAAAGTTTTCACATAATCGACCACCGATCGATTTGATCCGGAAGGCTCTCACTGGTTTCGAGTTCGTTGGCTCCATCTCGGCTGGGGTTATTGATGAAAAACACATCCTTATTCGACCTTCGAGTGAAGTTGATTTTCTTCGACTTCGATCAAAAGATTTGTGGTACGTTTCTAGGGCTCCCATGAGGATATTCAAGTGGGATCCAGATTTCACTCCATCTCAGGAATCACCAAAGATACCTGTGTGGGTCACCTTAACTAATCTTCCGCACCATCTCTATGCGAAGGATGCGCTCTTTGCCATTGCTGCAGCTTTTGGGAATCCTCTAAAGATTGATAAGGCTACGTCGGAGTTATCTCGGCCAAGCATGGCTCGAATCTTTGTTGAGGTTGATGCTTCTAAACCACTTCAAAATCGAATTCGTATTAACTTACCTAGTGGTAGTTTCTGGCAGTTAATTGAATATGAGTCAACTCCTCTTTATTGTGCTCAATGCCGTCATCAAGGGCATTCAATTGGCTCATGCAAACTCAAACAAAAAGATAAAGGAAAAGAACCTATACTAAAGGAAACTCCTGCGTCCACCAGTGTTCAACGTCATGTGCCTGAGATTATTCACATTCTTCAACGAGAAGATGCGGCTCAACCTTCGAGGACAGCAGACCAATCGGTGGATCCCTGTACGGAACAACCTCCACTTCAACCTCCGGTTATTAACCAGCAGACCCTAATAGAGGAGCAGGAGGCGACGGCTACTGCGCTTGTGTCCAATCAGCCTACTGATGGGACAGAAGCCATTACGGAACCTGAGATGGAAAATAATGCTGCCATTACCGCTGTACCGCAGTCTAAAGAACCTCTCTATCCTGATCCACCAGATAATATTGAGGCAGATGAAGAAGGCAGCGAAGAAGAAGGGGAGTTGCGGAGTTGGGCCGATGCTGTTGACGAAGAAGAGGGTGTGTCGACGGCGATCGACAAACCGAAGCGGAAAAAGAAGGAGGTGGAGCCAACTGATAGGGTTCTCCGATCGTCTGCACTCAAAAAATTGGGTACAACCTCCGTCCCCACTAATGTTTAACATATTGTGTTGGAACATTCGTGGGGTTGCTAGCAAAATGGCTCTTAAAAGACTTCGTAATCTTTGTCGGGGGAATAAAGTTCAAGTTTTGGCCATTTTGGAGCCAAAGGTGGACAGTTCTAAACTTCTTCATTATCAACTCAAGCTTGGATTTGATAAGAGCTTTGCTAATGATAAAGGCAATATCTGGGTTCTGACCAAGGCAGGGTGTACTTTCTCTGTGCTGGATTCTTTTGATCAAGCTGTCACTATTGGCTTTCAAAATGAATTCTTAAATGAGGTCATGTTCTCTTTTGTGCATGGTCACAACAAAAAAGAGGGACGTAGGAGCATGTGGGAGAGGCTACTACATTTCCGTTCGGCTTATCCTATTCCCTGGGCTGTTGGAGGAGATTTTAATGCTATTTTGTGTGAGGATGAGAAGGTTGGTGGCAGGCTCCCTTGCCTAATATCTATGCACGAGTTTCACAACTTTCAATTGTCTGCTGGTCTTACTGAACTTCCTATAATAGGGAGTAAGTTCACTTGGTTCCGCTCCAAGTTCGGGGAGAGACGAGGATCGCGACTGGACAGGATGCTGCTTACTCAAGATTTTTTTAATCTTGCTCCTTTGTCGAAGGAGGAACATCTTAATAGAGCGGAGTCTGATCATGCACCATTGTTGATCAAGTTTTTGGCTAGGAAGGAGGGGGGACGGTGCTCATTTCGGTTTCTCGACTTTTGGACTAAGCAAGAGGGTTTTATGGAGCTGGTCCAGCAGGCGTGGACTTCTACTGATCATCCTAATAGCCTTGTGCGTATATGTGGCCGGCTAGCTGCATGTCGAGCTGCCCTATCTAGGTGGAGTCACAACAAATTTGGTGATATTTTTCAAGAGTGCCTAGCTGCGGAGGATCAAGTCTTAGCTGATGAGCTGGCGTTTGAGGCTGATCGATCTTGTGAGAAGAGGATAGCCTTGGATAAATCTACTGCTATTTTGAAGCAGAGACATTCTTATGTTGACTCATATTGGAAGTAGAAGGCGCGTCTGAACTGGGATCTTGATGGTGATAGGAATACCAAGTACTTTCATGAGTGTGTCAATAGTAAGCAGCGGAAACTGCATATTCATCATATCATTGATGATGAGGGGAGTACTAAAACGGAGCTTCAGGATATTCAACATGTGGCTAATTCTTATTATGAGCAACAGTATAAAAGTGCTCGTATTGAAGGGGATGCTGGTCTATTAGATGCTATTCCTACTACTATCTCTGACGTGGATAATGCAGTCCTTACTGCAGAGCCTACTAAAGATGAAATATTGCAGGCTCTCAAGAGTATGGATGTCAGCAGTGCGGGGGGTCCGGATGGATTTACTGTTACTTTCTTTGTTAAGTGTTGGCCTATCATTGCAGAGGACATGTTGGCAGCTATTTTATGGCAGGTTTCGACTTGCCTAAGGCTATCACTAGCACATCCTTGGTCCTGATCCCCAAACACAACAACCCCAGGTACATGACTGATTTTTGTCCTATCAGCTTATGTAATGTTTTCAACAAGGTTATCCTTTGATCGCAAGGAGGAGCTCTACAATATCACTGGTTTTGATATCAAGCAGCCTCCATTTACTTACCTGGGTTGTCCGATGGCTGTAGGGGTTCGCACTACCAGACTTTATGATGATCTTGTTGCAAAGATCAGCAGGCGCTTGGAAGGATGGCAGCAGAAAATACTATCCTATGGAGGTAAATTAACTTTATTGAAATCAGTTTTGTTGTCAATCCCGATGTACACGCTAGCGGCTTGCAATCCCCCGAAGACGGTGCTTAATCGTTTGGAGAATATGTTCGTTCGTTTTTTCTGGGGATCAAGTGATGGGTTACAAAAACACATCTGGGCGAGTTGGAGGTCGATGGCTCGTCCAATTGAAGAAGCGGGATTGGGTATCAGGACTCTGCAGGAAATGATGCATGCTTTTACTATAAAATTGTGGTGGAAATTGAAAACGCAGAATGGATTGTGGCAGCGGTTCATTACAGTTCGTTACTGGAAATTCCAGGATTTAGATATAGCTGGTGAGCCACAGAAATGTTCTCATGTATGGCGTAGGATGCTGCAAGGGAGGGATATGGCTAATCATCTTATAACTCTGGAGTCGGGTGCCTGGAAATGGCTAGGTGCTTCTTCAGGGACTTTCTCGGTTGCCTCGGCTTGGAAGATTGCTCGAATACCTTCACCTATTCAGCCTCATTTCACCCATATCTGGGGTTCTTGTATTCCTTACAAGTGGTCCGTATTAATGTGGAGGATACTGACCAACAAGTTGCCAACGGATGATAATATTCAAGCGTTGGGTTTTCAGCTAGGGTCGAAGTGTCATTGATGTTCACGCCCACAGGTGGAGACTACTGCTCATGTTTTTGGTGAAGGTGAGTTTACTGTCCAGGTTTGGCGCCAGCTACAGAGTGATCTCAAGGTCAAAAGATGGCGGGTGGGTTTCATTAGTTATCTCAAGGAGTGGTGGCAGAGGCCTAATGTTCATTTGAAGGAGATAGTAGTGGCTGCTACGTGCTGGGTGGTCTGGAAGAATAGGAATAAATGGCGGTACGAGGAGTACTCTTACTCGGTTTCTCAGTTGATTGCAGAAATTAGAAGACAGGTGGGGAAAGCTTTACGGCGCTGTAAGCACAAGCCTGCAATTCCGGGATCATGGCTACTTGTTGGTGTGGGATAGCTTTTGTAACCTGTTATTTCCTATTTCATCAATAAAATTACTGGTTTATAAAAAAAAAAAAAAAAAAAATAATATATATATATATATATATATATATATATATATATATATATATATATATATATATATATATATATATATATATATATATATATACTTGGGATTTGGAGCTATCTGTCATGATGAGCACTCTTCCAGCACACCGTCGAGTGGGGCACCTCTTTAGGACACATGTATCTTACTGCAGTGTGTCTGCTATACTTTTTTTCTTTTGCTTGGATCATTCAGGAAGTAGCAGGCAGGTAACTGGACTTGGATTTCTCAAACTTGCATGTGTTAGTAATTAGGATTGTGGCAACCCTAGTTAGCTAAAGTATCAAGCCGTACTCATTGCTTGGCCGTGATTGATGGATGGAGTCCATTCTTGTCTAGTCTAGTCTTGCTCCAGTTTATCTTATTGTAGCACTTAGCTTCCTGTCTTTTCTTACATGCTATTTTTGCTACTACATGCTCGGCTTCACCATATGCTCACATGTCCAGTTTATTCTATGTATTCACTTACTATCCTACTTTCATGTTCCAGTTTCCTTTCGTAAACACTGTGGTACCAATTTACTATTCTAGTCTCATTTACTACTTTATCTTAGAGATGTTATGAATTGCATGCTGGTTTTAGTTCATAGTTTGGCTTCCTTTGTGGTACTTGCTATTGGGGTTCTGACCCCACTGGTTTTGCATTGACCAGATCTAGTTGAGGAGCCCGAGGATCTTTCGGACCTTTCTCTCGATGGTGACCACCCAAAGCACCAGGGGACTTGAGCGTGTGTTCTTTCTCTTACCTACACTTTTCTGTACATATTCTTTTGAGGCGTTTAGCCACCGAGCACGTGTTTAGCTCGTATTTTGGACTTAAAATTTGGCCTACGGGCTCAGACATGATGTTATATTTCTAGACTGCAGCTAGAGCTGATCATGTATTACTTAGTCTTGCTAGTTCTTCATTTTGTATTACTAGCTTCATGATCATCTATATATTATAGTTTGGGACGCTTTACTGTCTTATATGCTTGATGATCATATTCTTGTACTTTACTTCTTGTCTGAGACTGAGATATCTAGGATTTTGTGACATAGGATTGACTGTTGGTTTATAGCAGTGACCCCCATCTATACAGCTTATACGTTGTTTCGGAGTACTGGAGTACTTTGATATACGTAGCTGGCCTGGTCCGTCCCTACTTGCCAGTATTCTGGTTCTGGGGCGTGACATCGGTTTTTGTGGTGGTCCATGCAGGTCTGATTTATCAGATATGTGGGGGTTGCTGGTAGTTATCTCAGTCATAAATTCTTCTCTATTGATATCCTCAATATTACTCTTTACCTCTGATCTTTGACCTGATATCTGCTTTGATCGTTGATCTTTCCTGTTCCCTCAACCTAATCCTTGTGCCCTTAAACTTTCAGGGGCACCGTTCCTGGTCCTTCTGATCGGCCTGTACGAGCTTTACCGATGGCAGATCAGCGTCCCTTAGTTTCGCCAGTTCAGGAGGAGCATCTTCAATATTCGAGAGCAGAGTCTAGAGTGGACCGAAGGACAGAGTCACCAGTTCCTCCTGTTCAGCCAGCAGTACCAGTTCAGCCAGAGCAGCCAGAGGGTGTTGTCCGAGCACTGGTGGATGTTCTGAGAGATTTTATGGCGTCGCAGCAGCGTCAGAGTGATGTTCTCACCCATTCCGTCCAGACGGCTTTGGACAGAGGTGGTGCTCAGGTCTACAATTTTGCGAGCAGCTTCAGGCGTCTTCATCCCCCGTACTTCTATGGTACAGAGGATGCTATTGCGTCTGATGTGTGGCTTCAGGATACTGAGGCCATTCTGGAGGCGGCAGGGATTCCGGCTAGGGAGCGTGTGGCAGTTGTCAGGTTGCAGCTCTTGGATTTGGCCCACGACAGGTGGACGGCTCATGAGATGTCTCTTAGGGCACCAGTAGCCTGGGCCGATTTTAGGGAGAGGTTTCGGACTCGCTATTTTGATGCAGTGTCACGTTATGATCTGTAGCAGAGGTTCATTGGCTTGCGGCAGATGAGCAGGACCGTCGACGGATATACGGCAGAGGAGGTGGCTTGAGTTACTGAAGGATTACGATGTTGATCTTCAGTATCATCCCGGAAAGACAAACGTCATTGCAGACGCTTTGAGCAGGAGACCCGGAGTCTATTTCTTGACGGAGCAGCATCACCTTCTGGAGGATCTTCAGGAGATGGGCATTGAGGTAGGGCTACCTGGTGAGGCAGCTATGATGGC
The DNA here is from genome assembly GCA_029216955.1 of Iris pallida. Taxonomy (NCBI): domain Eukaryota; kingdom Viridiplantae; phylum Streptophyta; class Magnoliopsida; order Asparagales; family Iridaceae; genus Iris; species Iris pallida. The sequence goes on along the minus strand of JANAVB010044814.1, from coordinate 5,217,754 downwards.
AGGCTTGCAGGTTTAGTCTACCATTGCGGATAGGATCAGAGCAGCTCAGTCAGGAGATGCCAGGCTTCAGCAGCTCAGAACAGAGTGTGTAGCAGGGCGCAGAGCAGAGTTGTGCATCCATGAGGATGGGACACTCCGATTTGGGAGCCGTCTTTGTGTGCCGAGTGGAGATATTCGACAGGAGATTATGTCGGAGGCCCACAGTTCTCAGTATTCTGTTCATCCAGGAGGGATGAAGATGTACCGAGATATTCGTCAGCATTTATGGTGGAATGGTATGAAGAGGAAGATAGCTAGGTTTGTCTCTCGATACTTAGTTTGCCAGCAGGTCAAGGCTGAGCACCAAAGACCGGCCGAACTTCTTCAGCCTTTACCGATTCCGGAGTGGAAGTGGAATCATATTACTATGGACTTCGTGACTGGTCTTCCTAGAACCCCAACTGGTAGAGATGCCATTTAGGTTATAGTGGATCGACTCACGAAGGCTGCCCACTTCCTACCTTTCAGAGTTGGTCAATCTACCGAGCAGTTGGCCGACTTGTACACGAGGCAGATTGTCAGATTGCATGGGGTGCCAGTTAGCATAGTCTCAGATCGGGATTCCAGATTCACTTCTCATTTCTGGCAGAGTCTTCAGCAGAGTCTGGGTACCCGTTTGAATTTCAGTTCAGCATACCATCCTCAGACAGATGGTCATTCGGAGCGTACGATTCAGACCTTGGAGGATATGCTTCGATCATGCATTCTTGAGTTCAGTGGTTCTTGGAAGGATCACTTGCATTTGGTGGAGTTCTCTTACAACAATAGCTTCCAGGCGAGCATTCAGATGGCTCCTTTCGAGGCCTTGTATGGTAGGAGATGTAGGTCACCCTTAGCTTGGGATGACATTGGAAAGAGGCAGATGCTTGGTCCAGAGATGATTGCTCAGTCAGTTGGAGTAGTCAGGAAGGTCAGATAGTATCTCAGAGTAGCTCAGGATCGACAGCATCATTGGACAGATCAGCATCGACGCCATCTTGAGTTCTCTGTCGGCGACCACGTATTTCTTTAGATTTTGCCTACCCGTGGTGTCATCAGGTTTGGTGTACGGGGAAAGCTTAGCCCTAGATTTATTGGGCCGTTCGATGTTCTCGAGCGAGTAGGGGATGTATCTTATCGCCTTACTCTTCCACCATCGTTGTGCGAGGTACATGACGTGTTTCACGTATCTCAGCTACGTCGGTATGTTACGGATCCGAGCCATATCCTAGATCATTCCGAGCTGGTCGTTAGTACCGACCTATCGTATGAGGAGAGGCCCATATCCATTTTGGACCGGAGGGAGAAAATTCTCAAGAACCGGAATATCCGATTAGTTCGTGTTTCCTGGGATCATCACTCACCGGGCGAGTCGACTTGGGAGCGCGAGGATAATATCCGAGCTCGTTACCCGTATCTGTTTGACTCGTGAGGTATACTTATTCGTATATCTATGTTCTACCTTTTGAGTATGATTGTAGGAATACATGATGTTGTTGTTTACGTATGTTTAAATTGCTTCTACATTTCTTGTACATTACTCTAGTTGGATTTCATGCTTTATGAGTTTTCCATCTCGATCTTGATACCATTGTTTTCTTGGATTTCTTGCTTACTTTTGATTACCTTTAGGAAATTTCGAGGACGGAATTTTTCTAAGGAGGGGAGAGTTGTGAGACTCGTCTCACAGTATCGGTATTTATATACGGATACGTATTTTGCAGCATATTTTGTATTTTTTTGGTTTTCGGAATGTTTTAAATTTTTTTCCAAAACTATAGATTTTCTCCTTGATCGGCATACCGCTGGTATACCGGAGTATACAGACGGCATACCGCCCGGACATGTTTTCTATACTTTAGATATTTTTGGTTTATGATATTTTTATGAATAGTGTTTCGGATATTTTCGTGAATAGTATTTAGATATTTTCGTAAATAGTGTTTAGATATTTTCGTGAATAGTGTAGATGCACTCTATTGTCTAATGGATAATTGGTTTTGTTTGAATGGCCATGATTAATCTAGACTTTCACATGGATCATGATCCAACGGTTAAGATTAATTCTCCCCTTATATATATACCATTTCACTTTCTCTCTCCTCTCTCTTTTCATTATTATCTCTCCCTCTCTTCATTTCTTCTTCCCTTCTCTTCCCTTGGAGCTTGCCAAGAGCTTGGCCTTGAGGTGTAGAGTGTGGTTTCGTGCCCCTCTTGGTGGTGGAGTGGAAGATTAGACTTGGAGCTTAACCTAGGCAAGTACATCTTGCCAAATTCTTGAACAATAGTAATCTATTGTCATTTTTGTTTTCCTTGGTATTAAATGCTTAGAATTTTCCTAAACTCATTTTGTTAAATGTGTTTTCCTGATGATTCTCGTATATGTGCATGTTTCCAAAAATTCAATTAAGCAAGATTTGGTTTTCTGTTAAAACCCAATAGTGACTTAGTAGAAAACTTGGTATCAAGAGTGATACTAGAGTTATCATCATGGATCTTGGTCACATATACATATATGGAGTCCTTACCTAGCTAGTATACATGGATTTTGAGTTTGGTGGCAATCGGGACTCGTTTTGGTATTCCGAGAACCTCTATTTTGGAGTATTTTGAGATATTGATCTATCAAATCTTTGAATTTCTGAAATCTAATAGTTCTATGTTGTAGGAAATTCAATTCTATGCAATTTTGAATTTTAAAAATCCAAATTTCGATTTAAAACGAAGTTTTTATGGCCGAAACAAGTTTTGAATTTTGAAAAATCAACTTTCTGTGACGGTTCGGAAAATCCGTCGAAAATCTGCGGAAATCCGTCGAAAAATCTGAACTTGCACCACAAAACTTGCTGTGACACTTCAGAAAATCCGCCGGAATTCTGCCGTAATCCGTAGGATAATCCGGTTAGGCTGTTTTTGTCCCGTTTTGCCCGTTTCGACCCGTTTTTGTCCGTTTTTGATATTTTCTTTGATTGTAATGAATTCTTAACATGATTAGATGACCTTGTATACTTAGAGAATGAATGTACACCCTATATACACTTGACACTAGCTTATGTTCATATGTTCTCTATACTCACTATGTATTGCCATGTCCTCCCAGATTTATTGTACCTTGCAGTCTATGCCATATCCAATATTTACTTGATAGTGACCCATCGTGGTGCACTCTTGAACATGTCTTTTCCTAGCTTGCTTGATAGTGGCCTGTCATGGCGCACTCTTGATTCTAGTACATGTCTAGCTCCTTGATAGTGGCTCGTCGTAGCGCACTCTTGTCTTGATGTTGTCATGTCTTATTGTGGCTTGTTGTAGTACACAATCTTGCTTGTCTGTCCAGTCTTGCATGTCTCATGTCTAGGATGGATTCTGTGGAATGCCACACCTAGAATCCAACAAAAAAATGTTAAGGACTAAACAACTAGCTTGATTACCTAGATCATTAGAGACTTTTCCGGTTACCTGTTGCCCCTTTGATCTTTGCCCTATATATATATATATATATATATATATATATATATATATATATATATATATATATATATATATAAAATAAATAAAATATATATATATATATATATATATATATATATATATGGGATTTGGAGCTATCTGTCATGATGAGCACTCTTCCAGCACACCGTCGAGTGGGGCACCTCTTTAGGACACATGTATCTTACTGCATCGTGTCTGCTATACTTCTTTTCTTTTGCTTGGATCATTCAGAAAGTAGCAGGCAGGTAACTGGACTTGGATTTCTCAAACTTGCATGTGTTAGTAATTAGGATTGTGGCAACCCTAGTTAGCTAAAGTATCAAGCCGTACTCATTGCTTGGCCGTGATTGATGGATGGAGTCCATTCTTGTCTAGTCTAGTCTTGCTCCAGTTTATCTTATTGTAGCACTTAGCTTCCTGTCTTTCCTTACATGCTATTCTTCCTACTAAATGCTCGGCTTCACCATATGCTCACATGTCCAGTTTATTCTATGTATTCACTTACTATCCTACTTGCATGTTCCAGTTTCCTTTCGTAAACACTGTGGTACCAATTTACTATTCTAGTCTCGTTTACTACTTTATCTTAGAGATGTTATGAATTGCATGCTGGTTTTAGTTCATAGTTTCGCTTCCTTTGTGGTACTTGCTATTGGGGTTCTGACCCCACTGGTTTTGCATTGACCAGATCTAGTTGAGGAGCCCGAGGATCTTTCGGACCTTTCTCTCGAGGGTGACCACCCGGAGCACCAGGGGACTTGAGTGGGTGTTCTTTCTCTTACCCACTCTTTTCTGTACATATTCTTTTGAGGCGTTTAGCCATCGAACACGTGTTTAGCTCGTGTTTTGGACTTGACATTTGGCCTACGGGCTCAGACATGATGTTATATTTCTAGACTGCTGCTAGAGCTGATCATGTATTACTTAGTCTTGCTAGTTCTTCATTTTGTATTACTAGCTTCATGATCATCTATATATTATAGTTTGGGATGCTTTACTGTCTTATATGCTTGATGATCATATTCTTGTACTTTACTTCTTGTCTGAGACTGAGATATCTAGGATTTTGTGACATAGGATTGACTGTTGGTTTGTAGCAGTGACCTCCATCTATACAGCTTATACATTGTTTCGGAGTACTGGAGTACTTTGGTATACGTAGCTGGCCTGGTCCGTCCCTACTTGCCAGTATTCTGGTTCTGGGGTGTGACACCATAACATACATAAGGCTCCCCACAGCTGAAGCATATGAAACCCGCTCCATATCTTTTTTTTTCGTCCTCGGTAGATGGACACTGCTCCTCAGTGAACTTAAAGTGAGCCGCAAGGGGGCAACTCACTGTAACTCCACTTTTTCCATTTTTAGTGGAATTTAAATTTTAGTAAAAATACTTCATTCATTTTTCCTATAAATATATACTATATGAATATTTTGGAGGGAAAGAATTTGGGAGCAGGAATATTTTTTAAAAATTCAAAAGTTTGTTATAACTAATTAAGTGGTCCCCATTTTGAACCTTCTAATAACTTTTATAACTGATTTCAGGTCAGTTATGCAAATAATAAAAGTGGGAGGGGTCATGTGCAAGTTTACCATTAGTGGGGGTTTTTGTTTGGCAAAAGCATCTTTTGTTTTTATTAGCCGAGGAGAGGGAATGGGGAGCTCATTCTTCTCCTCACAGCAACCATTTCTCTCGGTCGAGCTTCCCCTCTTTTCCCAAGTTCTCCCCAACTGAACCCTAACCCTAAATTCATCTCCGGCGGCCGACAATCGACGACGACGTCAGCGGCGATGGCGAGTAGTGCTCCTCCGGCGACACGACAGCCAGAGCCACGACGAGGCATCTCCTCCACGGTGCTCGGCGGTGGCGATCTCTCCACGGCGCTCGGTGAGGCATCTTCTCCACGGCGACGACGGCGAGGCATCTCGTCCATGGCGGCGGTGGTGCATCCTCTTATTCCAGCTACCTTCTTCCGGGATACATTTTTCTTCCTCCTCCGTGTGTTCGTCGTCTCCTCCGATCTAGCAATTTGACGCTCGGTGAGTCTAGTCGAACACTTAAATTCTTCAGATATGGATTATAGAACCGATCTTGTTTAAAATTCCTAATTAAATTCTTTCTTCTTTGTCCGATCGGATCCAAGATTGATAGCTCGATGACGGAGTCGATCGGTTCGACTAAGGTCCGAGCTCCTGTCAAGAACGACGTTAGCGGTAGAACGTTGATTGGGTTGACTGTTCACGTTCGATTGATCCACCTCCTCGACGATAGCTCGACGTCGTCATCTTTGTTCAAATCAGTCACGGTCGAAGTCTGAATTCTTGACTCAAGATCTGTCCGTATCCATAGACGCAAGGCAGTGCCGGATACAATCGGTCTTTGTTACATCGTTCAGTCGTGACCCATACTCCTCAGGTAAACATCCTACTCTCTTTTAATGTTGTGGGATTCTGCTACGATTTTTTTTAATGAAATGGTGTGGCCAGGATCGGGTTGAGTAAGTTAGTGTCCTGTGTGCGTAGTCATGATGCTATTCGTGTCCAACCAAGGGTGCGTGTCCGAGTGATGATTATATCCATTTGGTTCATGTTCGGGTTGGGGTCGTGTATAGAGTTTGGCTGGAATAGAGTTATCAAGTGCAGCATTTTTTCTATTGAATTTATAGTCAAATTGGTTATATAAATCATATTCTGATTTTATCAATTGGTTTGTATAATTTCCATTTTGTCAATTGCTTGTATATAAGATATTTTGATTTCATTAATTGCTTGTATGTATATTTTACTGGCAATTGGTTCGAGTCTGTCTGTTGGTTGAGAGGAGTAGCCGTTGGGGTTATGGCCAATTGAGCTGTAGGTTTTGTTTTGAACATGGCAGAGTTGGTTGAGCTTTGGATTGCAGAGATGGAGTTTTTGTAAAATTTTACTAGGTGGTTGTATATTATTTTGTTGGACTCAAATGGGATATGGCGGGAAAGACTAGCTTGTATACTTTTGGGCCTGCTAGTGTGTGTTGAACCTTGATTGAAGGTTTTGTTTCTTAACTGAACCTTCTATTTTGTTTTCGGGGTTTACTTATAATTTTTGGTTTATATCTATTTTTATAACCTGTTATTATAAAGGATTGGCATGAGTTGTAGTATGTGAATTTTGGTAGAGCTTGAGTGAAGTGATGGAGGGGGCTTTATATATATTCCAATCTAATGGCTGGTCTAGGAAAATGCTGACTAAATCCTGTGAAAGTTAAGCCAAGCTAAGCTTTGAAAAAAAATTGAATGTGGAGTTAGAATCATGGTGGCAGTGTATGGTGTTGTTTGATTTTAGGCTAACTAGAAGGGGTAGTTGTTGTCAGCCTTCTTTAGATTAAATATATTAGCAGTGAGAGTGATCAGTCTGTGGATTGGGTTGGCTTACCTTACATTTTAATTTACTGCAGTATATTTTGTAGAATGTTGTTGAACGGGGTAGTCATTTATAACACTTGGCGTTTATTTAATAACTTTTCTAACTAGACCAATTATGGGCCAAATTCAGTTACTAGCTTATGATAAATTAAGAGCCAGACTAATGATATTTTTCTTTTACCAATTTACTAATATCCTACAAATAGTTATATTTAACCATGTGGCTTTAAAAGGAATTTCCTAAACTAGAATTTATCTAATTACTAAGCATAGAAACCTAGTTTTAATTATTAATTCATAATTAATGGTATATTCAGATAAAATGATTGGTTGATTTATTAGCTAGTTCTAGAGGATTAGTAGTGATATCTGTAGAAAGATTACTAGTTAACCAATTTGTACCCATTATATCAGGTGGACCTACAGATCTCTTTTCTACCCTTGGTCATCCAGAGCAAGGTAAGTACTTTTCTATGGTTTTGTGCATTTACATTCTTGTACTCTTTCTTGTGATACGTTATGACACGATATCATGTACCCCTGTACTCCTGTACTCCTGTACTCCTGTTCCTGTATTTACTTGTGTCGGGTAGGAAAATACAATAGCCATGTGACCAAAACCCGGTTACTATATTCATGTAGATAGCTTAGGCCTCACATCGTGCACGCGGGTCCTAAGCCGTACCATTCATGTACTTTCATGTGCTTACCCCTAGCCGGTCGCATGGACTAGTTATATTTCAAACATGGTGCACTTGTCATATTTTGTACTTCAGGTTCATAGTTACATTCCTGTACTTTACATTCCTGTACTTTTTTCCTGTACTTACATTCATGTACCTTCATGTTCTTTTCCTGTACTTTATAGTTTATGTTCTCCTATACTCATTTCCATATCATGATGTTCTTATTCATTACCTAGAACTATACTTTGCTCCGCTCCTGACTAGATATGTTGCAGGTATACTTGCAGGATATCATTCCACCTTATGGGCCGGAGCCCGAGATCTTAGCTGAGCAGGATAGAGACATGACTTGGCTAGAGGCTTCAGGTTTAGACTGTTTAGCTCTACTCTTAGATATTATTTTAGAGTTCATAGTACATTTTCATTCCTGATGACTAGTACATTTATATACCTAGAATTGTGGATTATGGTGATCATTCTGGGATACGTTTTTAGATGCTGTGATTATATACATTTATGATTATCTGGTTAGATTTCCCTAGTTTGGTACAGCTTACTTCGTCGTGTCTAACGACGAAGGCTGGGCGTGTCCGACTCGTGTCCGATTATTCAGGAGCGGATCGTGACATATTTTTAGTGGTGGCCCATGCAGGTCTGTCCTAATAGTACCTAGGTATTAGAGTACTATTGGGGGACTTGATTTAAACTAGGGAAACTTGATCACAGCATAGAAAAGATCGAAAAATAAGGGTACATCAGGTATATCAGGTATATTGATATCAATAAACACTTGTTGATTTTAGGATTAGGACATTTTAACAGTTTTCTATTTTTCAGATAATTCAAGCACGTGACACCAGAACAGTCGATCCACCTACACTCGAGAGTTTCGAGCTCCCACTACCTTCTATCACTCTACTATCCCTATGGGTAGTACGTAGTTGACGGAGATGTTTGAAGAATTCCTTGATAACCAGAGGAAGCATGCCATCCTTTCCAAGTCAGACTTGTGGATACACTCTCCGAGCCAGGAAGGACTTATGATTTCCAGACTCTCGAATCTTTGGGCTTTCCCGACACCAAGCGCATATCTTGCACCGAGGGGAAGATCGAGAACGTGGAGCCTCCACTGAAGATCAATATCCAAGTCTTTGAGGATCTGACTCCTCTGAAGATTGAAGTCACCAACCGGGAGACCCAGCTCGTAACACATACAACAAGATGGAAAGCTGAAGCCGAGGAGAGACATGAAGACTTATGACGAAGACAGCAACTACTATGGATCCGCAAAGCGTCGCCACACTCAGACCACGCTTCTTCAGCCCAGTGGGAGATTCAGATTCAGCCGGCTATCATTTGTAATTTTCTGTCGCAGCTCAGGATACCACTACGAATAGTACCATAAAAGACGAAATCTATGCTTGTACTACTGATCGTCTGCCCACCTAGTCAAGGACTGCTGGAGACCGCTGATCACACTGCCCAAGGAGAAGCACGAGGAGCACCAGTATCACAAAAGAAGGACCCGCCTCTCCAGATTCAGCAATCACATGGAGCATTACCGCTGGGACCAGTCTACGTCAGGAAAGTTGAAGATGGTTAGAGAGATTTCCGTCCCGGAGAAATACTGAAGATAGATTGAAGGCAAAAGATTTCTTTTGCATGGTTGGGAAAACCATGTATCTTGATTAGCAATCCAATTTTTCCTTAAATTTCTTTTAGCATCTAGACCATTTCTTGAAACTTCTTGTTTTTCTATTTTGGAACCTTGGTGGATATTCGAAACTTATTTTGAGATATTTGTTTCCTATTCGTTGATTGATACTCCTCCATCCATTCTTCGTAACCCTGCTTTCTTTTCGAGATTCTACTCAGGAATTTTGTTTCCAATACAGAACTAGTTACAATTTGTTTTCTCCCCGAGGTTCAATTTTCTATTCGGGGCTTGTTGGAATTTGATTTTATTCAATACTTGTTTCTATTCACCATTCAAGACATCGTTTGAAAACTTCATTTCAAATCTAAGGGTTTGACCTGTTCCCTATGTGAGATTTCGTTTCCTATTCGTGGCTTGATTTCTATTTGAAAAATTGTTCTGTTCCCAACTTTGTTTTGATCTTGTTCCCTATTTGAGGTATCGCTTGTTTCCTGGATAATTATTTTCTATTCACCCATTGATTTCTTTTTCTCGTGCCTTTGATTTCATTCGAGATTTTATGGCCCTGTGTCCTATTTCGAGAATTTGCTTTCGTTCGTGATTTTGTCTCAAATCCAAGATTTTTTAGGCTTTGAAACTTCAGTTCATACTCGCGACTCGATGAGACCTTGTTCCCTATTCGATATCTTGTTTCCTCGTCAAGATTTTCTATTCGAGATTTTATTTTCTAATCATGACTTTGTTGATGTTGGTTTTCTATTTGAGACCTTGTATTCTATTGGAGGTTATTTTCCCTTCGAGATTTTGTTCGAGATTTCGTTGTTAATTGAGATGTTGTTGAACCTTGTTTCCGATACGAGATTTTATTTCTTATTTTGAGACTTTGTTTTTTGTCTGATACCTTGCTTTATGCCACCTTTGAGACTTCGTTACCTACCCAGGATTACGTTCCATATACGGAATCTTGTTATCATCCCGGATTCTTTTGAGATTTCGGTTACTATTTGAAATTTCGATTCCCTGTTCAAGATTCTAAATCTCCCTGGTTGCCCTTTTGTACTCACTGATTAGATCCCTTGTCGTCTCTTAGTACCTAATAAACCCTTATATTCTAATAGTCAGATAACTTCACCATCTTCTTGACTTGGACTATTGAAACTCATTTTGATTCCTTGAAATTTTCTATGGATAAAGTTGAAAGACTATTCGATGACCTACTAGGGTGTGACAGTTACGCGCTGCAGCTGTTATCTGGATTGCAGAAATCGAAAGTTTACTGCAGCCAGCAGCGCACTGGCAGGGCAGGAACTCTAAGTTGAAGTGATTTCAGACATTCATAGGTTTCGGATATTATGGAGACTTGTCCTAAATTCTTTATGTCGTGATCTCTTGGGTTGCTTCGTTGATGATTGTTGGAAAATGGATCTAGTACAAAGGATATTCGGTAACACATCGTTATTTGAGTCACGGAGCTGAAATTCACTGCAGCTAGGTGTACCCTGGCGGGGTAGGGATTCTGAGTAAAGTGATTTCAAATATCTATATGTTTTCGGATACCATAGAAACTATGTCCCTTTCCCTATGATTATTTGTTTTCGAGAATCACAAATCCTTGCACATTCATCGTGATTTGGTATTGTATCTCCTGAATATTTTGTACATTTTCTCAATCTACCCTTGCGAATTACCCTTCTAGTATTTTATCGTTAGATTATTAAATTCCTTAAAATTATACATTGCCAGATTTTGATTCCATACTTCGTTGTGTCTTGTCTAAACTTTGATCTTAAATCATGTCTATCTGACCATGATTTTCCTATCTTGTCCTAGTCCACTTGTGTTAAACTATCGATTTTTTATCGTACTTAATAGTTGTGTCTTCATGATTTTGTTCCTCTAAGTTGTAATTGAAACTTCATTCCATTCGTGCCTATTTAATCCTTGATCTTTGTTAGATCGTGTTATTCCAACTTCTTGTGTGTAATTATCGTACAAGGTCGCAAGGTTTAGAGAGCGTCTCAGAGTTACACAGGATCGACGGAAGCACTGGGCGGACAGCAGCAGACGGCCACTGGAGTTCGCAGTTGGAGATAGAGTGTTCCTGAAGATCTCGCCGACCAGAGGTGTCATTCTTTTCGGTAGAGGTGGGAAGCTCAGTCCAAGATTCATCGGGCCTTTCGACGTGACGGTACGGATTGGCGAGGTGGCATATTGACTAGCGCTTCCAGCCAGCTTGGAGGGAGTGCATGATGTTTTCCACGTATCTCAGCTTCGACGCTACATTCCATATCCGAGCCATGTGGTGGACTATTCAGAGCTAACGGTGGGTCCGAGCTTGACCTACGAGGAGCAGCCAGTGGAGATCCTTGATCGGAGGAAGAAGCGCCTGCGGAACCATACTATTCCACTTATCTGCGTCATGTGGAGACATAACTCTCCGGGAGAGTCCACATGGGAGCGTAAGGACGAGATGCGGGAGTGCTATCCTAGTTTGTTTGCTTGATCGTATTTTAGTGTTAGAAACTTGATTTCAATAAATGACTTGTGTTTGAATCTCTTGTGATTAACTGAGATTTATTTTGTGGGTCTTCGAATTTGAGGACGAAATTTTTCAAGGGGGAGAGATTTGTAACTCCACTTTTTCCATTTTTAGTGGAATTTAAATTTTAGTAAAAATACTTCATTCCTTTTTCCTATAAATATATACTATATGAATATTTTGGAGGGAAAGAATTTAGGAGCAGGAATATTTTTTAAAAATTCAAAAGTTTGTTATAACTAATTAAGTGGTCCCCATTTTGAACCTTCAAATAACTTTTATAACTGATTTCAGGTCAGTTATGCAAATAATAAAAGTGGGAGGGGTCATGTGCAAGTTTACCATTAGTGGGGGTTTTTTTTTTGGCAAAAGCATCTTTTGTTTTTATTAGCTGAGGAGAGGGAATGGGGAGCTCATTCTTCTCCTCACAGCAACCATTTCTCTCGGTCGAGCTTCCCCTCTTTTCCCATGTTCTCCCCCAACTGAACCCTAACCCTAAATTCATCTCCGGCGACCGACAATCGACGATGACGTCAGCAGCGATGGCGAGCAGTGCTCCTCCGGCGACACGACAGCCAGAGCCACGACGAGGCATCTCCTCCACGGTGCTCGGCGGTGGCGATCTCTCCACGGCGCTCGGCGAGGCATCTTCTCCACGGCGACGACGGCGAGGCATCTCTTCCATGGCGGCGGTGGTGCATCCTCTTATTCCAGCCACCTTCTTCCGGGATCCATTCTTCTTCCTCCTCCGCCTCCGATCTAGCAATTTGACGCTCGGTGAGTCTAGTCGAACACTTAAATTCTTTAGATATGGATTGTGGAACCAATCTTGTTTAAAATTCCTAATTAAATTCTTTCTTCTTTGTCCGATCGGATCCAAGATTGATAGCTCGATGACGGAGTCGATCGGTTCGACTGAGGTCCGAGCTCCTGTCAAGAACGACGTTAGCGGTGGAACGTTGATCACGTTGACTGTTCACGTTCGATTGATCCACCTCCTCGACGATAGCTCGACGTCGTCAGCTCTGTTCAAATGAGTCCCGGTCGAAGTCTGATTTCTTGACTCAAGATCTGTCCGTGTCCATAGACGCAAGGCAGTACCGGATACAATCGGTCATTGTTACATCGTTCAGTCGTGACCCATACTCCTCAGGTAAACATCCTACTCTATTTTAATTTTGTGGGATTCTGCTACAATTTTTTTAATAAAATGGTGTGGCCAAGAACGGGTTGAGTAAGTTAGTGTCATGGGTGCGTAGTCATGATGCTGTTCGTATCCAACCAAGGGTGCGTGTCCGAGTGCTAATTATATCCATTTGGCTCATGTTCGGGTTGGGGTCGTGTGTAGAGTTTGGCTGGAATAGAGTTATCAAGTGCAGCATTTTTTCTATTGAATTTATAGTTAAATTGGTTGTATAAATCATATTTTGATTTTATCAATTGGTTTGTATAATTTCCATTTTGTCAATTGCTTGTATATAAGCTATTTTGATTTCATTAATTGCTAGTATGTATATTTTACTGGCAATTGGTTCGAGTATGTCTGTTGGTTGAGAGGAGTAGCCGTTGGGGTTATGGACAATTGAGCTGTAGGTTTTGTTTTGAACATGGTAGAGTTGGTTGAGCTTTGGATTGCAGAGATGGAGTTTTTGTAAAATTTTACTAGGTGGTTGTATATTATTTTGCTGGACTCAAATGGGATATGGCGGGAAAGACTGGCTTGTATACTTTTGGGCCTGCTAGTGTGTGTTGAACGTTGATTGAAGGTTTTGTTTCTTAACTGAACCTTCTGTTTTGTTTTCAGGGTTTACTTATAATTTTTGGTTTATATCTATTTTTATAACCTATTATTATAAAGGATTGACATGAGTTATAGTATGCGAATGTGGGTGGAGCTTGAGTGAAGTTATGGAGGGGGCTTTATATATATTCCAATCTAATGGCTGGTCTAGGAAAATGCTGACTAAAGCCTGTGAAAGTTAAACCAAGCTAAGCTTTGAAGAAAAATTGAATGTGGAGTTAGAATCATGGTGGCAGTGTATGGTTTTGTTTGATTTTAGGCTAACTAGAAGGGGTAGTTGCTGTCAGCCTTCTTTAGATCAAATATATTAGCAGTGAGAATGATCAGTCTGTGGACTGGGTTGGCTTACCTTACCTTTTAATTTACTATAGTATATTTTGTAGAATGTTGTCAAACGGGGTAGTCATTTATAACACTTGGCGTTTATTTAATAACTTTTCTAAGTAGACCAATTATGGGCCAAATTCAGTTACTAGCTTATGATAAATTAAGAGCCACTAATGATATTTTTCTTTTACCAATTTACTAATATCCTACAAATAGTTATATTTAACCATGTGGCTTTAAAAGGAATTTCCTAAACTAGAATTTATCTAATTAATAAGCATAGAAACCTAGTTTTAATTATTAATTCATAATTAATGGTAAATTCAGATAAAATGATTGGTTGATTTATTAGCTAGTTCTAGAGGATTAGTTGTGATATCTGTAGAAAGATTACTAGTAAACCAACTTGTACCTATTATATCAGGTGGACCTACAGATCACTTTTCTACCCTTGGTCACCCAGAGCAAGGCAAGTACTTTTTTATGGCTTTGTGCATTTACATTCTTGTACTCTTTCTTGTGACACGTTATGACACGATATCATGTACCCCTGTACTCCTGTTCTTGTACTTACTTGTGTCGGGTGGGAAAATACACTAGCCATGTGACCAAACCACGGTTACTATATTCATGTAGATAGCTTAGGCCTCGCATCGTGCATGCGGGTCCTAAGCCGTACCATTCATATGCTTTTATGTGCTTCCCCCTAGTCGGTCACATGGACTAGTTGTATTTCAAACATGGTGTACTTGTCATGTCTTATACTTCAGGTTCATAGTTACATTCCTGTACTTTATTTCCTGTACTTACATTCATGTACCTTCATGTTCTTTTCCTGTACTTTATAGTTCATGTTCTCCTGTACTCATTTCCATATCATGATGTTCTTGTTCATTACCTAGAACTATACTTTGCTCCGCTCCTGACTAGATATGTTGCAGGTATACTTGCAGGATATCATTCCACCTTATAGGCCAGAGCCCGGGATCTTAGCTGGGCAGGATAGAGACATGATTTGGCTAGAGGCTTCAGGTTTAGACTGTTTAGCTCTACTCTTAGATATTGTTTTAGAGTTCATAGTACATTTTCATTCCTGATGACTAGTACATTTATATACCTAGTATTGTGGTTTATGGTGATCATTCTGGGATACATTTTTAGATGCTGTGATTATATACATTTATGATTATCTGGTTAGATTTCCCTAGTTTGGTACAGCTTACTTCGTCGTGTCTAACGACGAAGGTTGGGCGTGTCCGACTCGTGTCCGATTATTCGGGAGCGGGTCATGACACTCACTTTCTTCGACCCGTCCATCCCGAAATGCTGAAGTACCCAGTAAATGTACTTATTTTGGGACAAGTGTAGCAGCTTGGACTCTCTCTCTCGACTGATCTCCATCCCAAGAATAGTCTTTGCTGCACCCAAATCCTTCATAGAGAAGGCCACGTCCAGTTGGCGCTTCAATTCCGCTATCTTAGTGGCATTCCGACCCACTAATAGCATGTCATCAACATAGAGCAAAAAATGATAAAATTATCCTCGGTAAAGTACCTCACAAATATGCAATGGTCCGACGTCGTCCGTTCATATCCATGCTCCCCCATAAACGACTTGAACTTCCTGAACCACTGCCTCGGAGCCTGCTTCAGACCATACAAGCTCTTCCTCAACCGGCAGACCAAATATGACTTGCCCTTCTCACAGAATCTCTCTGGCTGCTCTATGTATAACTCCTCCTCAAGATCACCGTGGAGGAATGTCGTCTTCACGTCCATCTGCTCGACCTCCAAGTCGAGACTGGCTACCAATGCTAGTACCACCCGAATAGACGAATGCTTGACGACAGGCGAAAAGATCTTATCATAATCCACACCTTTTTGGTGACAGTAGCCTTTAACTACCAGCCTCTCTTTGTATCGAGGGCGAGTAGCATCATCCATCTGCTTCACTCTAAACATCCATCGATTCTTCAAAGCCTTCTTGCCCTTTAACAACCGCACCAGCTCATAAATGGAATTGGCGTGTAAGGAACTCATCTTCTCCTGCATAGCCTCCATCCACTCCTGCCTGTGTTCGTCTTCCATAGCCTCTGCAAAACTTTCGGGCTCTTCCCCGTCAGTCAATAGTACATACTCACCCGGTGAGTATCTCGTAGATGGTCGACGCTCTCTGTTGCTCCTTCTCAGTGGAGCCACTGGTGCTGGCTGTATACCAACAGCCTCCTCCTCTTCAGAAACCGCCTCCCCGGCATGCTCATCCTCCTGAGGAACACCCTGACCACCATCAGCAGGCTGATGATCAAGGTTGGGAGCAACTCCATGTACTGGCTCCCCCATAATTGGATCCTCTGCGATGTCCTCTAAAAATTGCTCGAAGCGAAATGACTCTAACTCAGGCAATTCCTCAGCCTTAGAAGGCGTCTCAAAATCCTGAGTGTTGGTCATGGTCTGATCCTCGACGAATACCATGTCCCTGCTTCTGTAAAGCTTTCTTTCCATCGGGTCATAGAGTCTATAGCCAAACTCATCCCGACTGTAGCCGACAAAGACGCATCCCCTCGTCTTCGGCTCAAGTTTGGACCTCTCGTCCTTCGGTACATACACGAAGGCCTTACAGCCAAACACTCGCAGGTGATTGTATGACGGCTCTTTGCCGTACCATACTTTGTCAGGCACATCACCCTGCAAAGGAGCACTAGGAGATAAATTAACAACATAAGCAGCTGTGAGAAGAGCCTCACCCCAATAACTGCCCGACAAGTTTGCTTCTGACAGTAAATACCGTACCCTCTCCATCAGCGTCCTGTTCATGCGCTCCACTACACCATTGAGCTGAGGTGTCTTGGGTGGAGTCTTCTGGTGTCGTATTCCTTGCTCTCTGCAATAAGTATCAAAGGGACCGATGTATTCGCCACTGTTGTCGGACCGAACACACAATAACTTCTTGCCCGTCTCTCTTTCAACAGAGGCCTGAAACTCTTTAAAAGTAGGCAGCACCTGATTCTTGGTCTTTAAGGCATAGACCCAAACCTTCCTGGAATAGTCATCAATAAAAGTTACAAAGTAAGAAGCACTATCAATAGATTTTACCTACATAGGATCGCAGACATCCGAGTGAATCAACTCGAGCAACGCCGGCTTCCTTGAACTTGGGTGACTTTGGAAAGATACCCTATTTTGCTTCCCAGCTAAGCAGTACGTGCACTTCTCCAACTTTATAGACTTGAGCCCTGGAATCACCTTCTTGTTCACCAAGTAGCTCATCCCCTTCTCGCTGATATGGCCGATCCGCCTGTGCCACAACTCGGTAGACGCATCACTGACGGCATTTACCTCCTGTGATCCCTGTGCGCTCTCCTCCATATAGTGGAGACCGGACTTTTTGCTTCCTCTGGCAATCACCATCGAACCTCTGGAAAGCTTTCAATGACTATTCCCCAAGAGACTGAAGAATCCTTCATCATCCAACCTTCCAACCGACACCAGGTTGAAACAGATATCAGGGACATGATGAACATCTTTGAGAACAAGAACTGCACCCATTTTCGTCCTCAAATACACATCTCCAACGGCAACCGCCTTTGACCCATCTCCATTGCCCATCTTCAACACTCCACAGTCGCCTATCGTGTAAGTGGTAAATAGTGCCATATTGTGAGATACATGTGCTGAAGCTTCTGAATCCACGAGCCAAAAATTGTCATCGCAGGCGAGCTTTGTGATAACCTCATCACCTACGACGATCACATCGCCTCCATGTATCGAGGCCGCCACTGTAGTGTTCTCATCTTGCTTTCCCTTGTCGCCCTTCTTCTCTCTCTTCCAAGTGAAATAGTTCCGCTTGATGTGGCCCTTCTTGCCACAGTGGTAACACTCCGAGTCCTCGTACCGACCCTTGGACTTCCTCCTGCTCTTATCTCTGCCACCACCGGGACCCCTGCTTTTGCCTCTTCCGCAGCTCTCTGAAACCAATGCCTCTGAGTGGTGGGATGTGGATGAAGTGCCCTGAGAATGTCTTCGCATCTCTTTATTCAGCACCCCGCTCTTGGCAAACTCCAGACTGACTACGCCTTCCAGAGCAGAAGCGATCATAGATACTCGTACGGTCTCCCACGAGTCTGGCAATGTACATAGCAACCAAAGTCCTTGAACCTCAAGATAGCCGGTCCACCATGCCCTGAAACTCATTCAAGTGATCTGTAACGGATGTCCCATCTTTGTACCGCAGACCCATCATCATCCGGATCAGGAACAGCTCATTTACCCGGTCTTCTTCACGTACAAAGATTCCAGCTTATCCCATAACATCTTCGCGTGCTCAATATTGGCAACGTGGTTGTACACGTTCTCATCAACGAACTACCGTATGTACCCACACACCTGTATATGCTCGAAGTTACAGTCCTCATCGGATTTGTCACTGGGCTTCTCGGATACAAATACTGGAAGATGCAGCTTCTTGACGAACAGCAAATCCTTCATCTTGCTCTGCCAATAATGGTAGTTGGTACCGTTCAGGTTCACCATGCGCACCGGCTTCGCGTCCATCTCTGCTTCCTGGTTTGACTGTCAAAAATCACGGGAAAAGCACACAAACCAAAAATGCCAAACACAATCGGAGACACAAAGATTTTTGACGTGGAAAACCCTTGCGGGAAAAATCACGAGACGATCGGAGTCCAACCCTCCTGAAGAACCCCCACTAATGGAATAAAGAGAATACACCCTCTACAAGCTCCTCCCGATCCAACACGGATCACCACAACTCACTTGAAAGAAGAAATTTTTTGATTGCGGACTCCGAAGAACAAGAGATGCCGAAAAATTATTCGAAGCAATCTCTCCTTCACAATAGTCCTTAATCCTCTCTCTCTCTCAAAGATTGTAAGCACTCTTGTTTTGAGATGATTTTTCAACTAGCATGCATCACCCTTTTATAAGCCCTTGGTAATCCATACATGGAAGGCCAATATATATGAAAACTTGTAATATGCATCAATCATATATTTAATGGAAATCCAATCATAATTGGATTGCCATAATTGGAAACCCAATTATATGGAAAGCTACTATATGAAGGGTCCAATCATAAATATATGATCAAATTAAATATGGAAATTCAATCATATATTTCATTACCATATATGTTCCAAAATAAGATCCATGTACTCCCCAAGCTTCCCCGACACACGGATGGCGCTCGTCGCTCTCCGGGGTATTCTTCACATAGGTTGGGAACCCCACCCACTCCAACAACAAATAGGAGTGGACACATGTCCTTAATGATGGATGTTTCCCTGATATTTTACTCCACCCAATTAAAAGAGAAGCCCCCAAGGTTGTTCTTTAGGTTATCGGTCTTAGCCTATTGGCTCTCAACATAGAGAAGAGCATAAGAGAGTGTTCATTACTCATAACTCGATAGCAAGATTTCCATATCTTGTTGTTCTAAAGCATCCGAGAAGAACTCCTCATTGTCGAGAAGAAGTCCTAGTCTTGGATTCGAATCCTCAGCAGAACAAAGTAATTGTGCGGTGACATGCTTCCCAAAAAATTGTTATAAAATGAAATATAGAAATTGTTACAACTTTTTCAACAAGAGATTGCAGAAGGAAAACAATTGTTATATCATCAACAACAAATTTTTGAAGATCCGTAATGAGCTGGTTCAAAGTTTGAAATACTTTGAATAACTTGAAGTAACTTGGGTTATAAGCTACAGTACTGTCTGATTTGGCTGTTGTTAACTTTTTTTTGTAATCTCTTGTTGAATAGCTATAAAAAATTTCTATATTAATTTTATAAAAGTTTTCCTTTGCATTAATTATCAAAAAAAAGATGAGAGGCTTAGAAGTATTGTAGTCAATTACATAAAGAGAAGGAAACTCGGTGGCTTAACCAACTTGAAGTTTTCCTTAAGGATTCTCCAGCCATCTCTTTTCATAATAGCCAAATAGCTTAGAAGATGGTTACAATATATGATCACACAAGATAATAAAGAGATAAGAATATATCTATCTACTATTTGTGCACAATCAACTAGTTAGTATAAACTAACTGCAACAATCCCCCTTGAGTGATCACAAAAATAAATGATTCACATCTTTGCTTTAGGTAATTGATGGAATCGCCATGTCTCGTTGTTGATAAGGACGTGCGTTTATGTGGGTGTACAAAAGGAAATGGAATTCACAAAAACCTTGATTCAAAAAACCTAAATCAAAGGAAAAATGTGAGTCGATGTCGATAGTTTCTCTGGACGTGGAAATCTTAAGATGTGACCAGCCATTAAGGGTGTCTCATTTAAAAATTCTTAGGATGGCAAAAATTCAATAGGAAAAGTAAATATATGTTAAGGGAAAAGTGTATATTAAGCTCAATATTGAGTATACCGAACTTGAGTGGCTGGTTACCTTGGAGAGGCATAAGATACTGGCTGGGTGGGAAAAGATCAGTGGATCGAACCACAGGGGCGTATTATTCCTTTCATTTATAATAATGGTAGGAGTTGGAAGTAGTGGGCCCAAAAGGCATGCAATGCAACATGCACAGGGTCCCGTGCGTATCAACATGCATCTAAAAAAAGCTCAATTGAGTATACGTCAAGATATTCACCCTAATTTTGACCTTTCATCCTAAATAAACTACAAGCATTGTAGATTAGAAAATTTGTGCAATCTAATTCCTGGAACAAGCTTCTAAAGAGTGGATTTTGGCAATGACTAAAAACAAGTTGGCAAAAATGTATTGGAATTGAATCTGCTTGACTTAAATCGTCTGATGCTTTTATTGTTTATAAGAGAAGAATAACTTTTGTGCAATATGTTTGGTGTTGTCTCCTTTGATGCATCTTTTCTCCATTTGGTTAATGGAAACACCATTACCTTCATAGATCGTCTTCGGAACATCATTAATGGGAAAAAAAAACTCTCGTAGTCCGAATATGCTCGATAGCCACTCACATCAATGTACATACTCGAGTAGCATCATGAAGGGCGATAGGCGATGATCTTGACATGATTGGAAGAAGTAGCGAATAAAGTCTGGTTTTAGACTTCCAAGATATTGCGGTATCCCTAATGGCAAAGGCATAACCATGTTGGGATTGTGCCTTATGTAGGTTGTAATCGACGTCAGCATAATCAACAAGACATGCATCATTTTTAGAATCAAGGGGGTATAAATATGCACAACAATATAATAATTCCATGTATATAGTACCCTTAAAGTAATTGGGTAATGCCATTCCAGTGGCGGTGTGTTGGCGCAACATTAAATCTAGCTAGGAGAGTCACAACAAATAAAATATCTAATATAGTGCATTAAAATAACTAAATTAATGTGCCAATTGAACTTGGATATGAAACTTCAGGTACCTATACCTACTCATCGCCTTCCTTGGGACGTAATGGGTCTCATTTGACATCTAGAGTATAGACGATCATGGATGTAAT
This sequence comes from Iris pallida, assembly GCA_029216955.1. Taxonomy (NCBI): domain Eukaryota; kingdom Viridiplantae; phylum Streptophyta; class Magnoliopsida; order Asparagales; family Iridaceae; genus Iris; species Iris pallida. The sequence goes on along the minus strand of JANAVB010044814.1, from coordinate 5,196,373 downwards.
AGAAGGATTCGTCTTGTCCATATTAAAATATGTAACTAGATTTAGTGGACCAAGATATCATTTGTATAATACTCAAGCTACATGCAGAGACAAAAATGAATTTTCCTAAGATGTTTTGTTTTAATTAATTATCGACGTCAGGTATGATGCAGTTTTCTCAAGCTCTTCTAGATATTATACCTAAAAGGTAGGAACATAAACAACTGGAATCTATGAAAGCATAGTAGGACAAGGTTATCATTCAGGACAAACAGAGCCTACAACAGACTAATAGACTAGAAGAAATAGACTTGATAGTTAAAAACAAGTTTATTTGACTAATCTCGCAGAACTAACTTAACTAGTTTCGTGGAACTAGTATAGCTGCAGAACTTTGCTACTTTCGTGGCATTACATTTTCTTTGGAACTTCCCTTCAATGCTTTCGTGACACATCTTTGCATAATGCTCCTTATGTGTCATCAGTTTTGCAGCAATATCAGCCTCCACAGAATTATGACATTCCGCTTCTGCGACATTATTCTGTAATATTGTTGCTTCCGTGCCATGGTACACACAACTGAATGAGAAAATTTAAGGGTGTAAAAACCTACTTTCTGAGTGGCTGGTTGACACCCTACTATCAAGAAGCCACATCCTTGTTTCCTGCTGAATATAAGGGACTTACAGGCCAGCCTTACTTTCTGCATAAGCATATGAGAAGGTGGGCCAGTGTGTGAGCCAATTTTATTACTACTACAATCTCGCAAAACCCATAAGCAGTTCCACAGGAAGCTACAAACCGCTAAGGTAGTTATGAAGGGCCATTCCCCTGTGAAGTTATATATAGCCCACACTTGGGTTGTCCAAAAGGTCAGTACCATGAAACTTCTGAGAGCTCTTACTGTAAGCCCCCTAGATTTTTAGAGTTATTTTTTAATTTATTTTTATTATTTTATTTAATATAGTTATTAATAGATTTTTTTTACTATTATTTTGATTATTAAATACACTTTTCCGTAACTTTAATTTTTGGAGCACAAAAAATGTCAATCTCTCGAAACGTCCTTCATGAGTTTTGATCTAGACAAGTTTATTTTCAATTTGGTATACCATGTATCACTTAAATACGTCCTCTTGTATTCTATTTTTATCGCACAACTTTTGGGTCAACTTAGGCTATAAAGTTATCTACCGTAAAATTTGTTGTACTTTCTAACTTAATTTTGGTACTCAACATCGATCCAACCTAAATGACCCAATATATAATTTTAATCTATTTTGAGCCTACTACACACATACCTATGGTGTTCCACTCAATTGTGTTCCCAGTGCTACTTAATTTTAAATGACACATAAGAACCATTTATAGTCATTTCGGTGTTCATTTCTATTAGAAATAATTCTGGGACTTAACCCTAGTCAACCTAACTTAGTGGGAACCACTCTATAGTGCCAACTCATAGTAGAACCATATTAAATTAATTTAAATTAATTTAAGAGCATCCATGTGCTCAAATCTCCATAATTTTGACCAAAGTTAAACATGCTACTCATATAAGGAAACCATTACTACTCATATCCAAATTGATTGATTGGAAACTCCAATCTATCCAAACCAAAACCTATATTTCTATAATTCATTGAGGATCAAAACCTTATATATATATTCCCCCTAACTTAGCTGTCCACTTTTTCCTCACCAAGCCAAAACCTGACCCCTTCTATTTTTTTTGGCTGCCGCCCATACACCCCAAGGCTGACCACTTCATCATCCATTTTTTTCAACTTCGAAGCCATCCATCACTACAAAAATACTGATAAATAACGACAAAAGTTAGAGACGGAAGCTAATCTGTCGCTAAATAGCGACATCTTAGCGACCGATAGTTTATGAAAAATAAAATTTTAGTATACGTCGCGGCCTCCGTCACTAATCCATCGCTAAGTTATTACCGACATCTTAGCGACGAAAAACTTCTGTCGCTGGTGACGAATAAAACTGTTGCAGCTAACATTTCATTTTTATTCTCAAAATTTGTCCAAAATCCTAACTTCCCCCAAAACCCCCGAACCCCTTACTCCTCCTCCTTCGACCCCCCCTCCTATGCGGCAACCCCTACCTCCTTCCCCGACGACCCGCTCTTCGGTGCGGTAACTCCCCACCTCCTTTTCCGACGACCCCCTTCCTCCTCGGCCCTCTTCTCCTTCCCCGACGACCCCCTCCTCCTCGGCCCCCTCACGCGCGCGGCCCTCCTCGGCCCCCTCCTCTTTCCCCTCCTCGGCCCTACTCCTCCTCCCCCGACCCCCTCACGCGTACGACAACCCCCCACGGCGGCCCCCTCCTCCGTCCCCTCCTCTTCCCTACTCCTCCTCGGCCTCCTCTTCCTTCCCTACTCCTTTTCGGCCCCGCCGGAGACCCCCCTCCAATCAGCCTTCAACCCCTCCTCCCTCAAATCAGTCTAAGTAATTTTTTTAATTTTGTGTTAATTTTTTTTAATTATGTTAATATGAATAATTTTACTTATAAATTGGGTGATATAGTTGGTTTTATAAATTTTGCTTGTAAACTTATGTTAATATGAATAAGTTTGGCTCATTAAAAATATTACAAAATAAGAAAATTAATTTGAGAAAGGGAATGGAGAAAAACAAAGGTTAGAGGACATATTTGTGGCAACAATCTTGTAAAGTATATTTTTAATAATTTTGTAAGGCTTAGGGAACCGACATGTCTCCTTGTGATAACAATCACATAATTAATTGAACTTAGAGGGATATTTGTGTACTTATTATTCTCTACATATTCTTTACGTTAATCAACTTAGAGGGATAACAATCACAAAAGATCATATAATTTAAGCATCGATATGTCTCCTGGCACACAATTGACATGTCTTCTGGCACACAATTGACCGACGAAAGACTTCGAGCACTAGCTATCGGACCAGATAAGAGGACAAAATTTTGGGATGGATATACCATCAATGGCTTTAAATTTAGTACCACTGATAAGCCTATCAATCACTCATTTGTCGATGAGGAGGCTAATTACACAAAAAATTCTAAAATTTGTGTAAGGGGTTCAGTCTACGATGTCGATCCAGAATTTGACTATTACGGTGTTCTAAGAGATATTGTAGAGTTGGATTACTCTTTTGATACCAAACTTGTGTTGTTTAAATTTGATTGGTTTGACACAACACCCAAGCAAGGATGGAGAATTGACAAATAGTTTGGATTTATTGATATAAAACACGAAAAAAGATATATAGGTTTCGAACCATTTGTGTTGGCTAGTCAAACAGTCCAAGTGTACTACACGAGTAATCCTAGTCGACGTCGCACTACTCGTGATTGGTGGGCTGTATGCAAAACTAAAGCAAAAAATACATATAATATTAGAGATCAAGCATACCAGAAGGATAAGATAGTCATGCCTCAACCAATATATATGAGTTTAGCGGGCGTTGACGATATGGAGGTTGACATTACTATAGAGGATGATATAGTTGATGAAGAGCTTCACATGGAGGACTTACCTTATATAGAGGAGGAGTCTGAAATGGATGTATCGGATAAGGAAGAAGAATTTGAAGATGAAGGTGGAAGTGGAATTGATAGTGAAAATGAAGAAGATGAAGATGATGAAGATTCAGAATACCAAGAAGATGCAGAAGATTAGTACGTATTACCTACTTATGAGTATCATCACACCATTTTTTATTTCTATTAGATTAGCATTGATTATTTGTATCAACACACCATTTTTTAATTTATATTATATTTGCAATGATTATTTATATCATCATACCATTTTTTATTTCTTTCAGATTTGCATATGGCGGGTCGAGGCCGTATACGATATCGAGGATCTGGGTCCCGCCCTACTGCTCCTCCTAGTACTCTAGCTGCATAACGCAGAGGAGTTAGCGAGGACGATTTGGTAGATGAGGAGGATGGCTTATCTCTGTCGTTCACTCGTTCATCGGTCGGCGGAGCTAGCCCTGATATTCCTTCAGCATCTACTCCTACCGATGCTGGTGCCCCGTCTTCTATGCCGAAGACTACACCTGTCGCTCCTACTGGGACGAATCCATATTTTGGCCTTTTGGTGGACCGTGGAGTGTATATACATCGACCCGAATTTACAGATCCTCCTACTCTACCAGAGCGGCCAGCCAACATCACTCTTCCAGAGCTGTGGGCCGATGGAGCGACGTAAGCATATAATTGTTATTATACACATTTATTCATACTTTCTTTATTTTCTAATGGTATATTGTTTTATTAATTCCAGGTTCTTTCTGCTCCAGGCTGGTAGAGATTTGGGCGACTTGATGCGTCGTCAATTCCATGGTCCTATCTGAACTTTGGGGACATCCCACTTGATAAACGATTCATTTGGCTCGAGATGCTTGGGGTATGCCTAAACAATACCGTCTTTTTTTTCTCTTTTTGTTCTTTTTTTTGGGGACATCCTATTTGATAGACGATTCATTTGGCTCGAGATGCTTGGGGTATGCCTAAACAATACCGTCTTTGTTTACAATATTTCTTAAATATTTGCTCGCTTGTTTTTATTTGTTCTTATTTGCAGAAGTTGTACTGGTGGCCGGCGCACAGAGATCAGGCGATCCGGAAGTACTACAAGTCCGTCGCCAGCAAGAGGTTGAGGGATATTGTCAATGACTAGAAGGCGTTGGCTACACTAAATAGTGCTCTTCGTAAGTAGTGGTTGAAGGAAAAATTCTGGGAGGCAATGAAGACGAAGATAGACACTCCGACCTATAAGGCCAAGTGTGAGAAGACAAAGGCTATCCGTGCTAAGGGTGGTCACCACACGGGTGGATCTATCCCAATTTTAGAGCATTATCGACGCATGATGAGTATTCTTATTTGTTATTTCTTCAATTGTTTAAATTTAATATTTAGTTATAAATTGATGTTTAATTGTTATAGTGCAAGGAGGTCGCCAGGGCAGGCGGAGACCCGAACGTCATCGACTTTCCTAAAGTTTTCGAGCGTATCCATAAGTGAAAGAAGGATGGAAAGCTCGTAGATGATCGGAAGACCAAAGCCTATGTAAGTTTTTCGAGTCCTATATCTAATTATATTTCTTCTTTGCCTTTACATATTTAACTATATTTAGTTTACCTAAATAGTTAGTCCTAACTCTAATATGAGTATTAACTCTAAATCATAACTCTAAGTAGGATTATAAATCAAAGAAAAATTTAGGAGACGTATAAGAACCTAACCATAACAATACTTAATAGTAACTAAAATATGAATATTAACTCTAAATCTATTTACCTATATAAATATAGGAGACATATAAGACTTTAGATAGTTGAGTCGGTGAGGGAGGGACTGTCGAAGGAGGAGCTGGGAGTAGTCAGCCACCGACGCCTGCTGTGAGGAACGACTTGTGGATACAAGTCGTCGGTAGAGGAAAAGGGGGCAGCGTGTACGGTACCGAATCGTTGGCATCCCAACCATCCGTTTATTCCAGAGTCCTCTATCTCCACCTCCACCTCTACCTCTACCTCCACCTGTAGATACACAGACCGATGATACTGCCGGAACCTATACTTTATGACAGATTATACAGATTTTTGTGGGACTATAAGTTCAGATGACCCAGGTGACCGGAGTTCTAAACACAGCAGGTCTGATTCCTGCTGCCACTGTACCGGCTCCAGCTTCGACCTCAGCGCCTCCGACAATGACTCCTCCTCCGACCATAGTGCCTACTACACCGGCTCCTCCGACGACCATAGCGCCTACTGTCATGCCGTCGACTCTTGAAGACGTTCCTGTCCAGGACATATAGCGGATCGTCACTTTGGTCATGGGGCAGATATATGCATGCGGACGACCAACTATGCCTCCGCCACCTCCTCCACCATCAGTTTGATTTTTGTTTGATTTTTGGTTGTATTTGATCGATGAGTTTGTATGAACTTTACAGAATTTATGTATTATTGAACAAATTTGTGGATATGTACTATATTGTGACTATTGGAGTTCATTTCTGTATTTATTGGAGTTCATTTTTGTATATATTGGTGCCGGGTTAATTTCTGTATATATTGGAGTTGTATTTACTGTAATTTATGTGACTGTAATTGTATATATATATATATTGACAGGTTTGAGCAAAGCTGGAATAATTTAGTCTGCCAATAGTGAACAGCTTAGTGATTGACTAGCGACGGAATAGCGATGAATCTCTGAAAAAATTTCCAGGCTAGCGACGGACTACCGACTGAATAGCGACGCATTGTTGTATGTTACCAATGAATTAGCGATGGAAATTTCAGTCGCTAACGTTCTGTCTGATACCAAAAGCGTATCAGACGAGTCAGCGATGGAAATTTTTGTCCCTAAGCTTCTAGAAAATTTGTTATTTTTGCTCACAATATTGTGTCGGTAATGCGTCGCCAAAATTGCCGACGGAAAAAATTCGTTGCTAATACTTCGCTTTTTGGTCGGTATTTTATCGACAGATTTGTCATAGCGACGTTATATCTATCGACATTCCTTTTTCGTCGGTAATCCGTCAGTAAATGACTTTAGCGACGGAAATGTCGAGTTTAGCGACGAATATTTTTGTCGCTAAATACCAACATTTTAGTAGTGCACCACCACTCCCACACCCCTCTAGACTTCCTCCACTATCCTAGCAACTCTCGGGAGCACCACGTTGCCTTCGGAGAGAGATCCAAGCCTTTGAAGACACCGAAAACTCGTTGTTTCACTCTGAAATTCAGCAGTAGGTTGGTGACTTGTAAAATAGGTTAAAAATAGTTTTTCTCATCTATTTTGCCTCAAACAAAGTTTAATGGACATTCCTACATGTCATATTTCATTTCCAGTCGCTAACTCACACAGTTTCACTCGTTTGGTCGTGGCGTCCGTTACACCGAAACGTGTCCAGAATTGACAAATTTCTGTTCGGAGACTTTTTCGACGATTTCGAACCCGTTTGATCTCAAACAAAACCTTGGTAAGGTCTTTAACATCTATATCTTCCATCTAGAATTATTGTTTGTGAATATTTGCAAGAATTTTACGTTGATATGTCATCAATTTGCTTCTATCAATTTTCGGACACTGACACATCAATCAAAATATATCTTTTTTATTCCAAATTTTTGTAGGATTTAAATATGATATAAATATGATAAATTTAGATTAAAAAAATCATATTTAACCCTAATTATTGTAATTTATTCCAGAATAAATAATTTCTATATTTTTTCATTATTTTTTGCTTCCGAATTGAAATTCTATGTGGCATGTTGTGTTGATACTTTAATATTGCAATTAAGTGTATTTTTCTAAAAATATATTTATATATAATATATTCATAATTTTTTATGATATTTTACATAAATTAAAAGTATATATTTTAGTATATGTCACGTCCCAGAACCAGAATACTGGAGAGCGGGGGAATGACTCAGCCAGCTACGTATTACGGGTAGATAAATACCGTATAATATGATCAATGCTGTCTAAAAGACAAGGGGGTGCATATTACATAAAAGTCTCATTATGGTCACTTCAAATCTATTGTCTCAATCATTCAAACAAGAAACAGAAATAAAGAACATGTAAGATAAAGCAGTAAGGCGTCCCAAACACTCAGTCAAAATGTTCTTGATGTCTGGATTTACAATACATAGCCAGATGATGTAGCAAAGTATACACAATTGTTTATCAGCTGCAGCCTGACTTTAGTTACAATTATGCAAAAGTAGGTGCAAGACAATCCGACTAACATGTCGGTGCCAAACGGCAAAGTATAAAATAAGTAACAAAACGAGCGGAGAAGTAAGGAACCCACTCGAGTCCTCCTGCGATCATCCCTCTACTATTGACCATCTTAGAGGTGGAAGTAAGCTGAGTCTTCGGGAACCGGCTGTAAATCTGTTCATGCAAAACCAGAGAGGTTCGACCTCTAATAGCAAGTACCGCAAGGAAGCACGATATGAGGAATAAAAACCAGTAGTAAGAGAATATGATAAATAGATCTCTGCTTGCTACTGGGATTCACATAACTTCACGACACTTCGAACCAACTTTCCAACCAAACAAAGGACAGAAGTTGACCCGTCATGTCCTGATACTCTGATCATCTTAGTAGTCAACAGAGTAGGTACAGTACACAACCAAATTAATTTAAACGGCCATGCAACTACTACGGCTTGCTACTTGTGAGTTCCAAGTTACCCTGGAATTATGCTATAGGGATTCCTCAGTTCTTACTATGTGCATGCAAGGCTAGTCTATCCAATCAATCAATTGCGCCAATCATGAATTAGACGAGTTCCAGCAGGACGCCCGTCATCAATATACAATACAATAATATAAGCAAATACCGCTCCCTGCCCGTATGGCAGATTTGCAGTATCTGTGGGAACCAACCGGCCTGTCGGGCACTAATAGTCCCAAAGGGGGCTGCCATGTAAGAACTCGGGAGTCCATTCTCTCCATGCAATCATTATTTTATTTAACTTAGTAGCCTCTATGTTAAGTGAAATCCCATGCCGTGGATAATGGTCATTCAGAATGAGTACTTTTGTACGGGGTACGGTATGCACAACTCTACAACGATACCCGTGCGGTTAGGTTGAAGGCCTTACATAGCGTAATGCAACAATCAACCCTAAAGAGTGATGACCCCAAGCAACCCGGACAAGGCTAATTGTTCGGTTCTTGAGTATCTTCTCTCTTCGGTCCAAAATAGACACAGGCTGTTCCTCGTAAGACAGGTTGGTACCAACAACCAGCTCAGAATGATCAAGGATATGGCTTGGATCCGATACATACCTATACAACTGAGATACATGAAATACGTCATGCACCTCTCGTAACGAAGGTGGAAGGGATAAACGATAAGCAACGTCGCCTATTCTATCAAGGATAGCAAATGGGCCCACGTATCGCGGACTTAATTTCTTGCGAACGTCAAATCTAATGACCACACAGGTAGGTGAGATCCGCAAGAACACATGGTCCCCAATAGAAAACTCTAGCGGCCTGCGATACTGGTCTGCCCAATGACGATGCCGATCTTGTGCAACTCGAAGTCGCTCTCTAATTCCTTTAACCACTTCAACTGTCTAAACAATCAATTCTGGGCCTAGCATCTTCATTTCCCCGATATCATCCCATGCTAGTGGCGACCTACACTTCTTACCATATAGTGCTTCAAATGGCGCCATTTGGATACTGGCTTGATAACTGTTGTTGTACGAGAACTCGACTAAGTGCAGGTGGCTCTCCCAAGATCCTCCAAAATCTAGGGTACAAGCTCGCAACGTATCTTCTAAAGTCTGAATTGTGCTTTCTGATTGCCCGTTCGTCTGTGGATGGTAAGCCGTGCTAAATCTTAACTTAGTACCCAAACTATGATGTAAGCTCTTCCAGAAATATGATGTAAAGCGGGTGTCTCTATCGGACATAATACTGACGGGGACTCCATACTGTCTGACTATCTGCTGCATATATAATTATGCCAACTTTTTTGTAGATTACCCTACTCTAAAAGGAAGAAAATGTGCCACCTTTGTAAGCCGGTCCACCATCACCCAAATTGCATCTTTACCACCTGGCAATCTTGGTAAACCGGACACAAAGTCCATTATGATGTGTTCCAACTTCCATTCTGGAATAGGAAGCGGTTGTAACAATCCAGCTAGCCTCTGCTGTTCTGCATTCACCTGCTGACATATCAAGCAACAGAAAACGAATCTAGCTATCTCTCTCTTCATTCCATTCTACCAGAAGTACTGCTTGATATCTTGGTACATCTTGGTCCCTCCAGGGTGTATAGAATACTGAGAACCGTGAGCTTCTGTCATAACCTCCTGTCTGATATCTCTACTAGGCACACATAAACGTGATCCAAACCTAAGTGTACCATCTTTATGGATTTGTATCTCCTTCCTCAGTCCTGACTCATATTCTGTCCTAAGCTTCTGAATCCTTGGGTCCTGTGCCTGAGCTGCCTTGATCCTGTCTACCAAGTCGGATTGAACTTATAGACTTGCTAGAATTCCTACATCACTAGGAAGTATAACTTCGTTGCCCATCTCCTGAAGGTCTTCTAAGATGTGCTTCTGTGTTGTCAACATAAATGCGCCGCGTCTCCTGCTGAGAGCGTCTGCTACCACAATAGCCTTGCCTGGATGATACTGAAGCTCCACATCATAATCCTTGATCAATTCCAACCATCTTCTCTATCGCATGTTCAGTCCTTTCTGAGTAAAGATGTACTTCAGACTTTTGTGGTCTGTGTACATGTCCACTCGATCACCATATAAGTAATGCCTTCATAGCTTCAAAGCGAATACTACTACCGCCAACTCCAGGTCATGGGTTGGATAATTCTTCTCGTGGTCCCGAAGATGCCTAGATGCATATGCTATCATATTTCCATGCTGCATAAGGACGCACCCAAGTCCTTTACCTGACGCATCACAATATACTGTAAAACCTCCGGGTCCAACTGGCAATGTAAGAATAGGCGCTGATATCAACTTCTGCTTCAAAGTCTCAAATGATGTCTGACATTTTGTCGACCAGACGAATGGCACATCCCTCCGTGTCAAGCGGGTCATGGGTGCTGAAAACCTTGCAAAATCTGATATGAACCTTCTGTAATATTCTGCCAATCCCAAGAAACTTCGCACATCTGCTACGGTCTTGGGTACTGGCCAACTCTCTACGGCTTCTACCTTCTTGGGATCCACTGCTACTCCAGCTCCTGATATGATGTACTCCAAAAATAAAATGTGATCCATCCAGAACTCACATTTGCTGAACTTGGCATATAACTGGTTCTCTCTCAGAACCTGTAACACCTTTCGGAGGTGGTCTTCATGCTCTTCTTCACTGGCAGAGTAAACGAGGATGTCGTCAAAAAATACCACGACAAACTGATCTAAGTATGGCATAAAGATGCGGTTTATCAAATCCATAAATATAGCTGGAGCATTGGTCAAACCAAACGACATTACCAAGAATTCATAATGCCCATACTTTGACCTGAACGTTGTCTTGGAAATATCCTCCTTTCGGACCCTCACTTGATGATACCCTGAACGAAGATCTATCTTGGAAAAAACTCTAGCTCTGCTCAACTGATCAAACAAGTTATCGATCCTGGGTAATGGGTACTTGTTCTTTACTGTTGCCGCGTTAAGCTTACTGTAATTAATGCACAATCTGGATGACCCATCCTTCTTCCCCACAAGTACTACTAGTGCTGCCCATGGTGATATGCTAGCTTGGATGAACTTCTTCTCCTTCAATTCCTCTATGTGCTGATATACCTTGGCCTGCTCTGAATCCGCCATTCTGTAAACTAGATCTGATATTGGTTTAGTCCCGGATGCCAATTCCATGCTAAACTTAATATCTCTAACCGGTGGTAGACCGGGAAGTTCTTCAGGAAGTATGTCTAGAAACTCTTCAACTACCTTAGGAACTGGAACTTCCTCCATTGTCGTTACTACTCCCTGCTCTTGTTGAGTTGCCACTGATCTGACTAAGGTGAACCGCTTCATGCCCGAAATATCAAAAGGTATACTCCCTCTACAACAATCTATTGTCGCATGACTGTCTTTCAGCCAGTCTATGCCTAAGATAACGTCGAAATTTCCAACAGGAAATTCTATCAATCAGGCGGGTAAGGAATGCCTACAAACTACAACGCTACATGCTAGAATAACTCTACTAACTCCTACGAGCCCATTACCAATGAGTATTTTCAACCTCCCTGGTAATGTCTCGAACTCCATTTCCAGCCGTATCATAAATTGTTCAGATATAAATGAGTGTGATGCTTTCGAATCAAACAATACTACTGCGGGATATGAGGCGACGAGAATGTTACCTGTCACAATATCTTCCGATGCCAATGCCTCTTCCAAGGACAGATTGAATGCCTGCCCTTGACCTCCTTATTGGTTCCCATGCTGCGGCCTAGCCTGGTACTGCTGCTGGCCCCTGCCTTGGTGATGCTGTGGTGGTCTATGTTGTTGCTGCATCAGCGGTCCCAGCTGCCAAAATATCTGAGCCTGTGTCATGAACGGGCACTGTGCCAATGGTCTCACTGCCACCGCTGGTCCTCGATATTAGCCTATCCCTGGTGCTGGCAGAGCAGGAAATTGTTGTACTGGTCCTCCTGACCTCGAATTCATAGGATATGTGGTAACCCGATGATCTGGACTTCCATATATCAAACACTGCCCGTTCAATGTTCGACACACATCTCGAGTGTGCCCTACCTTCCCACAATAAGTGCAGCCCGCTAGGGGTTGCTGGTTCTTCTTCTGATGTTGTTGCTGCTGCCTTGGTGGTGGTACTGGCCCTCGCATTGCCACATCGTGAATGCGAATGCCAAGGGACGGTGTTGTTGTTCGGGGCGCTACTCCCCCTCATCCTTCAATCTGACTGTGGGATCTCTTATGACCTCCAGTCCTTGTCGTGATCCTCTGAATGGTGATCTCATGCCTCCGGGTTGCCGTTAATACTTCATCGAAAGTCTGATAATTGTGCCCCTCTATCAATTGCAAGAGCTCAAGATGAAACCCATGCTGGAACCTCATAGCCCTCTGGCTCTCTGTTGCTACCATCTCTGGGGCGAACCTACTCAATCTGCAGAACTCCGCTGCAAAAGCATCTACCGTCTTGCCGGCCTGCTTGTGGTCGATAAACTTCTGTTGGAGCTCAAACTGCGCCTATACTACTTTGTCTTGAATCTTGATGTAAAATCGTCCCAAGTAATAGGACATCGGATGCCTACTTCCTCTGATTCCCACCAATCACGTGCAAGATCCTGAAGTAACAACTTCACTTGATCTACACGTTCTTCTGTCGGTACCTTAGCTGCTGTCAAAATAGCCTCAATGTCCTTAAGCCATGCATCTGCTGAGATGGCATCTTCCGTGCCCTCAAAACGACGGGGGTTGTACTTGTAAAATATGGTTGATGCTCCTGAATCTGGCCTCACCCCACTCTCCAAAGCCGTCTGTAACCCTTGGTTGAGTAGTACGTTCTGCTCCTGCAACTGAGCGTGCATGCGCTGCTGGGCTAACATCTGATGTTGCTGAGTAGCCATCATCCCTCTCATGATCTCCAGAAGGGCCGGTGTGTCCACTTCCACAGGGGTCGGTAGAACTATTGGCGGTGTCGGAACCTCCGGATACTGCGGTCCAGCTGCTGGTTCCACTATCACTTCTTCTTGGATAGTCCCTTGAGGTAGTACTGGCCCTTGTTACCGACCAACATAGTCATGTTGTCCGTGTTGTTGTTGTCCAGTTCTGACAGATGCGGATGAGGTGCCCCTAAGGAATGGGATAAAAGAGTAATCAAATGACCGGACATGAAGGATCAATGAAGTCGAAGGATACCGGAATGTCAAGCTAGAGTCGAGAGTAATGAATCATGAGATAAAGGTGAAACATGTGTGATTGAGACATCCTATAAATCAAAACACCCCACAAGTCTAAAATCAGACCTGCATGGGCCACCACTAAAACCTTGTCATGCCCCAGAACCAGAATACTGGAGAGCGGGGGAATGACTCAGACAGCTACGTATTAAGGGTAGATGAATACCATATAATACGATCAATGTTGTCTAAAAGACAAGGGGGTGCATACTACATGAAAGTCTCACTATGGTCACTTCACATCTATTGTCTCAATCATTCAAACAAGAGACAAAAATAAAGAACATGTAAGATAAAGCAGTAAGGCGTCCCAAACGCTCAGTCAAAATGTTCTTGATGTCTGGCTTTACAAAACATAGCCAGATGATGTAGCAAATTATACACAATTGTTTATCAGCTACAGCCTGACTTTAGTTATAATTATGCAGAAGTAGGTGCAAGACAATCCGACAAACATTGCGGTGCCAAATGGCAAAGTATAAAGTAAGTAACAAAACGAGCGGGGAAGTAAGGAACCCACTCGAGTCCTCCTGCGATCATCCCTCTAGTATTGACCATCTTGGAGGTGGATGTAAGCTGAGTCCTCGAAAACCGGCTCTAAATCTGGCCATGCAAAACCAGAGAGGTTAAACCTCTAATAGCAAGTACCGCAAGGAAGCACGATATGAGGAATAAAAACCAGTAGTAAGAGAATATGATAAATAGATCTCTGCTTGCTACTGGGATTCACATAACATTACGACACTTCGAACCAACTTTCCAACCAAACAAGGACAGAAGTTGACCCATCATGTCCTGATACTCTGATCATCTCAGTAGTTAACAGAGTATGTACAGTACACAACCAAATCAATTTAAACGGCCATGCAACTACTACGACTTGCTACTTGTGAGTCCCAAGTTACCCTGGAATTATGCAATAGGGATTCCTCAATTCTTACTATGTGCGCGCAAGGCTAGTCTATCCATTCAATCAATTGCGCCAATCATTAATTAGACGAGTCTCAGCGGGACGCCCGTCATCAATATACAATAAGATAATATAAGCAGATACCGCTCCCTGCCCGTGTGGCAGATTTGCAGTATCTGTGGGAACCAACCGGCCTGTCGGGCACTAATAGTCCCAAAGAGGGCTGCCATGTAAGAACTCGGGAGTCTATTCTCTCCATGCAATCATTATTTTATTTAACTTAGTAGCCTCTATGTTAAGTAAAATTCCATGCCGTGGATCATGGTCATTCAGAATGAGTACTTTTGTACGGGGTACGGTATGCACAACTCTACAACTATACCCGTGCGGTTAGATTGTAGGTCTTACATAGCGTAATATAACAATCAAAATTAACTACGGGATAATCATGCCTTGACCATAAAGTACACATGCTGCTTTTATAGGAAATAAATAAATAAATAAATAAATAAATAAATAAATAAATTGAAGCCTGCATGTGCCTGTATGCCAATGTTCGGGATCAACCAGTCGATTTATAATAGTTCATAGTTAATATGAACGTGTCTCATTCATTCAATTTAATAAGACGACTAGCCAGTCTCTTAGTTCCAACTAGGAACGCATGATCAATTATTAATCAAGATCACAATCAATGTTAATTAATGCCAAGATAACAATCAATTTTAATTAATGTCAACTCGGGACAAAATCAGCCAAAAGGAATTATGGGCTAGAGTCCATGTGGCAGGAAAATCATTGGTTCATGCGGGTGAGTAAAACATGCATATGCGGCTAAGGAAACTAAGTCCATGCGGCCGGGAAGTCATTGGTTCATGCGGCTAAGTAAAACATGCATATGCGGATAAGGAAACTAAGTCCATGCGGCTGAGATTCAAACTCATACGGCGGGAACAGTGAAATCTCATGCGGCTGGGATAACATGCGCCTATGCGGCTGCGGGTGAACTAAGTCCATTCGGCTGAGATAGCATGTGCCTATGCGGCCAGAACGGTAAAATCTCATGCGGCTGGGATAGCATGCGCCTATGCGGCTCAGAGTCACAAGCCTTATGCGGCTTGAAAAGGATGCAGTCTATGCGGCAGAAAATGTCCATGCGGCCAAGTGTTTCCATACGGCTGAAGGGGAATGATCCTTATGCGGCTCGGGTCAAGCTAGGCCTTATGCGGCTGGATAGAAGTTCATGCGGCCAAATAGAATTACATGCAGCTGAGTTGCGGTAAGGAGAACACTCTTATGCGGCCAGCGGCAAGCAGAAGTATATGCGGCTGCGGCTGCAAAAGCCATGCGGCTGAAAAAGTGCCTATGTGGCAAAGATTGCTTTTTGCGGCCAAAACTGTTCTTCTTCTCCAATTTTCAAGAACAGAACCATGGAAGCCCATCGCTTCCAAGCTCCCTAAATCCTTCATTCTAAGCCCAAATCTGGACTTCCATAGGTCAAAATGGGGTAGAACAAAATTCTCTACAACATGGAACCATTAAAACTTAAAAAACAATAAAGTTACTAGATCAAAATCTAAGAAATTCGAAAATGCATTAAACTTAGATCTACATGAAATGAGCCATGGAAATTGAAAATGGTAAGTACTAAAGTATCTAAAAATCTTGAGAGAAAGACAATGGAACAGCAAAAATGGAGATCCATCAAGAAGCAAGTTGGCACTTGCCTATATGGCTGGGTAGGTGGGGAAGAGTTTATGAGGAAGAAGAAGAGTAATGGTGAAGTAATGAAGAGAGAGAAAGGAAATGGGGCTTTAAATGAAGGAGTGGTGGTAGGTGGGGAGTTGGGTTCATGTTGAACCATCCAAGGCCAGAAAATAAACCAACTCGGGTCGAACCCAAAAGCAAAGCAGAAAGTAAAATGCAGAAAGATAATTAGCAAAAAATTAAAGAAATTTAAATACAGAACAATACCTGATAAATATTAAATAAATACATTTCAGCAGTACATGTATTTAAAATACGTATTCTGGGAACGGGAAGTGACAGTATATAATATTATATAATAGGTTGCCATATATGTAGTGCCCCGCTCCTCGCGGTCCACTATGTAATACCTACGGCTTGTTGACTCAGTCATAAACTGAGTATTTGGTGAAACTTTTGCCGGTATCGATTGATCACGGATGAAATGCAATGAACCTTTCCAATTGATGGATTGGCTTCTATTGAAATGAATCCAAGAGTTTTGCTGAATGTTTTCTCTCGCTGCTTGGTTTTGATGAATGCGTTTTCGTGTTGGTTTTCGATGATTGGTTTTCATTGTTCGCTTTTATCGCATTTCGCATTCATTTCGAATCTTGAGAGAAAGAGACGAAGTATGCTAATCAACTGTTGGTGCCATTGTAGGCCGCGTGAATTGTTCGTGAACGGCGCGTGAAGTCCCTCCTTCTCTCAACTAAAATTCATCTCGGTGAGTTGCTTCAACCGAACAAACATTGATCTGTACGCCTAAGAAAAATGATCTCTAGTCTACTATGTTGCCTTGTCCCAATGATCAACGATACCACATCCACAAAAGATAATAGAAGATAATTGAATTGAATCAAATACAAGAATATGTGTTGCTACTCTATCTGCTCGATAAGAATGATCATCTGTTTGTCATCAGTATGCTTGAAAATATATACACGTACAGAAGAACTTGTACGTGTTGAGAAGAACCTGAAGGCACGAAACAAACGTGTCGTATACCTGTGCATAAGTCCAAATGTGTCTCATCTGATAGAACGACTAGAGCATGTATTTGGTCTCGGACAACTTGTATACAAGGAAACATTTGTCTCTCGGGTGGTATCTGGGGGCACCTGGAACCGCTCGGCCTAGGAGAGATTAGGGCCTCCATGTGAAAATGGGAGTCGATCTAAGTCCTTAGCGACGAGCTGAACCAAAGAGTCACAGCGGCTAATCATGGGGAAAACCCATGGACCAACATGTAGAATAGTCCACCTGCATGACCCGAATGACAACTTCAATATCTGCAAGAATGAATCATGAATTACTCATTATACAAATTGTGCTAACGTGGTTTTGTGCAGGGATGACTGCCGGCGAGGGTAAGTTGCTTATGTTATATTCTACTGTCATGTTCTTATGAATTGTTAAAAAGAACCTAGACAAGTAGAAAGATCACTAGTAAATGTTAGCTCAACATATTAATTTAGTACAGAGATTTGCGAGTTCGGCCAAAAGCCGCTCGCCAGTACATGATGTGTGCTGACCCACGTTGTGGGCATCCTTTTCAGAAAGCAAAAAGGAGTCAGGGGGATATCAAGTGAGGCACCGAAGCTCGTCTAGCCCAGTAGAGCTCGTGGATCGCCTCGAAGTTTACTTTTCATTCCAGTCCAGTTCAAGTTTCTTTTCCTTCTGAAGGTATCTTTCAATTCCAGCTTGTAATAAAGGGATATCATGTATGGGCATTGTGGCTAATTTCAAAAAGAGTGTTGCAAAGAATATCATGTAGCCAAATTATAAGGCAAAATTTGAGTTCGCAAAGCTTTGTACTTGTATTCCAATCAAGCTATCAATAAAATGAGTATTTCCCTTTCAAATCTCTGTGTTCAATATTTGGTTTTCTGCAATGGGTGCGTGCGTGTGTTTCGCTTAACTAATGGGTGCGTGCGTGTGTTTTGCTTGACTAGTTGTTTTCTGTAGGTACATGGCCTTGTGCAAGCGCAACTTAGGCTTGTACGGCATCACGCCTTAGCGAGGACGATCGATCCCGCAGGGATCCAGGCAAGACGGACGACCCTAGCGGGATCGGAGCGTGATAAAGTGGTATCAGAGCACAGTTTTACGTCCTTGGCCTCTTACAAATTTCATTTTCAAAAAGTATATAAAGTACTTTGACGGCTTTCAAAAGTGTCCCAATTTTGAGTTATGAAAACCAATGCCCAATACAATAAGTCCATAATATTTTATGAGACTGACAGAAGTTATACTATTTTGTAGAGAAATGGCTCCTCCTCGTGCATCTGGCTCGACCGATCCGGTAGAACGGATCATGAGAATGTTGGAGCTGCAAAGGCAGGATAGTGAGGAAAACAACCAAATACACCAGGCCCGAGTGGCTGCCCAACAAAAGCAGTTGGATGCCCTGACCCAGCTTGTCACGGCGCTTGCGGCAAATCGAGATGCCACCGCAGCGACGGAACAGACGGGAACGCCCGAGATCGAGCCCGTAGAGGGTGATGAGCCCCAGCCAGCGCAAAAGCACACTGTCTTTAGGCCAAAGGACTTCTTGGACGCGAAACCTCCGGAATTTGAAAGCAGGACGTCACCCGACAAGGTGATGGACTGGATAGATAAAATAGAGAGTCTGTTCGCGTTCATAGGAGTTCCAAGTAGCAAAAAGGTAGTTTGTGCCGTTATGCTCCTACGGCTGCGGACGAAGGATTGGTGGAAGACAAAGAAGCCGGCGCTGCTCGCAACGGCTAGGAATGGGAAGATCTCATAGGCCTCGTTCAAGAAGGCGTTTCTGGATCAATATCTGCCTCCAGCCATGAGCAAGAAGATGGAGGATGACTTCATCACACTGAAACAGGAGGATGTCCGTGGAGGACTATGAATCTGAATTTGCTAAGCTAGCAAATTTTGCCGCTGCTTTGCTCCCCACGGAACAGTCTCGCATAAATCGATTCGTTGATGGTCTGAATAACAACATCCAGTTAAGTGTGCTGAATCGAGAATGCGGGTCCTATTCTCAAGCCTTTGAAGCGGCGCTACAGGTGGAACAATTCCAGCAAAAGAAGGCGTCAGCAAAGACGCAGAACAGTCAAAATCAGCCCGCCAAAAGATATCATGACGGAGAGAAAAAGACTGACGGGGAACAAAACAACAAGCCTGTATGCGGCTTCTGCGGTCGGCGAGGGCATGTCAAAGAAGACTGCCGCTATGTGAATGGCCAGAGTTGCAGTCACTGTGGCAAGAGTGGGCACATCAAGGAGGACTGTCGTGCCGCTAACAACGCTTGTTTTCGTTGTGGCCAACAGGGCCACTCAGTCAAGTATTGCCCGAAAAAGAATAGAACGGATCAGAATAAAGATGACACTGAAGAGCGTGGGCATCTGCCAGGCCCACCGCCGCTTCGAGACCATCCGCACAACCAGCCGCAGCGGACTAATGCACGAGTCTACAATCTCTCCGCGTTGCTTGACCCAGAATGCAACACTAGTGGAGGTGAGTTATGTTTCTTAAGTTTTGAGGACAAAACTTTTTCTCGGTGGGTTATTATGTAGTGCCCCGCTCCTCGCGGTCCACTATGTAATACCTACGGCTTGTTGACTCAGTCATGAACTGAGTATTTGGTGAAACTTTTGCCGGTATCGATTGATCACGGATGAAATGCAATGAACCTTTCCAATTGATGGATTGGCTTCTATTGAAATGAATCCAAGAGTTTTGCTAAATATTTTCTCTCGCTGCTTGGTTTTGATGAATGCGTTTTCGTGTTGGTTTTCGATGATTGTGTTTTCATTGTTCGCTTTCATCGCATTTCGCATTCATTCCAAATCTTGAGAGAAAGAGACGAAGTATGCTAATCAACTGTTGGTGCCATTGTAGGCCGCATGAATTGTTCGTGAAGGGCGCGTGAAGTCCCTCCTTCTCTCAACTAAGATTCATCTCAGTGAGTTGCTTCAACCGAACAAACATTGATCTATATGCCTAAGAAAAATGATCTCTAGTCTACTATGTTGCCTTGTCCCAATGATCAACGATACCACATCCACAAAAGATAATAGAAGATAATTGAATTGAATCAAATGCAAGAATATGTGTTGCTACTCTATCTGCTCGATAAGAATGATCATCTGCTTGTCATCAGTATGCTTGAAAATATAGACACGTACAGAAGAACTTGTACGTGTTGAGAAGAACCTGAAGGCACGAAACAAACGTGTCGTATACCTGTGCATAAGTCCAAATGTGTCTCATCTGATAGAACGGCAAGAGCATGTATTTGGTCTCGGACAACTTGTATACAAGAAAACATTTGTCTCTCGGGTGGTATCTGGGGGCACCTGGAACCGCTCGGCCTAGGAGAGATTAGGGCCTCCATGTGAAAATGGGAGTCGATCTGAGTCCTTAGCGACGAGCTGAACCAAAGAGTCACAGCGGCTAATCCTGGGGAAAACCCATGGACCAACATGTAGAATAGTCCACCTGCATGACCCGAATGACAACTTCAATATCTGCAAGAATGAATCATGAATTACTCATTATGGAAATTGTGCTAACGTGGTTTTGTGCAGGGATGACTGCCGGCGAGGGTAAGTTTCTTATGTTATATTCTACTGTCATGTTCTTATGAATTGTTAAAAAGAACCTAGACAAGTAAAAAGATCACTAGTAAATGTTAGCTCAACATATTGATTTAGTGCAGAGATTTGCGAGTTCGGCCAAAAGCCGCTCGCCAGTACATGATGTGTGCTGACCCACGTTGTGGGCATCCTTTTCAGAAAGCAAAAAGGAGTCAGGGGGATATCAAGTGAGGCACCGAAGCTCGTCTAGCCCAGTAGAGCTCGTGGATCGCCTCGAAGTTTACTTTTCATTCCAGTCCAGTTCAAGTTTCTTTTCCTTCTGAAGGTGTCTTTCAATTCCAGCGTGTAATAAAGGGATATCATGTATGGGCATTGTGGCTAATTTCAAAAAGAGTGTTGCAAAGAATATCATGTAGCTAAATTATAAGGCAAAATCTGAGTTCGCAAAGCTTTGTACTTGTATTCCAATCAAGCTATCAATAAAATGAGTATTTCCCTTTCAAATCTCTGTGTTCAATATTTGGTTTTCTGCAATGGGTGCGTGCGTGTGTTTCGCTTAACTAATGGGTGCGTGCGTGTGTTTTGCTTGACTAGTTGTTTTGTGCAGGTATATGGCCTTGTGCAAGCGCAACTTAGGCTTGCACGGCATCATGCCTTAGCGAGGACGATCGATCCCGCAGGGATCCAGGCAAGACGGACGACCCTAGCGGGATCGGGGCGTGACAATATATAGATTATTGTATCTATAAATAGTATAGACTAGTTGACTATCTTTGTGACTAGTTTAGCCTAAATCAGGTAAGTATTATGGTAATATTTATTTAGTTTATTTCTATTTTCTAGGGGTTCGTGATCATCTGTCTACGGAGGATGGAGACGGACCAATACTTTATTCTTTTGCCGATAATCTAGGCAAGATACTTTGCTACTTTTCTTGTACTATTAAAATACATGGTTTGTTATTGTACTAGAAATAGATGTGTTAGTAAAGTGTGTCAAAATATGACTTGGGTGCCATCGATGTGGTTATCGACGTTTGTGTGGGTGTGCTGAACTTATGTTTGGAGGAGACGGACTCAAATTGTGTTAAGTTGTTTCTAAATAACTTCTATGCCTTGTTACATATCATACATGACACAGTGAGTGAAATTACATGGCGATGGCATGGACTTACGTACTTGACTGATCATCAGTACAAGCGGTTCATGTGACGGTTCATATATTGATTAGATTTAGTTTAGTTAGTGATTCGCATAGAGATGTGGATTGTTCGAGCCATGGATTTGATTCAAGCAGGACATGGAAGGGAAAGACTATTAGTAGGCGTATGTGACAAACAATACATATTGTTGGCCCAATGATTGTATCATGTTCTTGAATATGGTTAATCAATTAAGTTTAGCATTTTACTATCACTAATGCTCATGCTATCACTATAGTATTATGCTTAAACTTAGCATAATCCTAATGTACATTAACTTGATCATATTTGCTATTATGTATATTACTTTGTTCCTCTAACATGTATTCGTAAAAAAGTAATAAACAAGATCAATATGGACATATGCAATAAAGAAATCATGGCGGGCCAAAGTCGACGATATCCCATAAGATTTCTCTGAACCACCCGACGACATCTTTAGAGCCACACACTCGGGAGTTCGGGGACGAAGCCCTCGAAAGGTATTCATATTTCACAATCTGGATATCTTTGGACAATTATCGTCAATGAAGAAGACATCACCTATCAAAGAAAGAAGCCAAGCCATGCCATCATTATTTCAAGACTCTGAAGAAGCCTGCACCTACCTAAGTATATCTAAAGTCCGTAATGAGTCTTAGGATTAATTGTAAACACAAGAAATTGATGGCAAAAATGAAAGCTATGATAGAAAATAATCTAGGTCAATCTTCGGACATCCTGACGGATGATCCGTCGGATTTTTACGAGCGGATCTCCGCAAAAATTTGACGAAAGATCCAAATGGACCCACAGAATACCTTCTATGATCATTCGGATTATCCAATGGAAAACGGTAGAATTTCGATAATTTTTTTGGTATATATATATATATATATATATATATATATATATATATATATATATATATATATTGGTATATATATATATATATATATATATATATATATATATATATATATATATATATATTCTGTTGTCGTTTGTATTCCAACGGTTGGATTTTGTCAAAGATTGGTCCCAATGGCTATATTTATAGTCGTTGGACTGTGCAGGCGACTGATCCGACAGATATCCATAGAAAATCGACAGATGTTCCGCTCGCCTGCTGAAAGTTGCATTAAATGCTTTTTCTAATACTTTGGTTATAAATAGCCTTGATCCCCTTCATTCAAGGTGTTGGGAACGAAACGCGGAAACCGTTCCCCCAAACAAGAAAGTCTTGCGAGAGAACCGAGCAAAAGCACACAAACCAAAAATGCCAAACACAATTGCAGACACAAAGATTTTTGACGTGGAAAACCCTTGCGGGAAAAACTACGTGACGATCGGAGTCCAACCCTGAAGAACCTCCACTAATGGAATAAAGAGAATACACCCTCTACAAGTTCCTTCCGATCCAACACGGATCACCACAACTCACTTGAAAGAAGAAAATTTTTGATTGCGGACTCCAAAGAACAAGAGATGCCAAAAAATTATTCGAAGCAATCTCTCCTTCACAATAGTCCTTAATCCTCTCACTCTCTCTCAAGGATTATAAGCACTCTTGTTTTGAGATGATTTTACAACTAGCATGCATCACCCTTTTATAAGCCCTTGGTAATCCATACATGGAAGGCCAATATATATGAAAACTTCCAATATGCATCAATCATATATTTAATGGAAATCCAAACATTATTGGCTTGCCATAATTGGAAGTCCAATTATATGGAAAGCTACTATATGAAGGGTCCAATCATAAATATATGATCAAATTAAATATGGAAATCCAATCATATATTTTCTTACCATAAATGTTCCAAAATAGGATCCATGCACTTCCCGAGCTTCTCCGACACACGGATGGTGCTCGTCGCTCTCCGGGGTATTCTTTACATAGGTTGGGAACCCCACCCACTCCAAAAAAATCTTCCCCTTCACAACTAGGAGGAGGAACTCGTCATCCCGACGATCCGCCTGCAGTACTCAAACTTTCCCCTTAGTAGAACCTTCGTGAGCATATCCGCTCCATTGTCATCAGTATGGACCTTCTCAAGCATCGCGTCCTTCTTCTCAACCATATATCGTATCCAATGATACCGAGTCTCAATGTGCTTGGACCGACTATAAAATGTCTGGTTCTTCACAAGGTGAATAGCACTCTGACTATCGCAAAGCAAAGTATACTGCTCTTGCTTCAACCCCATTTCCTGCAACAGCTTTTTCATCTACAGCAACTCCTTGCAAGCCTCCGTCACCGTAATGTACTCTGCCTCTGTCATCGACAAAGAAACACACTTCTGCAACCATGACTGCCACGATACCGCTCCTCCAGCAAACATCATCATATAGCCCGAAGTCGATTGCCTCGTGTCTACATCTCCAGCCATATCAGTGTCAGTATACCCAACCAGCTTCGGCTCATCACCACCAAAAGAAAGTCTCCAATCAGTAGTGCCCTGAAGGTATCATAGAATCCACTTGACCGCACTCCAATATACCCTTCCAGGATTTGAAAGGTACCTGCTAACTGTGCCAACTACATGAGCGATGTCTGGCCTCGTACACACCATAGCATACATAAGACTTTCCACAGCTGAGGCATATGGAAGCCACTCTATATCTTCTTTTTCGTCCTTGGTAGATGGATACTACTCCTTAGTGAACTTAAAGTGGGCCGCAAGGGGGCAACTCACTTTCTTCGACCTGTCTATACCGAAACGCTGAAGTACCCGGTGAATATACTTCTTTTAGGATAAGTGTAGCAACTTGGACTCTCTTTCTCGGCTGATCTCCATCCCAAAAATAGTTTTTGTGCACCCAAATCCTTCATAGAGAAGGCCGCGCCCAGTTGGCGCTTCAACTCCGCTATCCTAGTGGCATTCCGACATACTAATAGCATGTCATCTACATAGAGCAATAAAATAATAAAATTATCATCGACAAAATACCTTACAAATACACAGTGATCCGACGTCGTCCGTACATAGCCATGCTCCCCCATAAATGACTCGAACTTCCTGTACCACTATCTCGGAGCCTGCTTCAGACCATACAATCTCTTCCTCAACTGGCAGACCAAATAAGACTTGCCCTTCTCACAGAATCCCTCTAGATGCTCCATGTATAACTCCTTTTCAAGGCCACCATGAAGGAAAGTCGTCTTTATGTCCATCTACTCGACCTCCAAGTCGAAAATGGCTGCCAATGCTAGCACCACCCGAATAGACGAATGCTTGACGACAGGCGAAAAGATATTATTATAATCTACGTCTTTCCGCTGACCGTAGCCTTTAACTACCAGCCTTGCTTTGTATCGAAGGCGAGTAGCATCATCTGTCTGCTTTACTCTAAACACCCATCGATTCTTCAAAGCCTTCTTGCCCTTTGGTAACCGCACCAGCTCATAAGTAGAATTGGCGTGTAAGAAACTCATCTCCTCCTTCATAGCTTCCATCCACTTCTGCATGTGTTCGTCTTCTATAGCCTCTGCAAAACTTTCGGGCTCTCCCCCGTCAGTCAATAAAACATACTCATCCGATGAGTATCTCATAGATGGTTGACGCTCTCTATCGCTCCTTCTTAGTGCAGCTACTGGTGCTGGATGTATACCGACAGCCTCTTCCTCTTCAGAAACTGCCTTCCTGGTATGCTCATCCTCCTGAGGGACACCATGACCACCATCAGCAGGCTGATGATCAAGGTTGGGAGCAACTCCATGTACTGGCTTCTCCATAATTGGATCCTTTGCGATGTCCTCTGGAAACTGCTCGAAGCGAAATAACTATAACTCAAGCAATTCCTCAGCCTTAGAAGGTATCTCGGAATCCTGAGTGTTGGTTATGGTCTGATCCTCGATGAATACCATGTCCCTGCTTCTGTAGAGCTTTCTTCCCACCGTGTCACTACCACATTTCTAGTATGAGGGTATTTTTGACATTTTTGGGATAATGTAAATTTATTAGAATTTATTTGAATTTATGGGAATTTTTAGGAATTATTTTGGAATTGTTTGGACTTGGTTGACTTTGACTAGTGTTGACCCTTGTAGACCAACCTAGGAGCTAACTCTAGTTAGTATGGACTTGGTTAGGTTATATGACTCTAGTCTAACCTAGCCTAATCATTGGTTTGGTCATTAGACTCTAGTTAGCAATAGGAATTAGAAAGTCATAAGTCATGGCATATGATTTAGAGCCTTGATTAATCTTTTAACACGTAGCTTGTAAGTTGGCCCAAAGCCCAAAGCATTTACCAAACCCTAATCCCTAGGATGTGGCCGGCCACCTTATCCTTATAGGGATCACCACCCTATATAATCTCTTCTAAAATCTAGGGCTAGCCTCTTCTTTAGAAAATTATTTCAAGAGAAGAAAGAGGTGAGTCTCCATGTTTAAAAACCCATAGAAAATCTATTTTTGATCCTTTTTCTCCCAAACAAGTTGCATTAGATCCTAATATTACTATTCTTGCTACTATTTGAGTTTTATTTCAGTTTAAGGTCGTTTTGATTGGATTGGGATATCAAGAGAGGAGCTCACAAAGGAGGATTTTTCTTGAAAGTTTATTCATAGGTAACTTTCTCATTTCTCCATGAAACTTTGATTTCTTTTTATGATTAGGAAGCCCTAGGGGACCCCTAAGTGTCTGCATTGGTGTCGTGTCGGGTTTCGTAAGTTTCATGTCCATTTGGACACGTATCAAGGGTGGTCCCTAGGTGTTTGTCGAAATGCCACAAAGGGCATTTCGTTTGGTTTTATGGAAATTTTTTGAATAGGAATTAGGGTTTTGTTCTTGCTTGTGGTTTTCTAGTGTTCGTGTTTGGTTTTTGTGTCGTGTCAGGCCTAGGGAGACACACGGACACGCGGTGCACACCCGCGTGCGCACGATACAGTATTCCCCTGCTACTCGGGGGCTGTAGCGACACGACACGTAATGTATCGACACGAAACTTGACACGTAGCATGGGGCCATGACTGACATCCAGTGTGTCAAGTTCCATGTGACCCTGTGTCGTGTCGATGGATTTATTCACAGTGCACTGGACGCCACTGTCAGTCCCAGGCCGAGTTTTCTCGACACTGATACGCACGTGTAAGTCAGACACGTGGACACTAGGACACGGTGCAGGTAGACCTAGTCCTAGCCCTAGTATAGGTGTACACGTGTGCACGAGCACGTAGCCTAATTCGTGCTGTGTCGTGTGCACGACACGCGTGCACACATGCACGACACAGTGCACTAAAACAGTGCCTGTGTGTACTGTTTCGTGTCCTGGTTCATTTGGACACGTTTGTGTCCTTTTGTTTGGGGACAAACACCACATATAGCATGTATGCATTGTATATTTAAATTACCAACTCATTATTTTGGTTTTTAATGATTTTTCATTAGTTAATTATCAATTTCCCAATTTATGATACTAAGTACCTTTTCTGATTTCCAGTTTTTAAAATCCAAGTTTGACACCTTATTAACCTATGTTATTACTGTTTAAACATTGGTTTTAGTCCTATTTAGTGTTCTCCTATAGTTAATCTAGCTATATGTCAGTTTTAGGGTGTTTTGGTGGTGTGTGGGAATCAAATGGGGGTTTATTGAAAAACTAGAAAACTGGGTTCAGTTTTCTGTTAGTTGGATTTGGGTTTCAGTTTGTTTTAGCTTGTTTTCAGTCACCATCACTCTAACACAGTTTTCACATTCACAAACACACCCTCACATGACTTATTCACTCTCTAGCATTTCTCACTCATTTCATGTCAAATCCCTATTTTTGAAAATAGTATTTGACTGTATTTGTGTATTTGGAGGATTTTTAAAATTTGGGTATTGTTAAAAATTTATTGATATTTTCTTAAAGGTGAATTTTATTCGCATTATTGTTCTTGCCACTATTATTAACATCATTGTTATTATTATTATTATCATTTTAATTTTTCCTATACCTAACCCCCTCTCTCTTCACTCAAATCACCCCTCACATCACTCGCCCATTCCCTCCCTCCTCCCTCCCCTTTCTCACTCTCACACTCTTCCTCTCTCTTCCCTCTCACTTGCTGGAGAAGCCAGCTCCCCCCTCTCTCTTATTCTCTGCTCACTCTCTCTCTCCCCTCACTCTCCCCTACCCGAGCTCCCTCTCCCCCTCACTGCTCCCTCTCTCTCCTCTCGGTTCTCTTTCTCTCTCTCGATCTCCCTTTCCTCTCTCTCCCCTCCGAGCTTCGGCCGTCGTCGCCAGCTCTTACTCCCCCGCCCCCTTCTCCGCGGCCACCGCCATCAGCCTCCACCTCCACCATTATCGTCGTCTCCGCCATCAGCCTCCACCACCACGACTTTCAGCTACCGCCGCCACCACCATCGTCTTCTTCTCCTTCTCCTCCGCCTGGCCATAGCCGCTGTCGCTGCTGCTGCCCTCTCCTCCGCTGCAGCCCCTCTTCTCCGACAGTCGGCGCCGCCCCGACCTAGCTGCCGCCGCGGTTCTCCCCCTCCACCGGTGAGTCACCCCGCCTGGCTAAACCCCTCCGGTGAGCTCCTCCGCCTCCTCCTCTCTCTGTCCTCCCTCCGCCGGAGCCCCCGACCTCGCCTGGCTGGGCTTCTCCGGCGGCCACCGCCTGTTCCTCTGCCTCCTCTCTCCTCCTTAGGCTGTGAGCTCCTCGGGGAGCGAGCCCTTCGATCGGCGCACCTCGGGCAGCGTGCTGCCTCGAGCAGTGCGCTGCTTCGTGTAGCGTGATGCCTCGGGCAGTGCACCCTTATTTGGTGTGCTCTCCTTCGTCTTTTATGCCTTTTGGGACACGTGCACCTCGGTGTGCGTGTTTCTTCGTTTTTCGCGTGCATCGGTTTGTGTGCACCTCGATTTGTACGCATTCTTGGTTTTCGTGCACCTAGATCTACGTATTGCCTTGGGCAGCGGGACGCCTCGAGCCCCGTGCTGCCTCGGACAACGTGCTATCTCGGTTTGTGCACCGTCTCATTTTCCGTACCTTAGCCTTTGTGCCTTTCTTGATTTTTGTGCCGCATCAATTTGCGTGCGCACCTCGATTTGCATGCCATATCGATTTGCGTGTCATGTTGTATCTTGTGTCGCCTCGGTTTACGTGCACGTACCGATTTACGTGTTTGCTCCGATTTGCATGTCGCATTGGTCTTTGTGCCGTCTCAATATGCGTGTCGCATTAATTTGTGCGCTATCTTGATATTCGTGAGTTCCTCGATTTACGTGCACGTCTCGATTTACGTGCACGTTCATGTTTCTCGTTCATCTCAATATTCGTGTTCTCTCGATTCTAGTATGCATCTCGATATACGTGCGCGTCTCGATTTGCGTGCCCGTATCGTCCGCGTGTCTCGATTTCCGTGCCCGATCCCTGCGCTGCTTACGGGACCCGTACGGTATAGCCTTGTGCTAATTCTTTGTGATTTTATCATTACTTTATTATTTACTTCTAATGATTGTTTATTGTGTGTTCTGAGGATCTCGATGGACGTGCTAGCCTGGATCCTGATCGCCGAAGACTTGCTTACCTAGCCGAGCCCTCTAGGCAAGTATCCCTTGCTCATCGACGGCTCTTGCCCTCTCTCCTAAATTTTATTTTATTTAATTAAATTGTACCTGTAATTTTATAACCATGATTAGTGTAGCCTAGTAGTAGAACTGACATGATGATAACTTAGGATAGCTTGGTCCGATGCCGGGATAGACCGTATCGGACAACTGGATGGGTCATCCACACCTCCGAGGACACGAGCACGACTCACTTGTATGGATTGTCCCTGTATGTCCCGTGTCCGACTCGCGGTCGGGTAACGGCTTGGCAAACTACTCATGTGGCTGTGATTGTGCTTGGGTTAGAACTATAGACATGTGCTGTGATGCGCCCTGCGAGGCGGTTAGTTGATTATATTATGCATGTTGGCTTGGCGTCCAGTACGTATTGTAGCGCTGCTGGAGGCCGGGACTTAGTGGTCTCGGGTTCAATTGGTTTCCAGTACGCATCGTAGTGCTACTGGAGGCCGAGACTTAGTATTCTCGGCTGTTGACTTATTTCCAGTACGCATCGTAGTGCTGCTGGTAGCTGAGACTTAGTGTTCTCAGTCTGCGATTCTGTGATTCCGCGGCGGGTTGCGCTGAGTGGATTTTAGTCCCAATTCGTAGGGTGCTCCCGTCCAGATTACAAAGGAGACTCTGCCGAATTTTTCCAGAATTCCCAGTTGGGAATTTGGTTCGAAGGACTGGGCAGAACCATCCCTTTGGTTTGCTGGACTGGGCTCGTGCCTGTTCACCTTGGTATAGTATACCTGATCCCATTGCTTGCTAGGTAGACTCCAGACTAGATCAGTCGTCTAGCTCCTGATCCGTCTTGTCCGTCGGATAGCGTAAGGAGAGCGGTTCCACTGGAAAGATGGTCTGCAACCCTGGTCCTTGTTTGGTTTAAGGGTTGTGGATCTGCTCCAGAGTGGTTCACGCAATCCTTGCCACTCTTCTAACGGTATTTAATTAATATACACTTGTACCCTGACCATTCATTCTAGGAGTTGTCCTAGTCTAGCGAGATAGAGCTGACAGTTGTCCTATGTATTGGGAATTGTGACTTGTGTATATGACTGAGGATTGAGTATTATGGAGAGTACGATCTCGGGATATTGACTTGGTGGATCTATGTGGATTCTTGGATTTTGGTGATTTCGAATATTTCGTGGAACGAGGAGAATATCGAGGGTATTATTATATGATTTTTACTCGACTTCCCAAACGCCCAAAATCTGGTACCTTTGTGTATTCTGGTAGTTAGGGAACCTGGTTTGATTGCCGAGTCTTGGTATTTGAGGGGCTTGTTTTCTAGTGGCTTGTGATCATTGACTTGGAGGATCCTTGTGAGCCAAAGGGCCTAGCATTGCTTATAGTGATTAGCTTAGATATTTGGTTATTGACCTTCCTGACATGATATTGAATCCATCGTAGAAGGGTGACTCTTGATAGATTGATCTGGTGGATAGACAGACGGGATGATTGGAGCTCTAGGCTCCCATATATTCTTGGTATGTGATTATAGTAGAGGTTCTGATTTTTGTACCCGACTTGATATCCATGTCACGATTTGGGCATGTGACTTCTTGTGACTGATAGGTTTGACCTTGTTCCTGGTATTACACGATGACCTGGACCTGTCTTGATTCTTGATAGTGGCCCGTAGAGGTGCACTCCTGACTAGCACTCTGGACTTGATGGTAAACCTGGCATGTATACTCTTGATTCTTGATAGTGGCCCGTGGTGGCGCACTCCTGACTAGTACTCTTGACATGACATGTTTACTCTTGACCGCTGTTGCGACAGCCAGTCCTGACTTGCTAAGTATGACCTTGTCTTGACACCGTGGTTGATTTCTTTTGATTGTGCTTGTATAAGCCACCAGTCCAGTCTTGTCTTGCATCATGTCTAGGACATGGATCCCTGAGTACCACGGTCTGGGATCCATAATGAAACTGACTAGGCTAATAAATAGATTAATCATGTAGTTCATGGGGACTTCCAAGTGACCTGTTGCTTGTCTGACCCCGGCCCTATGTATCTATATATATATACTAGGGATTTATTGCTATCCGTCGAGATGAGCGCATTCCCAGCCCTCCGTCGAGTGTTGCACTTCTTTAGGGCACATGTATCTTACTGCAGTGTGCCTGCTATATCTATCTTTTTCTTTTACTGGTGCCATTCGGGTAGTAGCAAGCAGGAGCTGGACTTTGAAGTCTCATTGCATCTTGTTAGTAATTAGGCCTGTGATAACCCTAGTTAGCTAATAATAGCAAGCCGTAGGCATTGTGTGGCCGCTTGTTCTTCTGTGTTGTATGGATTGTTGCCTGCTAGCCAGCTGATATTGATTTCCAGCTGGCAGTGCAGGTGTTAGTGGATGCTAGGGAGATTGTGATTGTGTTAGCTTCACTATACTAGTGGATTGTTATCGTGCGTTGGTACCGCACGATCCCTTACTTTTATTTACTGTTTTTAGATGTTTTCCTTGTCATATTCAATCCTGCTGGATTTCTTCGCCCGTCCTGGAGCCTTCCTTTCTGGTACTTGCTGCGGTTGGCCTGACCAACCCTGGATTGTTCCCAGATTATCTGAGATAGACCCGGTGGATCTTCCAGACTTGACTTGGAGGGTGTGCTTCAGTTCCAGACCATGCTAGGAACCGTAGGAAGGTATACTTGTCTACATTTTTATTCTGTATTGTAGATTCCTGATTTTCATATGAGTATTCCCTGCTTTCCATATGATTGTCTCTCTTGATGTTGATTCATTATGATTTGCCTGTGGATATGAGATCGAATTTAGGCCATAGATTGATTGCATGCTAGGATACCCAGCTAGACTTGACAGCCATCATCGCCGTATAGCGTATTCGTACCTTATACGGTGTAGCTGGCCGTGCACGTCCCCGTATTCCGGAACTGGGGCCTGACATGGTTTTAGTGGTGGCCCATGCAGGTCTCGTTTTGAGATTTTGTTGGGTATCACATGATTATTGATCTCAGTCCACTATTTCTTGGTATTCCCACTTGTTACACTTGTCCTTCGCTCCCTTGAACCTGTGAATTGGTCCTCATCTCTACTTGGACCTATATTGCTTGGCCATGTCTTATTCGTGTTATCTACCTCTGATCCTTGTTTGATAGTTATGATCCTATAGTTGGTTATGTCGATCACCTTATTTGATGAGATGTTATCTCCATCGTTTGGGTTACATGATTATTTACCTTGGGTTCTGTACTCTCTACCGGTGTTTCGTCTTGGTTGATTTCTTGTTATCCCTTTTGTGCGTTGACTTCGTGTTGACTTAGTATCATTATCGCCCTCTTCGAGCATTGGCTGGATTGCTGCAGAATAAAGATTTCGTCTGGACTCTGAGATTGGATATTTTAATATTTGTTGAGTATCCGAGGGATATTCTCGTATCGATTTGGCTTCCTTGATTCCGGACAGTTCTGCACTCATGATTATCTGTTTCAGATATTATTTTGATTATAGATATACTTTCTATACATTATGTTTTGATATGGATTCTTGGTTTGGAGTATTTTCTACGGATATAGAGTATTTTCCTAGAAAAGCTATATTGTGGTTATTATTGAAGTTATTTTTGGATGTGTGTTACGATTCACCTGGATTTTAGATTTTGATGGTTTCTAGGACTCGTTATATTGTTAAAGATTTTGTGATTTTTAGTGATTCAGATATTTGGGTTATGGATTTGATTCGTTTTGGGTATTTGTCGAGAGTACCGGGTGGCCCTAGTACACCTTGACGGCGTGGTAACGAAAGTTGTAGCCGCTCGATTACAGTGTTTTGGTGAATCTTTTGCAGCAATTCCGGATGGCGTGGCAAAGAATGACCATGGCACACATTTTTGGATATTAGGAACTACGGTCATCGGTTCGAGACAGATACCCTGTATTTTATGATTTATGAGGATTTTTATGCAGTTGGGATTTTCTGTTTTTGGACATTGTTTTCGATATTTTGTACTTGTT
Source organism: Iris pallida (assembly GCA_029216955.1). NCBI lineage: Eukaryota > Viridiplantae > Streptophyta > Magnoliopsida > Asparagales > Iridaceae > Iris > Iris pallida. Next base: position 5,162,984 of record JANAVB010044814.1, on the reverse strand, counting down.
TTGATTTATGGGGTTATTTCGTGCATGCGAGGTTTTACTTTTTCGAGATTGCTTCATTGTTTAGATTTACCTTACGAGTTGATTTATGTAGCCATACACCGTTCTCCTTGATGTTTTCATATTGAGATTTTGTTCGTCTCTTATTGTATTACTTGATTTCTGTAAGGTGGGTAGAGTTTTTCATGACAGATATATATGTACTAGTTTTGAAAACCCTATTTTGATAATTTTGAAATTTCGAGGACGAAATTTTTGTAAGGTGGATAGGATGTCAAATCCCTATTTTTGAAAATAATATTTGACTGTATTTGTGTATTTGGAGGATTTTTAAAATTTGGGTATTGTTAAAATTTTATTGGTAATTTCTTAAAGGTGAATTTTATTCGCATTATTGTTCTTGCCACTATTATTAATATCATTGTTATTATTATTATTATTATCATTTTAATTTTTTTTCTATACCTAACCCCCTCTCTTTTCACTCAAATTACCCCTCACATCACTCACCCACTCCCTCTCTCCTCCCTCCCCTTTCCCACTCTCACACTCTTCCTCTCTCTCCCCACTCACTTGCTGGAGAAGCCAGCTCCCCCCTCTCTCTTATTCTCTGCTCACTCTCTCTCTCCCCTCACTCTCCCCTACCCGAGCTCCCTCTCCCCCTCACTGCTCCCTCTCTCTCCTCTCGGTTCTTTTTCTCTCCCTCGATCTCCCTTTCCTCTCTTTCTCCCCCCCGAGCTCCGGCCGCCGCCGCCAGCTCTTACTCCCCCGCCCCCTTCTCTGTGGCCACCGCCATCAGCCTCCACCTCCACCATTATCGTCGTCTCCGCCATCAGCCACCACCACCACGACTTTCAGCCACCGCCGCCACCGCCATCGTCTTCTTCTTCTTCTCCTCCGCCTGGCCATACCGATGTCGCTGCTGCTGCCCTCTCCTCCGCCGTAGCCCCTCTTCTCCGACAGTCGTCGCCGCCCCGACCTGGCTGCCGCCACTGTTCTCCCCCTCCGCCGGTGAGTCACCCTGCCTGGCCAAACCCCTCCGGTGAGCTCCTCCGCCTCCTCCTCTCTCTGTCCTCCCTCCGCCGGAGCCCCTGACCTCGCCTGGCTGGGCTTCTCCGGCGGCCACCGCCTGTTCCTCCGCCTCCTCTCTCCTCCTTGGGCTGTGAGCTCCTCGGGGAGCGAGCCCTTCGATCGGCGTGCCTCGGGCAGTGTGCTGCCTCGAGCAGTGCACTGCTTCGTGTAGCGTGATGCCTCGGGCAGCGCACCCTCATTTGGTGCACTCTCCTTCGTCTTTTATGCCTTTTGGGACACGTGCACCTCGGTGTACGTGTTTTTTCGTTTTTCGTGTACATCGGTTTGCGTACGCCTCGATTTGTACGCATTCTTGGTTTTCGTGCACCTAGATCTACGTATTGCCTTGGGCAGCGGGACGCCTCGAGCCCCGTGCTTCCTCGGACAACGTGCTATCTCGGTTTGCACACCGTCTCGTTTTCCGTACCTTGGCCTTTGTGCCTTTCTTGATTTTCGTGCCGCATCAATTTGCGTACGTACCTCGATTTGCGTGCCGTATTGATTTGCATGTCATGTTGTATCTTGTGTCGCCTCGGTTTGCGTGCACGTACCAATTTGCGTGTTCGCTCCGATTTGCGTGTCGTATTGGTCTTTGTGCCGTCTCGATATACGTGTCGCATTAATTTGTGTGCTATCTTGATATTCGTGATTTCCTCGATTTACGTTTACGTTTTGATTTACGTGTACGTTCATGTTTCTCGTTCGTCTCGATATTCGTGTTCTATCGATTCTCGTACGCGTCTCGATATACGTACGCGTCTCGATTTGCGTGCCTGTATCGGTCGGCGTACCTCGGTTTCCGTGCCCGATCCCTGCGCTGCTTGCGGGACCCGTACGGTATAGCCTCGTGCTAATTCTTTATGATTTTATTATTATTTTATTATTTAATTCTAATGATTGTTTATTGTGTGTTCTGAGGATCTCGATGGACGTGCTAGCCTGGATCCTGATCGCCGAAGACTTGCTTACCTAGCCGAGCCCTCTAGGCAAGTATCCCTTGCTCATCGACGGCTCTTGCCCTCTCTCCTGGATTTTATTTCATTTAATTAAATTGTACTTGTAATTTTATAACCATGATTAGTGTAGCCTTGTAGTAGAACTGACATGATGATAACTTAGGATAGCTTGGTCCGATGCCGGGATAGACCGTATCGGACAACTCGGATGGGTCATCCACATCTCCGAGGACACGAGCACGACTCACTTGTATGGATTGTCCCTATATGCCCCGTGTCCGACTCGCGGTCGGGTAACGGCTTGGCGAACTACTCATGTGGCTGTGATTGTGCTTGGGTTAGAACTATAGACATGTGCTGTGATGCGCCCTGCGAGGCGGTTAGTTGATTATATTATACATGTTGGATTGGCGTCCAGTACGCATTATAGCGCTGCTGGAGGCCGGGACTTAGTAGTCTCGGGTTCGATTGGTTTCCAGTACGCATCGTAGTGCTACTGGAGGCCGAGACTTAGTGTTCTCGGCTGTCGACTTGTTCCCAGTACGCATCGTAGTGCTGCTGGTAGCTGAGACTTAGTGTTCTCAGTCTACGCATCTGCGATTCCGTTGCGGGTTGTGCCGAGTGGATTTTAGCCCCAATTCGTAGGGTGCTCCCGTCCAGATTACAAAGGAGACTCTGCCGGATTTTTCCAGAATTCCCAGTTGGGAATTTGGTTCGAAGGACTGGGCAGAACCATCCCTTTGGTTTGCTGGACTGGGCTCGTGCCTGTTCACCTTGGTATAGTATACCTGATCCCATTGCTTGCTAGGTAGACTCCAGACTAGATCAGTCGCCTAGCTCCTGATCCGTCTTGTCCGTCGGATCGCGTAAGGAGAGCGGTTCCACTCGGAAGACGGTCTGCAACCCTGGTCCTTGTTTGGTTTAAGGGTCGTAGATCTGCTCCAGAGTGGTTCACGCAATCCTTGCCACTCTTCTGACGGTATTTAATTAATATACACTTGTACCCTGACCATTCATTCTAGGAGTTGTCCTAGTCTAGCGAGATAGAGCTGACATTTGTCCTATGTATTGGGAATTGTGACTTGTGTATATGACTGAGGATTGAGTATTATGGAGAGTACGATCTCGGGATATTGACTTGGTGGATCTATGTGGATTCTTGGATTTTGGTGATTTCGAATATTTCGTGGAACGAGGAGAATATCGAGGGTATTATTATATGATTTTTACTCGACTTCCCAAATGCCCAAAACCTGGTACCTTTGTGTATTCCGGTAGTTGGGGAACCTGGTTTGATTGTCGAGTCTTGGTAGTTGAGGGGCTTGTTTTCTAGTAGCTTGTGATCATTGACTTGGAGGATCCTTGTGAGCCAGAGGGCCTAGCATTGCTTATAGTGATTAGCTTGGATATTTGGTTATTGGCCTTCCTGACATGATATTGAATCCATCGTAGAAGGGTGACTCTTGATAGATTGATCTGGTAGATAGACAAACGGGATGATTGGAGCTCTAGGCTCCCATATATTCTTGGGATGTGATTATAGTAGAGGTTCTGATTTTTGTACCCGACTTGATATCTATGTCACGATTTGGGCATGTGACTTCTTGTGACTGATAGGTTTGACCTTGTTCCTGGTATTACACGATGACCTGGACCTGTCTTGATTCTTGATAGTGGCCCGTAGAGGTGCACTCCTGACTAGCACTCTGGACTTGATGGTAAACCTGGCATATATACTCTTGATTCTTGATAGTGGCCCGTGGTGGCGCACTCCTGACTAGTACTCTTGACATGACATGTTTACTCTTGACCGCTGTTGCGACAGCCAGTCCTGACTTTCTAAGTATGACCTTGTCTTGACACCGTGGTTGATTTCTTTTGATTGTGCTTGTATAAGCCACCAGTCCAGTCTTGTCTTGCATCATGTCTAGGACATAGATCCCTGAGTACCACGGTCTGGGATCCATAATGAAACTGATTAGGCTAATAACTTGATTAATCATGTAGTTCATGGGGACTTTCCAGTGACCTGTTGCTTGTCTGACCCCGACCCTATGTATCTATATATATATATACTAGGGATTTGTTGCTATCCGTCGAGATGAGCCCATTCCCAGCCCTCCGTCGAGTGTGGCACTTCTTTAGGGCACATGTATCTTACTGCAGTGTGCCTGCTATATCTATCTTTTTCTTTTGCTGGGTCCATTCGGGTAGTAGCAAGCAGGAGCTGGACTTTGAAGTCTCATTGCATCTTGTTAGTAATTAGGCCTGTGATAACCCTAGTTAGCTAATAATAGCAAGCCGTAGGCATTGTGTGGCCGCTTGTTCTTCTGTGTTGTTTGGATTGTTGCCTGCTAGCCAGCTGATATTGATTTCTTGCTGGCAGTGCATGTGTTAGTGGATGCTAGGGAGATTGTGATTGTGTTAACTTCACTATACTTGTGGATTGTTATCGTGCGTTGGTACCGCACGATCCCTTTCCTTTATTTACTGTTTTTAGATGTTTTCCTTGTCATATTCTATCATGCTGGATTTCTTCGCCCGTCCTTGAGCCTTCCTTTCTGGTACATGCTGCGGTTGGCCTGACCAACCCTGGATTGTTCCCAGATTGTCTGAGACTGACCCGGTGGATCTTCCATACTCGACTTGGAGGGTGTGCTTCAGTTCCAGACCATGCTAGGAACTGTGGGAAGGTATACTTGTCTACATTATTATTCTGTATTATAGATTCCTGATTTTCATATGAGTATTCCCTGCTTTCCATATGATTATCTCTCTTGATGTTGATTCATTGTGATTTTCCTGTGGATATGAGGTCGGATTTAAGCCATAGATTGATTGCATGCTAGGATACCCAGCTAGACTTGACAGCCGTCATCGCCGTATAGCGTATTCGTACCTTATACGGTGTAGCTGGCCGTACACGTCCCCGTATTTTGGAACTGGGGCGTGACATTTCATACACACATCACACACACACACTCACATGCTCTCTCTCTCTATATATATAAGTAATGTATGCATGTAATAGATATTATATGTATATATGGCAATCTTGTAGTATAGCTATATACAATAATGTATATATAGTAGTTTGAGCCTAGGTATATATATAATATATATATAAATATGTGATGTTCCTAATGTACTATAGACTATATATAAAGTATCTAAATCAATAGGTGTAATGATGAATGATGTTAGACTTGTTGAATGTATTCTAGTTATAGCTAGTAGCTATGTTGTGATATAGCTAGTATAGGCTTGCATAGCCTTGTAAGGGTTTGTGCTAGCTAGTGTAGGTTATTTTAGACTAGTATAGACTTGTTTAGCCTAGAATGACTTGTTTGGCCTAATTTAGACTTGGTTGACCTAGTTTGACTTATAGGGTTGACCAGAGTTGACCAATAGTTGACTTTAGCCTAGATTGACCTAGAATCATGTAGAATGCATAGTAGGACTTCATTATACCATTTTGGACTTGTTGTGACTTGTGCTGTTCTGATTAGGAGCCAGACACCACTCTTCGAATAATACTTTCATATCGGACACTAAGATACCAGGCGAGTACATTCTCTAATCATTTCATATCCTGCTTAGAACTATTTCCTGCAGTAGATTAATTTACTTGTACTGTCACGTTGGTCACACGGATTGGTACTATATGGATCCCTTCTTGAGATGTTATCCTTAGGAAGCATCGGGTACTACATATTCTGTGCGTTTCACTTACATGGCGTATCACTATGCTTCATTGGTTCTTCGATCACTTGTGACATATACTCTTATGATCACAGAGTCTTCCTAGAATCCTTATCCCATTTATTGGGTCTCCTAGAATCCCCATTTATGGGACATCCATGTACCACCCTTCGGGGGCCTGTGCATGGAATCATAACATAAGCCGGTTGGATCCTTGTGTATTGATTGGGGGTACGGGGGAGTAGAAGTGGACATGTGAATAATACACCAGTAGTGTAGTATCAGAATCATTCCATAGTATAGCATAAGAATCATTCCATGCCATTTACATGTCCATGTTGTACTCTGACTCACTAGCCACATGTTAGTTCTCTATTTATAGTAGTTATTTCTATTACAGCTTTCTCTCTCTGTTTACATACTGCACTTCTTTTAGTACTTGTATCTTACTTTACTGCATGATTATATTTTCTAACCTGCTATGAACTGTTGAGATGTACTTTGCTCGCTCCTGTCCTGACTGGACCTGTTGAAAATATTACAGAGGACAAGGAGGAAGCTTGTCTGGATACTTACTACGGGGCAGCCTTAGATGACACCTGCGAGCTGGACCCTCAGGAGGACCCAGCTCTAGCTGAGGACATCACCCCGATTGCCTAGACTAGATTATTTAGGCTTATCTTACTTTATGTAGTCTTGAGACATGTTTAGCTAGACTTTATTCTGAGTTGTTGAGTTGTATATATTCTTTCATTCAGTATCTGAGACCATGTACTTATGGATTCTTGCTGGGATTATCTTAGACTACTTTTTCATCAATTTGTTTCCTTGAGTTCTATTTCATATCGTGCTATCTCTTCTTTAGTTGTGATTGAGTTTATTACTGCTATGTCACCCCCATTCGGGGAGTATAAACTGTTTAGATATATATTGTTAGATGTATGTTGACATAGGACAGCGTTCTACCGCCGACACTGCGGCGTGGGCTGGACGTACCCATGTCTCGTGCCCTTACTCTAGGGTACGGGTCGTGACACGTTTTTAGTGGTGGCCCATGCAGGTCGTAGACTAGAAGTGTAGTGGTATTCGAATTAGAGTATCACTACAGCCTGCAGTAGGATATAGGACATTAATTTTAAAGTACTCAATCACTTTAGAAAAATTTCTTTTATTGCCATCTAAATCCGTTTTGTTAGCTGATCCTTTGAATTATAATTGTCCGCCTTTGTTATTTCGCTTCTTTCTCAGAAATTGATACTCTTGTTTGTCTATCTTCATGATGGTAGAGACTCGATCGCAGCGTATCATTCATGGGGATGCTATAGAGGGGACTGCTACCTCTCAGCCAGTACAGCGAGGCCAGGGGACTGCAGCTCCTGCCACCTCTGCTCGTATTGAGACCTCGGCAGTAGCAGCAGGGGGTATGCCTCCACCGGCTCGGAGACAGGACCCGGTCATTCCAGAAGATCCTTTCCAGCAGCCGCCGCCTCCAGGATACGTGGACGCAGCGCAGATGTTCGTGTACTTCCAACAGTTCATGGACAGGCAGCATGCTCGACAGGACAGGGGCATGGAGCTGGCCCTTACGACGGTTGTAGCTCGACCAGTGGTTCAGCAGCCGAGGACACCGGGGATCGAGCAGTTTCAGAAGATGAGCCCCAGAGACTTTCTGGGGACAGAGGGGATCCTATATGCCGATGAGTGGATCGAGCATATAGAGGAGATCTTCCTCTTGGCCAGGATACCAGCAGATCTTCAGATCGAGGCCGCAGCTAGCCGGATGCGAGATCTTGCTCACACCTGGTATCAGTCAGACCCCAGGGTGGGGGTACCTGGGCAGACTTGAGAGCAGTTTAAGGGCTTCTTCAAGAAAAAGTTCTTCCCAGATTCAGCACTCAGAGCCTTAGAGATGCAGTTCGAGAGCCTAGTCCAAGGGAGTCTCTCAGTGGAGGAGTACGCCGGGGAGTTCGGCCGCCTCAGCAGATTTATGAAGGGCTTGAGCGAGATGGCAAAGGCCCAGAGGTTCCGGAAGGGCCTAGTCAAGGAGGTCAAGTCCTTGACCAAGGGCAACCAGAATGCCACGTTCGAGGAGATCTTGACGGGAGCCTTGTTGGAAGAGGATGATCTTGAGCTTAGGCTCAAGAGGGGGAGAGACCCAGTTGGGGGCAGCAGCAGCGGGGGCCAGGCCAAGAGGCCCCACTTTCAGCATCAGCAGCTGAGGCAGTTCCAGCCGCAGCCGATTCAGCTAAGGCTAGTTCATTAGCAGCAGCAGCCGAGGCAGCACCAGCAGGGTCAGAGGCAGGGTGTTACTTGTGCCTACTGTAAGAAGCTCGGGCATGTCGCTAATGAGTGTCGGAAGAGGCTGGGCCAGTACCTGGTGTGTGGTTCAGCAGTCCACCAGATGAGGGAGTATCGTATGGGACGAGCAGCTCCGGAAGGTGGAGTCAGAGCTCCAGCAGGCCAACAGAGGGGACCAGCCCTGCCGACGCAGCAGCAGAGGTTCGTCGAGCACCAGCAGCAGGCCAGGAGAGGCCAGCAGGGGCGAGCTTTCGCCATGGCAGTAGAGGATGCAGAGGCAATAGGAGAGCTGATTGCAGGTTCGATCCTTCTCGACTCCAGTCCAGCTTTTGCATTATTCGATTCCGGTGCTTTGCATAGCTTTATATCAGTATCTTTTGCGATTAGGCACGGTATCATAGCTGAATCGTTGCCTAGGACTTACAAGATCACGACCGGGGGTGGCATTATCCTCGTGAGTGATGTTTGTAAGGGTCGGAGAGTAGTTTTGGCAGGCCGTGAGTTGGAGGTGAGCCTGCTCGTAATGCCATTGCCAAACTACGATATAGTACTAAGCATAGATTGGTTGAGCAGGCACCATGCCAGCATTGATTGCAGAGGGGGTAGAGTTCTCTTCAGAGCACCGGGGGAGCCAGAGTTCGAGGACTCCAGACGTCAGGCAGAGCAGAGCAGCGGAGTCTTTTGTGGAGTCTCGGTCGAGGAGCAGGCGATTCTATACCCCTTGGTAGCAGAGTATATGGATGTTTTCCCAGAGGAGTTGCCGGGATTGCCACCAGACAGAGACATAGAGTTCTCGATAGACTTGGTTCCAGGAGCGGAGCCCATCTCTCAGCATGTCTATCGGATGAACAATAGCGAGCTGGTGGAGCTGAAGAAGCAGGTGGATGAGCTACAGGACAAGGGCTTCATCCGCTCGAGTTCGTCGCCATGGGGTGCACTAGTGTTGTTTGTGCCGAAGAAGGATGGGTCAGTACGCATGTGTATTGACTATAGGGCACTCAACAACCTCACGATCAAGAACAAATACCCACTGCCGCGGATCGACGATCTATTTGACCAGTTGAGCGAAGCTCGGGTATTTTCCAAGATTGATCTGTGGTCGGGATATCACCAGGTGAAGGTGAAGAGGGAGGATATTCCCAAGACCGCTTTCAGGACACGGTACAGGCAGTTTGAGTTTTTGGTTATGCCGTTTGGGCTAACCAATACGCTAGCAGTGTTTATAAACCTTACGAATAAGTGTTCCACCAGTATCTAGATCAGTTTGTGGTGGTGTTTATTGACAACATCTTGGTATATTCCAAGACTGAGGAGGAGCACGAGGAGCATTTGAGGATCGTGCTGGAGACTCTCAAGAAGGAGCAGCTTTCCGGGAAGCTCTCCAAGTGTGAGTTCTTCTTGGACCGAGTGGACTTCTTGGGGCATGTGGTGACTGGAGATGGTATCTCAGTTGACCCCAAGAAGATTGTAGCAGTTGAGGCATGGGCAGCGCCGACTTCAGTTGCAGAGATCAGGAGTTTCCTGGGACTGGCAGGATATTATCGAAGATTTGTGCAGGATTTCTCCCGGGTTGCAGAGCCGTTGATTCGGTTGACCCGAAAGGATGCTGAGTTCGTTTGGTCAGAGGAGTGTCAGACAGCTTTTAATGAGTTAAAGAAGTGGCTTACGACAGCTCCGATTCTGACATTGCCTTCAGGATCAGGTGGTTTCACTATTTATAGTGATGCTTCAGGGAAGGGGCTGGATTGCATCTTACAGCAGCATGGGAAGGTGATTGCCTATGCTTCCAAGCAATTATGTCCCCATGAGATGAACTACCCTACCCACGACCTGGAGCTGGCAGCAGTGATATTTGCTCTGAAGCTGTGAAAGCATTACCTGTATGGTGAGAGAGTGGAGATCTTTACAGATCACAAGAGCTTAAAGTATGTGTTCACTCAGAAGGAGTTGAACAAGAGACAGCACAGATGGCTAGAGTTGATAAAATTTTTTGACATCCTACTTCAGTATCACCCAGGGAAGGCCAACGTGGTTGCCGATGTCTTGAGTAGGTATCCGACAGCCATGTATTTGACCATGGATCGACATTTGCTTGTCGACTTGGAGAGCCTTGGGATTGAGGTGATCGTGCCCGGAGTGCAGATGCAGTTATGGGGGATGCAGATTCAGTCAGACTTGGTGGAGAGGATCAAGTCGGTACAGTTTGAGGATGTTGCTCTGCGGTGTCTCCGAGAGCAAGTTCGAGCAGGATTGCTGGAGGGCGAGTTTTCTCTTGCAGAGGATGGTGCCTTGAGGCACGGTTCCAGATTACGTGTGCCCAGCGGAGATCTCAGGAAGCAGATTATGCAGGAGGCCTACAGATCTCAGTACTCTATAAACCCGGGTGCCAACAAGATGTACCGAGATCTGCAGGAGCATGTTTGGTGGTCAGGGATGAAGCGAGAGGTGGCTCGCTTCGTGGCTAGGTGTTTGGTCTGTCAGCAGGTCAAGGCAGAGAGACAGAGGTCCGGTGGATTGTTGCAGCCGCTGCCCATTTCCGAGTGGAAATAGAAGCATATCACTATGGACTTCATTTCAGGATTGCCGCGTACTCCAGGAGGAAAAGCCGCGATTTGGGTCATCGTTGACAGGTTGACCAAATCGGCCTACTTCTTGCCATTCAAGGTGGGTACGTCTACAGAGAGGCTGGCGGAGATGTATATGCGACAGATAGTCAGGATTCACGGAGTTCCAGTCAGCATCGTCTCAGATCGGGATAGCCGTTTTACTTTCCATTTCTGGAGGAGTCTGCAGACCATCTTGGGCACTCAGCTCAAGTTCAGTACTGCATACCACCCCCAGACGGACGGACAGTCAGAGCGGACTATTCAGACACTTGAGGATATGCTACGGACGTGCGTCCTGGACTTTGCAGGTTCCTGGGAGGATCGTCTTCATTTCGTGGATTTTGCTTACAACAATAGTTTCCAGGCCAGCATTGAGATGTCACCTTTTGAGGCTCTATACGGGCGTAGGTGTCGTACACCCTTGTCCTGGGATGATGTTGGTGAGCGAGCTTTACTGGGGCCAGAGATGGTTGTTGATGCAGCCGAGAAGGTAAGCTCATCAGGGACAGACTTCGCGTGGCGCAGGACAGACATCGGCACTGGGCCGATAGCCACCAGAGGCCATTGGAAGTTGAGGTACAGATTAGAGTAGGATTAGATTTAGGTTTGTTTGTTTGTGATTTTTGATCATGTTTGTTTATTATATTAATTGAGACCTTGTTTGTGCTTAGGTCGGAGGCCAGGTTTTCTTGAGAATATCTCCGACTCGTGGTACGATACATTTTGGTGGAGGAGGGAAGCTTAGCCCGCGCTTTATCGGCCCTTTCGTTATTAGCGGAAGAGTCGGTGACGTTGCATACAGACTAGACTTGCCGCCTGTGCTAATAGGGATCCACAACGTATTTCATGTATCACAGCTGAGACGGTACGTGGCTGAGCCTAGCCATGTGCTCGATCATTCAGAGATAGAGGTTGGGCCTTCTCTCAGCTATCCAGAGCAGCCAGTGGAGATTCTGGATCGACGGGAGAAGGTTCTGAGGAACCAGGTGATACCCTTGGTACGCGTCGCATGGAGGCATCATTTTCCAGGAGAGTCTACCTGGGAGCGAGAGGATGAGATGCGCGAGCGCTACCCTTATCTTTTTGGACCGTGAGGTATGCTTTCTATCCTTCTCATCAGTTGTATTTCGCCTTTCAATTTCGAGGACGAAATTCTTTTAAGGAGGATAGATTTGTCACTACCAAATTTCTAGTGTGAGAGTATTTTTGACATTTTTGGGATAATTTAAATTTATTAGAATTTATTTGAATTTATGGGAATTTTTAGGAATTATTTTGGAATTGTTTGGACTAGGTTGACTTTGACTAGTGTTGACCCTTGTAGACCAACCTAGGAGCTAACTCTAGTTAGTATGGACTTGGTTAGGTTATATGACTCTAGTTTAACCTAGCCTAATCATTGGTTTGGTCATTAGACTCTAGTTAGCAATAGGAATTAGAAAGTCATAAGTCATGGCTTATGATTTAGAGCCTTGATTAATCTTTTAACACATAGCTTGTAAGTTGGCCCAAAGCCCAAAGCATTTACCAAACCCTAATCCCTAGGATATGGTCGGCCACCTTATCCTTATGGGGATCACCACCCTATATAATCTCTCCTAAAATCTAGGGCTAACCTCTTCTTTAGGAAATTATTTCAAGAGATAAAAGAGGTGAGTCTCCATGTTTAAAAACCCGTAGAAAATCTATTTTTGATCCTTTTTCTCCCAAACAAGTTGCATTGGATCCTAATATTACTGTTCTTGCTGCTATTTGAGTTTTATTTCAGTTTGAGGTTGTTTTGATTGGATTGGGATATCAAGAGAGGAGCTCACAAAGGAGAATTTTTCTTGAAAGTTCATCCATAGGTAACTTTCTCATTTCTCCATGAAACTTTGATTTCTTTTCATGATTAGGAAGCCCTAGGGGTCCCCTAAGTGTCTGCATTGGTGTCGTGTCAGATTTCATAAGTTTCGTGTCTATTTGGACACGTATCAAGGGTGGTCCCTAGGTGTTTGTCGAAATGCCACAAAGGGCATTTCGTTTGGTTTTGTGGAAACTTTTTGAATAGGAATTAGGGTTTTGTTCTTGCCTGTAGTTTTCTAGTGTTTGTGTTTGGTTTTCGTGTTGTGTCAGGCCTAGGGAGACACACGGACACGCAGTGCACACCCACACGCGCACGCTACAGTATTCTTCTGCTACTCGGGGGCTGTAGCGGACACGACACGTAATATATTGACACAAAACTTGACACGTGGCATGGGGCCATGACTGACATCCTGTGTGCCAAGTTCCATGTGACCTCGTGTCGTGTCGAGGGATTTATTCACAGTGCACTGGTCGCCACTGTCAGTCCCAGGCCGAGTTTTCTCGACACTGATACGCACGTGTAAGTCGGACATGTGGACACTAGGACACGGTGTAGGTAGACCTAGTCCTAGCCCTAGTATAGGTGTACACGTGTGCACGAGCACGTGGCCTAATTCGTGCTGTGTCGTGTGCACGACATGCGTGCACACGTGCACGACACAGTGCACTGAAACAGTGCCTGTGTGCACTGTTTCGTGTCCTGGTTCATTTGGACATGTTTGTGTCCTTTTGTTTGGACACAAACACCACATATAGCATGTATGCATTGTATATTTAAATTACCAACTCTTTATTTTGGTTTTTAATGATTTTTTATTAGTTAATTATCAATTTCCCAATTTATGATACTAAGTACCTTTTCTGATTTCCAGTTTTTAAAATCCAAGTTTGACACCTTATTAACCTATTTTATTACTGTTTAAACATTGGTTTTAGTCCTATTTAGTTTTCTCCTATAGGTAATCTAGCTATGTGTCAGTTTTGGGGTGTTTTGGTGGTGTGTGGGAATCAAATGGGGGTTTATTGAAAAACTGGAAAACTGGGTTTAGTTTTCTGTTAGTTGGATTTGGGTTTCAGTTTGTTTTAGCTTGTTTTCAGTCACCATCACTCTAACACAGTTTTCACATTCACAAACACACCCTCACATGACTTATTCACTCTAGCATTTCTCACTCATTTCATACACACATCACACACACACTCATATGCTCTCTCTCTCTATATATATGTAAGTAATGTATGCATGTAATAGATATTATATGTATATATGTCAATCTTGTAGTGTAGCTATATACAATAATGTATATATAGTATTTTGAGCCTAGGTATATATATAATATATATATAAATATGTGATGTTCCTAATGTACTATAGACTATATGTAAAGTATCTAAATCAATAGGTGTAATGATGAATGATGTTAGACTTGTTGAATGTATTCTAGTTATAGCTAGTAGCTATGTTGTGATATAGATAGTATAGGCTTGCATAGCCTTGTAAGGGTTTGTGCTAGCTAATGTAGGTTAGTTTAGACTAGTATAGACTTGTTTGACCTAGAATGACTTGTTTGGCCTAATTTAGACTTGGTTGACCTAGTTTGACTTATAGGGTTGACCAGAGTTGACCAAGAGTTGACTTTGGCCTAGATTGACCTAGAATCATGTAGAATGCATAGTAGGACTTTATTATACCATTTTGGACTTATTGTGACTTGTGCTGTTCTGATTAGGAGCCAGACACCACTCCTCGGACAGTACTTTCATATCGGACACTCAGATACCAGGCGAGTACATTCTCTGATCATTTCATATCCTGCTTAGAACTATTTTCTGCAGTAGATTACATTACTTGTACTGTCACGTTGGTCACACTGATTGGTACTATATGGATCCTTTCTTGAGATGTTATCCTTAGGGAGCATCGGGTACTACATGTTCTGTGCGTTTTACCTACATGGCGTATCACTATGCTTCATTGGTTCTTCGATCACTTGTGACATATACTCTTATGATCACAGAGTCTTTCTAGAATCCTTATCCCATTTATTAGGTCTCCTAGAATCCCTATTTATGGGACATCCATGTACCACCCTTCGGGGGCCAGTGCATGGAATCATAATATAACCTGGTTGGATCCTTGTGTATTGATTGGGGGTACGGGGGAGTAGAAGTGGACATGTGAATAATACACCAGTAGTGTAGTATCAGAATCATTCCATAGTGTAGCATAAGAATCATGCCATGCCATTTACATGTCCATGTTGTACTCTGACTCACTAGCCACATGTTAGTTCTCTATTTATAGTAGAAATTTCTATTACAGCTTTCTCTCTCTGTTTACATACTGCACTTCTTTCAGTACTTATATCTTACTTTACTGGATGATTATATTTTCTAACCTGCTATGAACTGTTGAGATGTACTGTGCTCGCTCCTGTCCTGACTGGACCTGTTAAAATATTACAGAGGACGAGGAGGAGGCTTGTCTGGATACTTACTACAGGGCAGCCTTAGATGACACCTGCGAGCTGGACCCTCAGGAGGACCTAGCTCTAGCTGAGGACATCACCCCGATTGCCTAGACTATATTAGTTAGGCTTATCTTACTTTATGTAGTCTTGAGACATGTTTAGCTAGACTTTATTCTGAGTTGTTGCGCTGTATATATTCTTTCATTCAGTATCTAAGACCATATACTTCTGGATTCTTGCTGGGATTATCTTAGACTACTTTTTCATCTATTTGTTTCCTTGAGTTCTATTTCATATCGTGCTATCTCTTCCTTAGTTGTGATTGAGTTTATTACTGCTATGTTACCCCCATTCGGGGAGTATAAACTGTTTAGATATATATTGTTAGATGTATGTTGACCTAGGACAGCGTTCTACCGCCGACACTGCGGCATAGGCTGGACGTACCCACGTCTCGTGCCCTTACTCTAGGGTGCGGGTCGTGACACACCGGGTCCTAGAGTCTATAGCCAAACTCATCCTGATCGTAGCCGACAAAGATGCATCGCCTCGTCTTTGGCTCAAGTTTGGACCTCTCGTCCTTCGGTACATGTACGGATGCCTTACAGCTAAACACTCGCAGGTGATTGTATGATGGCTCTTTGTCATACCATAATTTGTCAGGCACATCACCCTGCAAAGGAGCACTAGGAGATAAATTAATAACATAAGCAGCTGTGAGAAGAGCCTCACCCTAATAACTGCCCGGCAAGTTTGCTTCTGACAGCAAATACCGTACCCTCTCCATCAGCATCCTGCTCATGCGCTCCGCTACACCATTGAGCTGACGTGTCTTGGGCGGAGTCTTCTGGTGTCGTATCCCTTGCTCTCTGCAATAAGCATCAAAGGGACCGATATATTCGCCGTCATTGTCGGACCGAACACACAATAACTTCTTGTCCGTCTCTCTTTCAACAGAGGCCTGAAACTCTTTGAAAGTAGGCAGCACCTGATCCTTGGTCTTTAAGGCATAGACCCAAACCTTTCTGGAACAGTCATCAATAAAAGTTACAAAGTAAGATGCACCACCAATAGATTTTACCTTCATAGGACCGCAAACATTCGAGTGAATCAACTCGAGCAATATCGGCTTTCTTGAACTTGGATGATTTTGGAAAGACACCCTATTTTGTTTTCCAGCTAAGCAGTGCGTGCATTTCTCCAACTTTGTAGACTTGAGCCCTGGAATCACCTTCATGTTCACCAAGTAGCCATCTCCTTCTTGCTAATATGGCCAAGCTGTCTATGCCACAACTGGGTAGACGTATCACTGACGGCATTCACCTCCTGTGCTCCCTGTGCGCTCCCCTCTATATAGTAGAGACTGGACTTCTTGCTTCCTCTGGCAATCACCATCGGACCTCTGGAAAGCTTCCACTGACTATTCCCGAAGAGACTGAAGAATCTCTCGTCATCCAACCTTACAACCGAAACCAGGTTGAAACGGATCTCAGGGACATGACGAACATCTTTGAGAACAAGAACTGCACATGTCTTCGTTCTCAAATGCACATCTCGAATGGCAACCGCCTTTGACACATCTCCATTGCCCATCTTCAATACTCCACAGTCGCCTGTCGTGTAAGTGGCAAATAGTGCATGTTATGAGATACATGCGCTGAAGCCCCTGAGTCCACCATCCAAGAATTGTTATCATAGGCGAGGTTTGTGATAACCTCATCACCTATGCCGATCACATCGTCTCCATGTATCGAGGCCGCCGTTGTAATATTCTCATCTTGCTTCCCCTTATCGCCTTTCTTTTCTCTCTTTCAAGCGAAACAGTTCTGCTTGATGTGGCCCTTCTTGCCATAGTGGTAACACTCCGAGTCCTCGTACCGACCCTTGGACTACCTTCTGCTCTTGTCTCTGCCACTACCTGGACCCCTGCTTTTGCCCTTTCCATGGCTCTCTGAAACCAATGCCTCTGAGTGGTAGGATATGGATGAAGTTCCCTGAGAACGTCTCCGTATCTCTTTATTCAGCACCCCGCTCTTGGCTAACTCCAGACTGACCATGCCTTCTGGAGCAGAAGCGATCATAGATACTCGTACGGTCTCCCACGAGTCTGGCAATGTATATAGCAACCAAAGTCCTTGAACCTCGTCGTCAAATTTGACTCCCATCGAGGATAGCTGGTCCACCATGCCCTGGAACTCACTCAAGTGATCCGTAATGGATGCACCATATTTATACCGCAGACCCATCATCGTTCGGATCAGGAACAGCTTGTTTACCCCGATCTTCTTCGCGTACAAAGATTCCAGCTTCTCCCACAACGTCTTCGTATGCTCAATATTGGCAACGTGGTTGTACACGTTCTCGTCAATGAACTGCCACATGTACCCACACACCTGTATATGTTCGAAGTTCCAGTCCTCATCGAATTTGTCACTGGGCTTCTCGAATGCAAATACTGGAAGATGCAACTTCTTAACGAACAACAAATCCTTCATCTTGCTCTGCTAATAATGGTAGTTTGTACCATTTAGGTTTACCATGCGCACCGGCTTCGTGTCTATCTCTGCTTCCTGGTTTGACTGTCAACTTCTGACACCTCTTTGAACCCAAAGCTCTGATACCACTCTGTTGGGAACAAAATACGGAAACCGTTCCCCCAAACCAGAAAGTCCTGCGAGAGAACCAAGCAAAAGTACACAAACCAAAAATGTCAAACACAATTGCAGACACAAAGATTTTTGATGTAGAAAACCCTTACGAAAAAAACTACGGGACGATCGGAGTCCAACCCTAAAGAACCTCCACTAATGGAATAAAGAGAATACACCCTCTACAAGATCCTCCCGATCCAACACGGATCACCACAACTCACTTGAAAGAAAAAAAATTGATTGCGGACTCTGAAGAACAAGAGATGCCAAAAAATTATTCGAAGCAATTTCTTCTTCACAATAGTCCTTAATCCTCTCTCTCTCTCAAAAATTGTAAGCACAAGGATGATGCTTTGAGCATGAAAATTTCTAAACCACCAAAGCATGTCTATAGATAACTCTACAAAGCTTTCATTTTCTATCCACAAATTGTATTAGAGTTATTGAGTTATAAAAGAAAGATCTTCATCTTGTTGTACGAAGATGAAAAAAATTTCTTGTAAAAATGTTGAAGTTGGGGAGTCTTCGAATAAAAGCTTGTAGAAGCATGAAAAAGAATAAAGAAGTATCCATGCGGCAAGAGTGTCCCCTGCGATTCAGACAGTTCATGCGGTTCGAGCGTCTATGCGGCTCAAACAAGTCCTATGCGGCTCAAAGAGGAGCCACGTGGCCTATAAATAGTTCTATCATTTTTGTATTTAATGCCCTGACGGCTGACAGCTTGGACGAAGTGACAGTTCTGACACGAAGATATCATTATGACTCCTTCATGATGACGGACTCCTTGGGAAGCGAAAAAAATCTCTGACATAATCCTCCGAGAGTCAGAAATATCATACGGCTTTGACACGTGGACAGCCCCATGCGGCTCACGAAGACTAGCTCCATACGGCTCATGAAGGCCAGCCCCATGTGGCTCATGAAGACCAGCCCCATGCGGCTCATGAAGACCATCTCCATGCGGCTCACAAAGGCCATCTCCATGCGGTTCACTCATACTCATGTTCAAAAAGGGGGGGCCACTCTTAGGCAGCCTGGACACGTAGCCATCTTTTTGCGGCCCAACTTTCCTGCGGCTCAGACACGTGGCGTGATAGCAGGACACGTGGCATCAGATTGATCGAAATCTCTCAGCAAATCCCAATGAAATATTGGGATCAAATTAGATTATTTGCAAATAAGCCAATTAAAGACACGTGTCGAGGAATCCGACGTTGGCATGATAAATCGGAAGGATTCATGTCAATCAGCATTAATTACCTACAAAAGATTTGATACAATCACATTTATTGCTCAAATCTCGATGAACGGCCCAGATTTAATGATCCTTAGCCGCCGACTCTCAAGAATGGGCAATCATTGTAAACCCTAATGATGCCCCCCACTCTTATAAATTACAGGGTGCCATTCCCTTGCGAACACACAGAGAGAGAGAGAGAGATAGAAAGATACAGAGACATATAGAGAGAGACGCACATACAGACATTCACAGAGACAGAGAGAGCCAGAGAGCCTGAAGAAAGAGCATTTCTTCATCAACTCCAACAGTTCTTCTACAGAGCCAAGGCTGCACCCGATCGTCCAAGGAGTAAGGCAGAGCTGCCGTCGCTTTCCCGAGCCTATACCGTCACCCCCCAGAATCTAAAATAAACAATTATACTTAGATTGCTGTACCTAGGTTTTCGTCCCTATGCTTTCTTTGTACAAGCGAGTTTGTATTATGAAGTAAAAGTCCAGTCCTCCGATAATTGTTCTATCTTTTTATATTTCATGGCAAACACGATGGCGACTCTGCTGGGGACAAACTTCTCCATGGCTGAGGAGTTGGTGACGCAATCGGATACAGCCAAACTTGGCTCCACGCAACAGAAGATGGTCGTCCACTTCGACCAACAAACGTTTGACAAAATGCTCTCTGAGGGAAGTACTGGCCCGGTACAGAAGCGAACCCGCACAAAGAAAGCTCGCTACGAGTGGAGGCCAAAATCATTTCCTCCTCCGCAAGCTCTGGACGGGGTACTCTCTGCTACCCAAGACGGCGAAGGCGATTCTCATACGGCTCAACTTCGAGCCGTAGAGCACTCTGCTGTCCCCAAGTCCGGCAGAGGAAAGCACTACGATGCTGGACTTGCAGGGACAAAGAGTGATTCCACGCGCCCCAAGAAGAAGCCGAACACTCCTGTGGCCAAATCTGCCAACCCCATTCAGGAGACCCATACGGCTGAATCTGCCAGTCGCATAAAGAAAGTCTATGCGGCCAAGTCATCCAGTCGTATGAAGAAAACTCATGCGACTGAGACTCCCAACCGCATGAAGAAAACCTATGCGGCTATATCTGCCAGCCGCATGAAGACTACTGAAGACAGCCGCATGATGCCTACTCCACGCGGCTCTGTCTTCGACCGCCTCTCTTATGGTCCTGATCTATTGTGCTCCCAAGAAGACATGTCTGACTCTCTCCAGTATCACTTAGACTCTTCCTACTATGTGCCCTTATGCACTAGAGCGAATAAGTCTAAGGCAGCGCGAGCCTAGCGAGTTCGGTCTGCTGATCTGATCTCTGACCATCCGAGCGTCCCGCATACTGTTACGCGGGCCTCGGATGGGAAGTTGTACAGAACCACTCGAGTCCAGCCCCCGGTGGCAGATGGACAGAGAGGTTCGCAAAAGTCTTCCAAAATCCCGGGAGCAAACATAGTCGATCCAGATCCATCTGACTTGCGTGAGGCCATCCTCCACAAACGCAAGGAAAGAGAAGATGCACCGGGGTGCAAAGAGTCCTCCCACGGACGTCGCTGCACCCAAGTCATCGTCAACTGCTGCTGCAACAATGCAACGGTACAAGAAGACCGACAGCTCATCTTTCAAAGACTGCAACAGCCGTCTCCAGAAGACGAGGCACCTCTCATCGTCTCCTGCAACTCTGCTCAGAAAATCCCCGTCGATGGAAGAGGGAAGAAGACCAGTGCTCCTAGCCCAAAGATATCGACTACTATGACTAAGAGACTGTCGTCTAAGCGGGTGCCCACCACCGGAGTTTTCCAAGGTACCCGTTCTAAGACGAAATCTGCTACAGTAGGAGATTCGTCGTCCACACCACTGGGGGGTTGCTGGGACTGGGGTAGTACTCCTCCAAGCCTCCACGATAATTCGATGTTCCGAGAAGACGAGCCGGGGGAAGCAACCCTCATATCAGATGCAGCAAACCCTGACGTCCCCGAGGACGTCCACAATTCCCAAGACGAAGCAAACTCGAAAACTGGGGGTACTGTTCCTTCTGAGTCCGAACCAGAGGAGAACATTCCCACATATCCCGATGACTTCTCACTATAGGGGTACGACTCGGAGGACGCTTCCTCCACCGCTCCGTCCATCTCTCCTTATGTAAAGACGGTGTTCATGACAGACAGCAGCCAAGGTGGTTCCAGTGATCGCCAGCGCATCGACACTCTCGAAACCATATTGCTTGCCTTGGTCAAGTCTGTGGACGAGATCAAAACGGCCCTTCCTACTCTGTAAGGAGGGACGTCCGGCCAAACAAGCGCGGGTCCCGCGGTCAATGCGAACTCGAATTCAGCGGAACCGGGCCCGGGCAACAATTCTTCTGAAGTAACGGCCCCCACCGCCGTGGATGAGGCCCGAGAAGCAAGAAGAGAGGTCCAGGTGCTCCGAGCCATGTTTCATGCTCGAGAAAACTCTCAAGACCTCAGAATATGGCAACCATACCCTGCTGCATGGAGGGATGTCCCCTTCCCACCAAGATATAAGTCGTTTAACATCAATCCTTATGATGGCAAGACCTGAGCAAGTCGGTATATCACTTATTTCGAGGTCACTACCGACCATCTGCCCCATGACGATGCCATTCTCATACGATTATTCATCGGAGCATTGGAAGGGGTCGTCTTCGACTGGTACCGCAACCTGCCAGACAACTGCATCCACTCTTTCGCCAGCTTCAAGCGCATGTTCTTGGAGAGATTCTACAAAGTAGGACAGGACATCACAATGTCCACCCTTATGGACGTCATCCAAGGGAAGAAAGAGCTGACGAGGAAGCCAAACCGTAATAAAGTTGCCGTCTAAAAATTTGGATTCCTCTTTGATTAAAATTTGCCAAAAGAGATTGCTTCCAACGATCAGTCTCTAGATGGGCGAAAGTCAATTCAAGGACTGGAAGACGTTTATCATTAGTACCACAAGCATCGAAGAATGATTGAAGAAGGCACGCCAATTGGGATTGCACATCTCGAACGAAGAGAACAAGGGCAAGCGTCCTAACACCAACAATAACAATAGGGGTAGTCCCTCCAACAATCGGGACAGCAGGGGCAAGCAGGCTATGGTGGCAGACACATCACAGAAACCTGAGCCAAAGCCGACAGACAAACAATGGCCGCAAATCACTTACTCCTTCGAAGACGGTCACGTCAAGCCTATCTTGGATATGCTCATACAAGGAGACAGGATTCAGCTTCCTCCACAAAGACGGGAACCACGGCCAGCAGAGATGGAGAACCCAAAGTACTGCCATTACTACCGCTACGTCCACCATGCTACACACGACTGCTACCAGCTGAAACGGTACATCCAAAACCTCATCGATTCGAACACTCTGGCCATCGATTTCGAAGAGGTAACTGTGGCAGCCAATATGGTATTGGTACAGTTCGGCAGCTTCCCTCCGACGAAAACTTAAGACGGTGTGGTCCACATCCCTCTGGAGACAATGGAGATTGCTAATCTTCCACCTCCCCGAGATCAGGCTGCTGGTCTAGTGCCCCTCACCACATCACGAGGGGAGGTCATGTGGGTCCCTCCAGACTTGGTATCAGAAGTGACTCAGCCTACACCATCTTCCATTTGTAAGAAGAAGAGTGGAAAAGTCAGGTCTTCCCGCACAATCTCAGCAGATATTAAAAAAGCTACAGCCGTCGTCACACGGTCTGGGGCACAATCCCAACCTGTGGCTGACAACTCGGCTGAAGAACATCTGCCCGCTACAACCGATGCTCCGGGACCGGCTCAGCCTCCGACGACTGACAAGCCTAGGCCGAAGGAGACTCGCTTTGACAAATCCCTCCGAAAAGAGGCACCGTAGGGGCTTGAGAAGCCCTACAACTTCGACAACTTGGCACAATTGGCCAACACACCGGCCAAACTGTCATTGTACGAGCTTCTGAGACTCTCAAAAGATGTTCGCACGGCTTTGAGCGATGCACTCCAAAATGCCGACGCGTACCTGGCTCAGGTCAACCTCACGGGAGAAAACCCGCCTGCAGATCTCCAAGACAGCACTTGTACGGGAGCAATGCCCAACATTCACCCATTATACTATACTGGATATATCGACGACGTAAAGGTGGATCGGATGCACATCGATCCTAGCTCTTCCATAAGCATTATCCCAAAGGGTCTGTTACATCATCTCCGCATCCCAATACATCGTCTGACGTCTACAAGCACCGCCATCAGCGGTTTCAATTCGGACAGGAGCTACCCAATTGGGAAGATTCGTCTGAAGTGTCAAATCGGCGATCTCCAGTCGGAAGTCACCTGCTACGTCATAGATGCAGACACTTCTTACAACATCCTTTTGGGGCACCCATGGATACACGATTATATGATCGTGCCTTCCACGCTACACCAGTGCTTCAAATATGTCGATAAACACAGCTTCGTGAGGACAGAATTTGTTGATATCGATCCCTTCAAAGGGGACGAATCCTACTACCCAGACTCCTGCCTATACGAAAAGTCGAAGAGGCACCTTGATGAAGGAGATGTGCAAGCTCGTACCGAGACAGCCACAGGATCAGAAGAACCTCTGACGTTCCACCTCCAAGCTCACAAACCTGGCAAGTCCGTACCCCTTACAACCACTCTGTGTAAGGACGCAATCAGCCTCTCGGCACAAGAAGAGCAGATGATAATCCGGCTGCCAAGGTCTGGCCAAGTGCCAAGACCCACAACGGAGCCACTGACAATCAGGCTGCCGAGAGTCGGCCAGCCGCAAACGGAGAAGCTCAATCCCTCCGACAAGCCAATGATGATACGCCTTCCCAAGAAGGGTTGTCACCCCGATGCAAGGTCTGGGACCTCTAGCGAACCAACCACTCCCCGCCCAGCATCGAAAACCAAACTGGGGGTCGCTAGTCTGCCAACAACTCCACGCTCTGCTCCACCAGCTGAACCCCTGACGATCAAGCTGCCCAGGTCGTCCTCTCAGTCTTCATCTATACAGGGGGTAGCCGAAGAAAAACCGGAGCTAGCCAAGTATATGGATGCCCATACTGATGTTCCCTCCGCAGATGATGTAATCCCCCTAGAAAAGATACCTTACTTCATCAATAAAGGGCTATCTTTGAACTACCTCGAGCTTAATAAGCTCTGTACAATATATGCTATGGAACATGGTATAGGCACTCACGTACACACACAGGTGACAAATGTCTACACCGTGATCCAGCTTACCCCAGTAGAAGACGCTTACCGCATAATCGAGGGAGGGGACCATCTAATCATCTTCGGCCGGAAGGACGATCTGTATCCCTTCACCATAGAAGAAATCAACCTCGGGTCAGATGCCGGAAGACTGCCTCTGTAGCCCCTAATCCAAATACCTCATACAAAAACAGGGGTATGATCTGGAGACGACGCCAGGCTTGAACTACGGCACTGGACGACGATTACCTTTGAAGCCACCAGTCCCGGCTAGCAAACCACGGAACTACTATAGCAAGACTCGATATGGGTTAGGGTATGTAACACCCACGACCACCCCTGAGAGTTCAGATGAAGAATGTGACTGGCATTCACATTCAACCGGGTCACCAACTTCTGACTCAGATACCAGCATCGGAAATGTATTTAGACAAGTCTTGTCAGTCAACATGGCATTCGTCGACGCTTATGAAGAAGACGAAGACATCCCTGAAATCCTCGAGTTAGAGCCGTGGGCCCAACAGTTGGATGCATAATAGGAAAATCGGTTCGAACAGAGGGAACCTCCTACGGAAGATGAAGTTATACAGGTCGACCTCGGCAGCGAATCTTCTCCAAAACCAATCTTCGTCAGTAAGAGCCTAACAGACAAAGAGCGAGAATCGCTGTTGGAGCTTATCAAAGAATATATTGATGTGTTCGCCTGGAGCTATGAAGACATGCCGGGGTTAAATTCCGATATTGCTCTTCACAAACTCAACATTCGGCCGGATACAAATCCAGTCAAGCAACAACAGCGACGCTTTCGCCCGAGCATCATGGATGCGATCGAAGCCGAAGTCAACAAACTAATAGCCAGCGGCTTCATTCGTGAGGAGCAACATCCTGACTGGGTCGCCAACATAGTACCCGTCCTCAAAAAGAATAGAAAGATCCAAATCTGCATCGATTTCCGCAATTTGAACGAGGCCTGCCCTAAAGATGAATTCCTCCTCCCTATCACAGACATCATGATTGACAACACCTGCGGTTTCGAACGTATGTCATTCATGGATGGCTTCTCGGGGTACAACCAAATCAAGATGTCTCCTGACGACGAAAAGCATACATCATTCTGAACACCGATTGGCACATACGGTTACACAGTCATGCCTTTCGGTTTGACGGCACCACATATCAAAGAGCCATGAGCATCATCTTCAGAGATCACTTGCGTAAGACCGTGGAGTGCTATGTTGATGACATTGCCGTCAAGAGCCGCTGTAAGGGAGACCATCTCTAGGATCTGAGGACGGTATTCGACCTGATGCGAGCACACAACCTGAAGATGAATCCCACAAAATCCTTCATGGGCGTATCCAGCGGGAAGTTCTTGGGTTTCATCATCACCGCCCAGGGTATCCATGTAGACCCTGAGAAGACAAAGGCAATTCTGGAGATGGGTCCCCCGAGAAATCTTCGCGAACTCAGAGGCCTTCAAGGGAGGTTAGCTTACATCAGGAGGTTCATTTTTAACCTCTCCGGGAGATGTCGACCATTCACCCATCTCATGAAGAAAGGCATCTCATTCGTATGTGACGAAGAATGTCAGCGTGCCTTCGACAGCATCAAAGAATATTTGTCGAACCCTCCAGTTCTGGTGGCCCCGGTTGCTGGAAAACTATTCCTGCTCTACGTACAAGAAATAAAACATTTCTTCGGGGCTCTGCTGGCACAGAACAACGATGCAGGCCATGAACAAGCCATATATTACCTCAGCCGAATGATGATTAGGCCAGAGCACCGATACACTGCTGTGGAGAAGGAATGCCTCGCCCTGGTATTCGCCATCCAGAAGACGCGACACTATGTCACGGGACAAATGATACATGTGATCTCACGAGTCAACCCTCTCAGGGTCCTCATGACTAAACCAGGGGCACTCAGCTCTCGCCTCGCTACATGGGCAATATTGTTGTCCCCCTACCATATGATCTTCGTCCCGTAAAAGGCTGTCAAGGGTCAAGCTCTGGCAGACTTTTTAGCAGCCCAACCAGGCTCGGAGTCATCCAGAATATATGAAATAAATCCCAAATGAGGTCGTCAACTCGCATACAATCTCTCATGATGATATATGGCGAATATTCTTTGACAGCGCTTCGAGAACTGGACCCAAGGGCAATATCGTCGTCGGAGTCGGGGTGGTGCTGGTCTTCCCTTCCGGATTGGTTATTAACCGTGCGTACTCTCTCACAGAACCCTGCTCTAACAATGTGGCCGAGTACAATGCTTTGGTCATTGGCCTCCAACTTGCAAGGGAGCTGGGGGTAGAATATCTTGAAGCATACGGCGATTCTCAGTTATTCGTCAATCAGATCCGGGGCTCATACAAAGTCCGCCACGAAGACATGATCCCCTATCACCAAATAGCGATCAACATCATCTCGTTATTCGAGGGATTCTTCATTGAGCATGTTCTCAGACTCCGAAATATCGAAGCCGATGCCCTAGCTGGCCTTGTCGCTTCTCTAGCGGTTCCGAACTATGCCCACCAATCAGTGGACGTGATAGGCCATGAACTGGTCTTTCCTAAGATCAATGTGTAATTCGTGGCGAGTTATTCCGCCCAGACGATTGACGAAGTCTCGGATTGGAGACAATAATTCATTGACTTTGCGGTCTACGACATTCTGCCCGAGAACCCAAAGGAAGCCACTTCCATCAGAAGCGTTCTCTCAGATTCTTCTACGATACAGAGACGAAAATGCTGTATCACCGATCCTATGATGGATTATTGCTTCGGTGTCTGTCAAACGTATAAGCCAAAGAAGCCGTACGAGAAGCTCACGACGGTGTCTGCAGGGCCCATCAGCCTGGCCCTAAATTGCAAGATCGTCTTTGCCGAATGAGCCACTACTGGCCCACAATAGTAGCAGATGCGATAGACTATGCAAGAAAGTGTAAAGCCTGCCAAGTCTACATGGACTTCATCCACCAACCATCCGAGTTTTAACATCCGACAGTGGCGTCCTGGCCATTTGAAGCATGGGGAATGGACATCATCGGTCCGATTACTCCACCGTCCTCCCGTAGACATCGCTTCAAACTCGCGATCACGGATTTCTTCTCCAAATAGGCAGAAGTTGTCCCGCTTGTCGAAGTCAAAACTTCAAACGTGATCAGCTTTCTTAAGCATCACGTCATCTATCACTTTGGACTGACCCGAAGGATCATCCACGACAATGGTCCGCAGTTTGTAAGCCACGCCTTCTATCGGTTCTGCGACAAGCACCGCATCCAGAATATTACTTCGACGCCATACAATCCAGCAGCAAATAGGTTGGCAGAAGCATTCAACAAAACTATCATCAAGTTACTCAAGAAGTTCGTATCGTCCAACAAACGCGACTGGAACGAGAACCTTGGTGAATGCTTGTGGGCGTACCGTACCACAGTCCGAACGGCCACAGGGAACACACCATTCTCCCTGGTGTACGGGAGTGAGGCAGTTCTCTCATTGGAGACTCAAATACCCTCACTCCGTGTCGCCCTCACTTATCAATTGATGACGGATGATAACTACCGACGCCGACTACAAAAATTAGAGGCCTTGGATGAAAAGTGCCTCCTAGCTCAGCAAAGGATCGAACTATACCAAGCACGCATTTCTGGAGCCTTCAATAAGAAGGTTAAAATCAGAACATTCCAAGTGGGCGATCTTGTTCTGGCAGTCCGGAGGCCGATGGTCATGACTCGCAAGACCACTGGCAAGTTCCAACCAAAATGGGAAGGTCCATTTATCATCGAGGCTGTATTCTCCAACGGTGCTTACCGCCTCGCAAAGCAAAATGGAGACTTGCTCATGTTGCCCGTCAACGGCAAGTTCCTGAAAAAAAATATTATGTCTTAGACCTGTCAATAGATAGTCAAAAATTTGAATCCGATCCGATTCCGTATCCGAACTTTCGGATATTTTTTGAAATTTCGGATATCGAATTCGGATATCCGAATATTTTTCGGATATTATCCATTTTCGGATACGAATTCAGATATTAAGGTATTCGAATCCTTTAATATTCGATCCGACTTTAAATTATAAATTTCGGATATCGAATTCGGATATCCAAAATTTTATATATATTATAGTATAATGTATATGTAATATATATTAATTAATAGAGAAGATTAAAGTATTTTATTCTCAACTAACTTTTACATAAAATAATTATAATATAATTTATATATAATAGTAATATATATTAATTACAATTTACAACATAAGATGAAAGGACTCAAATATGTAGAGAAATTGAATTTGGTCTTCGGATATTCGGATAATAACTAAATTTTTAATATTTCGGATTTTGGATATTCGGATACTAGCATTCGAATTTTTTAGCTAATCGGATCGGATATTATCCGATATTCGTTAAACTAAACGGATACGAATTCGGAGTGTCAAAAGAGATATCCGTTCGGATATCGGATCGGATTCGGATATTACAAAAAAAATTTCGGATACGGATACGGATATTGTCCTGTCCGTACCGATAAGCATCCGTTGACACCCCTATTATGTCTAAACGAAATTTTCCAGATCATTGAGTCATGTACCCGCTAGTGCCGCTGAACTCACTTTTACCGATTATCGAGTCATGTACCCGCTGGTGTCGCTGAACTCACATCCCTAAATTATTGAGTCATGTATCCGTCGGTGCCGCTGAACTCACACCTCCAAATTTCTAGATTATCGAGTCACGTACCTGCTGGTGCCGCTGAACTCACGACCACTCATTCTTGATTATCGAGTCATGTACCCGCTGGTGTCTCTGAACTCACATTCCGGTCACTCTTTCAGATAGTAAGTCATGTATGATCATACCTCTGAACTTTCTTCCTGGAAGAGATCCTCCCTCATGATCCACTACCCGCACTCCCAGTTCACAAAAAGGGTAACCGATCCACAAAATTTCCAAAATGGCCATGTCCTCATTACCTCTGAGTCGTTTCACTTCCGCCAAAAACAAATTACCCCTTGCATAGAACTTCCATGTCCTCATTACCTCTGAGTTGTTCTATGTACCCCCCCGTAAAAGAAACCCTCATGCTCACCATATCCTCAGTACCTCTGAGTAAGTATGTTGGTTCCTTTTTAACTTGTTGTCCGTATCCAAAACCAAGGTACGTTAGGGGCAACAGGTCCACGCAAAATGTCCCAATAATATGACTATTACAAAGCAAAATAGTGAAGCAAATATATTTTATTCATTCAGAAATCGGTTACATCCACACGACCACAGGCCAGTCAAAGAGGTTTCTCATGCAGACAAGAAGAAAAGTGAAATAAAACAAAGACTACAGACAAAAGATAGACATCTACGAGAAGCCCCTAAATCCTAGTTGCAGAAGCACGTATACCATTCCCTCAACCACCTCACATATGAAGGATGCAATTGAGGAAGATCCTTGTCCAGAATAGGAGAATCAGAATTCCCAGCGCTACCACCTTCAGTAGTTTCGATATTTGGAGGGCTGCCATCCCCTTCAGGCGCCGGTTCTTCTTTCATCGCCTCCTCCTTAACAGAGGAAGACCCTCGGTTGATGACAGGAGGCTGCGGCTCCTCTGACACTGCAATCTCAGTATTCGGTGGAGATACTGCAAGAACCAAAGACGAAGAAAATAAAAACAGTCAGAAGACATTCAGAAAGGTTCAAGCGACTCATTTAAGACAACTCTCATGCGGCTCGGACATGGGGTATACCCTCATGCGGCTCAGTCATGGGACGTGTATGCGGACCATGTAGTTTGAGAAGTTTGCGTCAAAGGCTTGTGCACGAAGCATGCAGCAAAACAGGCTCTGTTAGGGTTTCAAAGTACTTAATCATCTACATAATCCTTACCTTCGATGGCAATATGAACGTCAAGACAAACGGGGGCGCGACAACCGAGGACGAAGCCAATTTCTTACTTTTCGCTATAGCCTTCTTCACAGCCTTAGAAGCCCTGGGTGCCGTCGTTGTCTGATGATCAGAGGAAGAAAACAAGACAGGAATCTGAGTCAAGAAGAGTCTAAGAGAGAAGACCGCCCAAATTCCCTTCTATTTATAGACAGAAAAAAAGAGACCACGGACCGACACCTCGTACAACGTGATCGACTCTTCGGCTATCGAGCCAAACTAGCCAATTAAAGACTAAGCTCTTGGGACCCTACCCCAAAAAGATTTACACGCATGGCATAATGATGTGGCAAAGAGCCTATGCGGTTTAGATGGCCATGCGGCTGAAATAACTATGCGACTCAGATGGTCATGCGGTCGAATTTCCATGCGGCCAAGACATCTATGCGGCTAGGACCTCATATGCGGCTAGAAAAAGCTTGCACACAGCCATGCTTCTTATTCAAAGTATTTCAATTATGCAAATTAAAAACTTTGAAGGGGTCTTGCAGAAGCATGGAAAAGAATAAAGAAGGATCCATACGGCCAGAGTCTTCTACGATTCAGACAGTTCATGCGGCTCAGAGAGTTCATGCGGCTCGAGCGTCTATACGGCTCAAACAAGTCCTATGCGGCTCAAAGAGGAGCCACGTGGCCTATAAATAGTTCTCTTATTTTTGCATTTAATGCCCGGACGGCTGACAGCTTAGACGAAGTGACAGTTCAGACACGAAGATATCATTATGACTCCTTCATGATGACGGACTCCTTGGGAAGCGAAGAAAATCTCTGACATAATCCTCCGAGATTCAGAAATATCATGTGGCTTTGACACGTGGACAGCCCCATGCGGCTCACGAAGACTAGCTTCTTGCGGCTCATGAAGGCCAGCCCATGCGGCTCATAAAGACCAGCCCTATACGGCTCATGAAGACCAGCCCCATGCGGCTCACAAAGACCATCCCCATGCGGCTCAAAAAGGCCATCTCCATGCGGTTCACTCATACTCATGTATAAAAAGGGGGGCCACTCTTAGGCAGCCTGGACACGTGGCTAGCTTTATGCGGCCCAACTTTCCTGCGGCTCAGACACGTGGCGTGATAGCAGGGCACGTGGCATCAGATTGATCGAAATCTCTCAGCAAATCCTAATGAAATATTGGGATCAAATCAGATCATTTACAAATAAGCCAATTAAAGACACGTGTCAACGAATCCGAGGTTAGCATGATAAATCGGGAGAATTTATGTCAATCAGCATTAATTACCCACAAAAGATTTGATGCAATCACATTTATTGGTCAAATCTCGATGAACGGCCCAGATTTAATGATCCTTAGCCGCCGACTCTCAAGAATGGGCAATCATTGTAAACCCTAATGATGCCCCCCACTCTTATAAATAGCAGGGTACCATTCCCTTGTAAACACAGAGAGAGAGAGAGATAGAAAAATACGGAGACATATAGAGAGAGACGCACATAGAGACATACACAGAGACAGAGAGAGCCAGAGAGCCTGAAGGAAGAGCATTTCTTTATCAACACCCAGCAGTTCTTCTACAGAGCCAAGACTGCACCCGATCGTCCAAGGAGTAATACAGAGCTGTCGTCGCTTTTCCGAACCTCTACCGTCACCCCCCAGAATCTAAAATAAATAATTGTACTTAGATTGCTGTACATAGGTTTTCATCCCTAGGCTTTCTTTGTACAAGCGAGTTTGTATTGTGAAGTAAAAGTCCAGTCCTCCGATAATTGTTCTGTCCTTTTATATTTCATGGCAAACAAAGCTCTCGGTTGAAGTTGGAGAGTCTTCGGAAAAAAGCTCTCAGTTTAAAGTCGAAGAGGCCTTCGAACAAAAAGCTCTCGTGTAAGAAGTTGGTGAGCCTACGGATGAAAACTCACATTGTACTATTTCTATAATAGTAGATTAAAGCCAGAAAGAATTTTGGGACTGGAGTGCCCCTTGGAAGGATACCAGGATAAATCTAGTGTCGGTATTGTTGTTGCTTCTTCTCTTGCACTCTTAATCTTTAAATTATATATTAGCAATTGTTTAATGCTTGATTAGTTAGCTTGACCCTATTCACCCTCCCCCCTCTAGGGTGCTTACAATTGGTTTCAGAGCAAGGACACTATTTTTAGGCTTAACATCCTCAGAGTAGATCCTTGTTATTATTTCTATGGCATCGTATTCCTCCTCCGATAAAGAGGATTTTATTTCTAGTAGCATAGACAATTATGTTTCTTCTAAATGCAAGAAATGTTCTAAGTAGAAAGTCATGGCTAAACAATCCTTAGAGATTCTTGATAACCTTCTTTCTATAAATGAAGAACTTTCGAAAAAAGGTTATTCATTTAGAAGAATCTAATGAGTTGTTGAGAAATAAAAATAATTATTTATTATCTAGACTTGATTCTTAAAACTCATCATGTGTTTCTTTAAAGAGTTTGAATGAGTCTTTAATTTTAAAAATCAAATATATTTTCTCATCTATAGAAGATCTCAAGACTCAATTAAATGAGTTAACACTTTTGTATGATTCTTCTATTGATACTTTAAAGAAATAAAATGATGCTTTTATCTCTAGAATTTTCTTATTTGAAATAGAGAATAATGCTTTAAATGCTAAGTTAAATTCTCTTACTTGTTTGTATGATAATTTGCTATTAGAACATGAAATTCTTAAGACCAAATCCATGCATGTTCACTCTAGAGATACCCATCATTCTAGTATGTCACATGATCACAACCATGCTCATTTCAATACATGTGCACACACTAGCATTATGTGCGTCTGTTGCTCTCGCATTGGACACATGAGTTTTACATGCCCTATTCGTAGGACCTTTACTACCAATGCTGGAGTAAATGCTATATGCAACCCTAAAGCTAACAAATGTGGGTCCAAGTCTATTTGGATACTAAAGTTTTCGCCTAATGTTGTAGGTGGAGCTTCTTGTATCGGAACATAGCACCGAGGAGTGTGTTGGTGGTTGTAAAGCCACAAAGGTCATCTTCCAAGCAATTGCTCCAACATAAGTGTGGCCACTATAGCCACTTTGGTAACACGCTAAATGATTCTTGCTAAATGGTTTTATTTATAGATTCTTGCATGTTATTATTTATGTCTTGCTACTAGCTCTCATTGATATATTTTAGTTGCATATTATATAACTCAATGTCAGTAATAATACTAGCATGCTTTGTTAATTCTCTTGTAATTACTTTTGTCTAGCATGACTATTTGTTTAGGTTAAATGATTAGTTCACACTATGTTTTTTGTTAGTGTGACACATTAATCGATGAATGCTCTTTATTCTAAGTCTTTATTTATGAAGCATGCATATCACTCTAGTCCATAGGAGCTTAGGTTTGTTTTTGAGTTAATACGATTTAACTCTCCATCTTTAAAGTTTTTGAAATAGTTACATCTTACCGATTTGGCTTTAATGTGCCATATTTTATTTTATCGGCATTTGTGAATATAGGTGTTTAGCACAAGCTTCTTGATACTTGAAAAGTATATATTTATACTTCTTTTAATCTTGTGCTTGCATAATATATTCAATTTTTATTCTTATATTTTATCCTTGATTAACTTTTTGTGAATCAATTATGTCATTGCCTAATAGAGCATATTTATACATGTTTTGAATTTGTGTTAGTTTTTCAAATATTCATTAATGATACATGACTATATTAATTAAATTTTTATTTATATGTAGTTCATGTATTTCTTATATTGATATATATTCTTTTTGTATAAATATCTTTATGTGGGTATATGAGTTAAGCTCAAGTTTTATATTAATTTGAAGATTATTTAATCATACTTATTACTTTCAAACTTATACTTACCTCATACTTTAGCTATTGATTCTCATGACCAAATTTGTACACTTTTCTTCGAATCAATTAGCTCCTTCCTTAGAGCCTTATTATTGATTATATCTTCTTAGCTTTTTGGTTGACACTATGGGTACATGTTTTTAATTGATTTTTGATCTTTTCATATATGCCTATTTGTGATATATATTTTTTTTTGTGATATATATATATATATATATATATATATATATATATATATATATATATATATATATATATATATATATATATATATATATATATTTTAAAATATATATATATATATATATATATATATATATATATATATATATATATATATTTTTAAAATATATATATATATATATATATATATATAAAATATATATATATATATAATATATATATATATATATATTAAAAAATATGTATATATATATAATATAAAATATATATATATATATATATATATATATATATATATATATATATATATATTTAAGAAGGGGGAATTTTATTGATGTATCAGGCACAAAATGTTAAAGCCTATACAAGAAGCGCGCCCAGCGCTGGCAAACGGCTAGGCAAGCCGACAAAACAGAAATACTTAGACAAAGACTAATCTAGGGTCTCCCAGAAATTGGGTGTGGAGTGCGAGCAGCGCCTCCGGATCTTTAGGATTTGTCTGATGATTTCTCTGTACAGTTGGGGTGGAGGGAGATGACGGCCCTCATATTGGAACTTGTTCCTGTTTTTCCACAAGACCCAAATGCCCGTGGCTGCGACGATCTGATGTCCGTGGGAGAGGCCCCCGCTAGACAGGAGATCGTTGAAGCCCCTAGGTGGGGGGCCTTTCTAAACTTGTTGCTGATATTCGTCCAAATATTCTTGGCCAGATCACCGGAGGTGAGGATGTGCTCAGCAGATTCGGCTTGAGGGGAAGTACAGCAATGGCATCTCGAAGCTAGGCTGTAGCCAAGCAATGTGATGGCTTCGTCGGTAGGAAGCTTTCGGAAGTGGGCATGCCAGATAAGGATCGACCATTTGATGGGGATCCACGCATGCCAGAAAGGAACGGTGAGGGGTGATGGGGTCCCGATGCCGCGGGCGACTGACCTGGCAGAATACAGAGTGAACTGGTCATCCAGGTTAGGGGACCATCTCGTGATGTCAGGAGTGTCGGATAGGCAAAGATGCGCAGTGGCGAGACGTGCGACAGCCAATGGCCGAGCCAGATCCTGATATGGTCCCAGATCCATCCGGAAGAAGGGTCCCAAAACTCGCAAATCTGGCCCTCCTGCGGAGGGGATCCGGGGGGGTGCCAGAGGGTCCCATCCAGCCAACGATCGTGGCTCATTGATGAGTAGTCGTTTCCCAGCTGGATGTGCATGAGGGGGTCAGCAAGCTGACGGTCGCGGGTGATGCGTCTCCAGGAAGTCGATGAACGGTTGTTGACTAAGGCCGTCCCAGGGTAGGAATATCTGAAGTATCTCTCTTGCATGAAGCGAGTCCAAATTGAATTGTCTGTGCGCAGCTTCTACCATAACTTCATGGAGCACGTATCAGGATGTATTCTAATCTACAGAATCCCAGACCGCCCTCGATTATAGGATTGGCCATAGTAGTCCAGCTGGCCAGTGGTGCTTATCTCTGCCTTTGTTGTGTCCCCAGAAGAAGCGGACGAAGAGGGATTCAAGCGAAGCGAGAACCTTTTTGGGAGGGTTGCAGACCGCCAGGGTGTAAATAGGAATGGAGGATAGCACGTGCTTGATCAGAATTAGCTTGCCTCCAGGCGAGAGGGTGGTGTTGTGCCAGCCCTCGATCCTTTTCCTGATGGCGCTAACCATGTTTTCAAAGATACCCGAGTTGGCCTTGCGATAGACCAATGGGCACCCT
Organism: Iris pallida; assembly: GCA_029216955.1. NCBI lineage: Eukaryota > Viridiplantae > Streptophyta > Magnoliopsida > Asparagales > Iridaceae > Iris > Iris pallida. Next base: position 5,127,280 of record JANAVB010044814.1, on the reverse strand, counting down.
AAGTAGGTGAAGGGGGTTATGCTATGGCAAAGGAAGTCAGGTTGGAGATCGTCGCAGAGTGAGACCTGTCCATTTTGTGATGGGTGTAGATGAAGCTCTTGTTGTTGTTGATTCTTTGGCCGGAGCATCTGGTGTACCTGTTCAGCGTTTGAAGGACCACCTCGATAGAGCCGATGTCGCCGGAGGAAAAAATGAGGACATCGTCGGCGTAGGCAACGTGAGTGATAATAGGGCAGCCGGTGGAGGTGTAAAAGTGGTAGAACCGCAGGGTATAGGGCATGCTCTTAAGGTTCCTACTGAGGGCCTCTGCAGTGATGATGAAGATAGTGGCAGAAAGAGGATCCCCCTGGCGGACGCCACGGCTAGCGTTGAAGAAGCCTTCGGACTGGCCGTTGATAACGGTGGAGAACCAGGAATTATTGATGGACCTGAATATGATGTCAATCCAGGGTTCAGAGAAGCCAAAAGCCCTGAAAACCCAGATCATGAATTGCTAGTTGAGGCGGTCATAGGCTTTCTCTATGTCCAGCTTAATTGTGATGTTCCCCCCTCTAGCCGCGAATTTCATGCAAGTGACCATCTCTTGAGCGAGTAGGATATTATCCACGATGTTATGCCCTTTCACGAAACCGCTCTGCTCCTCGGATATGATTTTGGGCAGGAGATCCGTCATCCTGTTAGCGATAATTTTTGTGATGATTTTGTTGGCGAAGTTGCATAGACTTATGGGGCAGAAGTCTTTGAAGGTTTCGGGGTTGTCTTTTTTGGGGATGAGAATGAGATTAGCCCTGGATAAGGATTTTGGGTATCTAGCTCCCTGAAAGAAGGCAACCGAAGCCTCCAAAAAGTCTGGGCTGATGATGTCTCAGCAATGTCGGTAGGGACAGGAGCATAATGCTCGTCAAGATCCCATACCGCGGCCTGCACCTCGACGGCAAAAGGGAGGGACAGGAGCTGCGCGTTCTCGTACTCGGTGATGATGCTAGGGATTTCTGCCAGTACTCCCTCGTCCATGACGACCGCTTCTTTGATGAAGAGATTGGAAAAGAAGTTGGCCGCAGCCTCTTGAATTTTGAGTCGGTCCGTCAGCTGGGTGCCGTTGTTATCGAAGATACGATGAAGGTTGAGCTGTTGTTTGTGGCCTTTCACACAGGCGTGGAAGAAGCTGGAGTTGCGGTCCCCTTCGTTGTCCCATTTAAGTCTAGTTTTTTGTTTCCAAAATTCTGTTTCGACTTTAAGCCTGGACTTGAGGATAGGTCTGGCGAGGTTAAGCGCGGTCCGTGCTTCGGGGGATCTGTTAGCAACGTAAGAGATCTCGGAGCGGGTAACATCATCTTTCGTATTTTTGATCTTCTGAAAGATGTTGCCGAAAGCTGCCTTACTCCACCGAGAGAGAGAGCCCTGCTCGTGGCTCGCAGTCTGGTCGCTACTCTGTACAGTGGATCAGTGTCACTCACTGAGAACCAAGCTGAGGCTACCTTAGATTTAAAACTAGGATGATGCCTCCAGAAATCCAGGAATTGGAAAGGTTTCTTGATGCGGTGGGAGCTTCTGCTGATCTCAATGAGAAGGGGTGAGTGATCAAATTCTGTGGTATTTAGGTGGGAGAGGCTCGAGATGAGCCCCATGTAAGCCCAGTGGTTGTTGTTGAGGGCATGGTCTATGCGGGAGTATTGTCGTCGAGAGCCTTCCTGCATGTTGCACCAGGTGAAAGTGTTGCCGGAGAAGGGAAGGTGAGCGAGGTGAGCGTTGAAGGTGAAATTGTTGAAGTCGTCCGTGGCCAGAAGCGGAGGTGGTCGCCCTCCGGACTTCTCGGCACTACTTGAGATGATGTTGAAGTCGCCTAAGCACATCCACGGAAGGTTCTGGAGGGAGAGGTGGGTGTCGAGCAGGTCGGCCCAGAGGAGTTTATGCTCTTATAAGTCGCAGCTGCCGTGAACGACGGAGATTAAGGTTCTGTTCCGAAGTTGAGGGTGTTCCACCCAGAAGGAGAAAGCTTGGCGGGAGTCCTGAACCATGCCTGATTTGATGCCTGTACCGACGAAAATCCAGATGTCGTGACTGCCAGCCAGCACGGTCGCGAAACCAAGATGTAGTTGGATACCGGTGATCCTTTTCTTGGGGATTTTGGGTTCAATGATTATTAGGATGTCGATTTTGTGAATTTTCTTGAGGCTGAGGATTCTATTCAGCGTTGGTTTATTTGCTATGCCTCTAACGTTCCACGAGAGGATGTTAAACATTGAGTTGGGGGGAGAGGGTGAGGAGGTTGAGCTTGGCTGCTGACCTTGTGGTCATGGCCGCTTGCTGATTCTTTTTCTTATTTTTTTTCTTCTGTTTCGAGGAAGATTTCTTGGTGGAAGATTTATGGTTGTCACTGGCCGCTGTGAAACCAGGAGACGAGGACGCATGAACGAAGGCCACTGAGGAGTAACTCGCTACCTCGACGTCGTCTAGCGCGCACATCGGATTATTGCGATCAAGGAAACCAGCGTCCTTGGCTTGCCAGAACCTACCAGTAAGAGGGGAGAAAGGGTCGAGGGGGCGTCGGTAAAGACGAAAGAGGGGGCTGGATCTGTCGTGGACAACTTTTGCTCGACAACAGTATGGCTAGGGTCGTGGGCCGCCACGGGCAGGACACGTGGTTGGCCGCCAAAGGAGATGGGATGGGAGTGTAGGTGGTGCCCAAGGGCTTGAGGAAGGTGATTAGGGGGATCTCAATGGGGGTAGTGCCGGCACAAAAGGGGTTGAAGGGGGTAGAGTGGCTGTCGGGTATTAACGCGACAATGCGTGAAGCTTCCGGCTCTATCTGTGAGATGTTGGCTGAGTACGGACATATGTGGTCGAAGGTGTTCTCACAAGGGCTCTCGGGGGAGTTATCTATGTCAAGTATGGCAAAGGAGTTAGCGAGGGTGATAGTGGAGGGAATGTAGGGGACGATGGCGGAGTCGGACGGGGAGAGGGATCTCGAGCGTTACAGAGGAAGGGTTCCTGTGTGCCGAAGGGGGGACTGGGTGAGGTATCAGACGAGGGAATATGGGGGATGGTAGCTGCGACTGGGTCACGAGGTTTGGGAGGACCAGGCTTCTTGAGAGCCGGGTTGGCCCGGAAGCAGCGCGGCAAGGAATGACCGCTCATCTGGCAACGTTGATAATAAATAATGTTGTTGTCATACACCAGAATTTGGCTGATCGTCTGATCTCCAAGCTCTATCTCAATCATTTTGGGGGGTTCATTAGCGAGGTCGAGCTCAACACAAATCTTCGCATAGTTGCATTTTAAGAGGTTACATGTTTCTTTCGCGAAGGCGACTAGGGACCCGAAGGAACTGGCAATACGCTTAAGGGCTGCTGCGTGGAAGCACACCAGAGGGAGGTTGGAAAGGGTGACCATGTGGATACGATCGATGAATCCACAACGGGGTTGAATTTGGGTGACCATTTTACGATTTTAGTAATCTGTGAGTCAATTTTTGGTGGGGCCCTTTGCCCAAACCATGTTGCAGTCCAGATCGGAGGACAGGTGCAGGAACATGTGCTTGGGATCGAGAGGGACGACCCAGTAGGTGTCCAAGAGACCCCAAGCAGCGATAGCCTCCTTCCCCCTAGCAATCTTCGGACACCCGGAAGTAAACTTTAGGATGAAGGATTTTAGAAAGGTGTAGGATAGGGAAGAAATGTCCGCGTCGGAGAAGGGAACGCGAATTGGGTATCCGTCAGATGGAGGAGCGAAAACGATTTCAGGAAAGACGATCTCCGCGGGAGGGGGAGGAAGGACCTTCGCGCGGTCAGGCCGTAAGGCTTCGGCGTAGGAAGGGACACGGGGAGGAATCGGGCCGCCTACAGGGGGAAGGGGGCTGGGGCTGCGGGTGCGCAGCTGGTGACGGGAGCGGTCGATATGACGGGTCCTCCAGCAACTGACCTGCCAACAATGTGGTGAAGGAGTCCCAGCGCAGGGGAGGCCAGCGTAGAGGGTGGGGGCTAGCCCACGAAGTGGAAGCCGCCTGGCTCATGGAAGCCCGCGACAGAGGAGGGTAGCTGGCCCACAACATGGGGGCCTCCGAGCGAGCGTATTACGCTTTCCGCTACTGAGGGAGAGGGCTGGCCCACAACGTGGGTGCCACCGGGCACGTAACAGCCCGAAACCGAGGATGAGGGCTGGCCCACACCGTGGGGGCCCTCATTTCTAAGGGAACTCGCAACTGTGGGGACAGGCTGATCCACACAGTGGAAGCCTGCGCACGTGCCGAACGTAGAAGGAGCTAGTTTTATACTGCCCCAAAGAGCGTAGCCGTGGGAGAGCTGAGTACGCTGGTATCCCCTAGCGTAAAGCTACGCACGAGAGGGGGAGCAGGCCCGGTCTCCAAAGAAGCAGCTTGGTGTGAGAAAAAAGCGACGCTTGCAGGACAATCGGATGGCGTACAGCTGTAAACGTACGGGGCCCCAAGCCAGCTCTGCACTAGAACCGAGGGGGAAAAGAAAGTGCCAGACTGTCCGGCGCTGGGCCCGAAGCCGTACTCGGGGAGGAGGACGCCGCTCCGCGCTCGGCCGCGGCCGAGGGAGGCCAAGCCAAGGCGAAGGGCGCCGGCCGAACGGGCCCGAAGGAAGTGGCGAGGGGGGAAGCTCGCCGTGGCTGGGGTAGGACGACCCTCCGACCAACGAGGGAGAGTTGGTTAGGGGTCCAGGCCGGGCATGCCGGAGGGGGGGCGCCGAGGAGGGAGGGTAGGGAGGACGGCGGGAGGGGGCTTGGGGCGGAGACGGACGGAGAGGTCTGAGGGCAACGGCGACGAGGGAAGTTGGGGGGTTTGCCGGAGATAGATGAGGAGAAGGACTTCCGGAGGAGGAGGCGGCGGGAGGAGGACTTCCGAAGGATGCGGCAGGGGCGATGGGGCCGGGGGGCGCGAGCGCCGCGGGCGACTGGCCGTCGAGGGCGCCAGGGGTGACGGGACGGGGAGGGGGGAGGGGGAAGAAACGTGGTGGAGGGGTAGAACGTGGTGGAAGGGGGAGAGGGATGGGCGGGGCGGCAGGCGGAGCTAGCCGGCTGCCCGAGCGGCCGGGGAGGCATGCCGGAGGGGGAACTCGAGATCCAGGAAATCGCCTAGAGAACTCTCTCGAGCGTAAAAAAAAGTTTATATATATATATATATATATATATATATATATATATATATATATATATATATATATATATATATATAATGGAACCGTTACCTTTATCAAAAAAAGAGGGTAATGAGTACATCCGACCTCATAGGTAACAAAGAAAAGGAAAAAAACAAACCAACACTAATCAAACGCCCATTTCGGTATAGACGGAAGGTGACGACAACCCGAAAGCGACTTCCTGAACTGCCGCTTCACCTCCCGGACCAAGAAAGCAGCACCAGCACTACGCCCCTCATAACGATGCTTGTTCCGGTTCTTCCAAAGCACCCATATAATCGCACCGGCCAAGGATCTCCTATGGTGACTGTCCGGACCACGCCACCTCCTTCGGAGGAAGGCCAAAAAATCATGATGCATCCCTGCTTTAAAAATGCCCATGAAGACAGACCATACCTCCGAAGCAAGATCCCCATAGAATAAAATATGCTGAATAGCCTCCCCGTGCCCAGCCTGACAGCAATGACACCTGGATGCTAGGTGGAAGCCAATCTTTTGAATGTTGTCATCAGTGGAAAATCGGTTATGGCAAACCCGCCACATCAGAATGCTCCACTTCACCGAAATGCATTGGCCCCAAATATGAGAATATAAGGAGGTGGTTGAATGGTGGATCCGACAAATCCTCCATGCCTTTGCCAGCGAGAAAGATCCATGCCGATCACCCAGACAAAAGAATTAGGAACAAAAGTGCAAGTCAGATTTGCCGCAATGAGATGCCGCACAGCCTCATCCCCAAAAATCTCCGAGATCATAGGCAAATTCCAGCTCGCGTCGGACCAGAACGATTGAATAGCAGGACCGCCATTGTCAGAGTTCCTCGTCCTAGAATCGCGGATCTTCCTTTTCCTTTTTGATAGAGCCCTCACAATTACCGGTCGATAAGGATAAAGCACCGTCCTCCTGTCCAATCTGGCCAACCGTCGAAGCTTCCCGATGCCATTACCCGCCGCTACCCGCCCCGAAGGATGCGTCCGTCGCTCCAAAGGAGCCTCCGACTCAGCGCCTGCCTCCCCACTGCTGGCTGAGGATTGGCCCGCCAGCCCTGAAACTCCAGGCGCTAGCGCCTGGGCCCCCAACCGCACCCGTGTCCGCCTCCCCGTACCTCTCCTGGCCCCTGTAGCCACTTTATCGACCGTCGGGTCAGCAATACGACCCAACCTGATACCCCTGGGATCCACGCTTCGTACCTCGCTGAGCCCTCACCACGTCCCAGTCTAAAAAATATATATGGTTCCGCCAATTTTCTTCCCCTCAAAATTCGTTGCCAAATGGAAGAACACTTGGAATTCATGAAGGCTTCGCAAGGATGCCGCTTACGAAAATATTTCGATTTAAGGAAATCAACCCAAAGTCCCCTCCCATGGCGCACCTTCCACCATAATTTCATGGAGAAGGCATCCATAATATCATTCAGGCACTTGATCCCAAGACCCCTTCAGATTTAGTCCGGGTAGGAAAATGACACGCCAACCAACTCCTCTTAGCGACACCATCCTTGCTACCCCAAAAGAAAGCCACAAACATCCTCTCAATCTTTAGTTTCATATATATTAATGATTCCTAGCTTTTGATATTTATTTGGTATATACCTTTTAGTTGGGATGTTGAGATAAAATGTTTACTAATGTCTTGCTCACGACTAAGTATGGATGTTCTTTTAAGAATCACATCATTTTATGCTTTATCTTGATTTTAAATTTGCCTCCTTTATTAGTGCACTTTTTCTAGTCTATATTTTTTATATTTTACTATAGTGCACTACGAAAGTTTTTTGAAAAATGTGTTTCTTGCTATCTTTAGCTTTCTTAATCTTAATGGTCTTTCATTGCTCATTCCTTGGGTTTATGCTTCTTTTTGAATTATTGTTGCCCAATGATTTTTTGTAGCACATAAGAATTCTTATAATTTATATATCTTATTTCTTATGTCTTTAGCTACTATGGTTTGAGCTTTTGTGTTAAAATTTCTCATTTCTAGATAATACACTTGTTTCATAATGGCTATAAGTTTCTGCATTCTCTAGATTGATCTATTATTTCATTATCTTGGGCTAATCTCAATACTTGGCAAAAAGATCTATTTTATTGTGTTTTCATGAATATCTCTTTTGGCCTATACTTGATAAGAGTCTAATTCATTTATTTGTTCTTATGCTCTTATCCTTGCTTAGTAAAGAGTCTGTAAATTATTAATTTGATCATTCAAAATGCATTACCCTTATTGTGAACTCTATGCTTAAGCAAGTATCTTTAGTATTAGTGACTTAAGATTTAATGAGCACATTTATCTTGTTAATGGCTTACCTCATTAATCTTAATTAGTTATGTAACTTGATTATTTATGATAAATTATTAAGCTATATAATTTTGGTTCACTTTACTCATCTGGCTATCTTCCTGTAATTTAATCTATATATGATATGCTAGTTTACAAAAAATAAGATTTGTGAATTTTCTTGATGAAATTTGTATTCTATTTTAGATACATATATTTCTTCTCTAAAATTAGTTTGACAAATTTTTAATATAATCTTGTTTTTCATCAAGATGTGTGATTAAATTCTTTAATCTTCTTCCATACTAGTCATTAGTAAGCATCTCTTAAAATTCTCTCATTTTGAGTCATGATTTAATTATATTATCACTTCCATATCATTTTTATCTATTAAGTATTCTTTTAAATGAGATGACTCTTTCCTATATTTTTTATTGATTTGTAAGATTTTATTATAAATATGGATTTGGGATTCTCTCTTAATGAGATTTTTTGGATCATGTTTAATTTGTTTATTTTTTTTGATAAATGATCCTAATGGTTGAGTAGTTATAATTGTTTAATTATGTGATTATCAAGTTAATTTATTACTCTACTTTGACTACTCATGGATTACAACATATGAGTCTTTGCTGTTTGAACTTTATTGGTTTTTTATTTTGTATTAGCAAGGTTTAGATTTTACCCGTTGATGGGTACATATGTAATAAAAATATACCTAATCCATGCAAAGTAATAAATTGGTTGATTCCTTCTTAATTAGATAATCATGGACATGATATTTGAGTTTTATTTTCATTATATTTTTGAGCTATATTTGTCTTTCATCATGATTTTTCAAATAGAATTTATTTTTATTTCATGATGACCTTTTTCTCAAAAGATAACAAACATTGATCTATCATATTTAAATATGAGACCTTTTCTATATAGGTTAATGTATGCCTTCTTTTGATATATGTGCTTAATTGGAATATTCTTTTATTTTTTTCATCTCTAGTGGCTATTAATTGGATATTATTTCTTGACTAAAGATGATATTATTCGTCTTGTGACGATTTTATAGCCTTATATGCATTGAGCACGGGGGAGAAATCCATAGTCGATTTACCCGTAGATCTTGTAATTATCTATTTTATGCTATAAGTGCTTTAGAACTAGATACACATATTTTGAGGGGGAACAAATTAATTGGTCCAATTCATTTGTACCCTTTAATGTGTCCTATACCTAGTTCATAATGGACCTATATGTTCTTCAATTTCATATATTATTGATTGAGGTCATGATAGATTTATCTTGAAAGGTTTATGAGAGTCTATGCAATTGTCTTTATTATATGTCTTTCTCTTTTATACGAGTTAAATAGGTCATCTTGTTAATACTAACTTCTGTATCTTATCTTGATGACTATTGTGCTTTCATTGATTTGGATTTTCTTGTACACTTAATTGATTTGGCTTTCCTTGTTGAGGGCTTACCCAAAATTTATGATTTTTATCAATATTGGTAATTCTTTGAGGGAGAGCATTTAAGTTGACTAAATTTCTCATTTTCAAGTACTTTTTCTTCTTTATCTTCATGTTTATCTAAAGGGTATTCATATAACATAAAAAGGTAATTGAGTTCAAATGCATAAACTTGGGTAAGCAAATGGATTTTGCAAATAATGAGATTATTCTATATCAATTGCTCTACTTTACATTGATCTTTCCTTTATTTTGTTCTACTATTTATTTGTGGACAATTATGACTATCATGGTTTTATTGATCAGTGTTTCAAGTTTATATATTTTAATTGTATCAAGTTTATATATTGCAATATCTCAATTGGTGTCTATTTTTTGCAATTATCTAATTCTCATGGTTTTTAATTGAAATACTTTATTTCATATTTCTCTTCCAAAACTAGAGTAATATTTCATATTATATTGTGTTTTTGATTTTCTCATTGGATTTTAAGTTGGTAAACTATCTGTTGATTATTTTCAAATTCTTTCAGTTTTACCAACTATATTGTGTTTTGACGAGTTATCTTTTTATTTGGTATTCTATATTGAGTATGTAGCTTTCTAAACTTGTCTTTACACACTTCTCCTAATGTTTTCATTAATTTATCTTGATCAAGATTGTCTATGCCTCCTCTTGCTCTGAATTATTAACTTTAAATTGTTCAAATTTTATCTCTTAGTACGGGGGAGCCTATTTGTGATCATGTCATTAGGGGAGAAATAAGTTTAAGTATGGGTTTCATTTATTTAAGTAGCATGCTATTAGTGATAAATACTTATGTCTTCTTATACATTAGTGATACATGCATATATTACGTCCATACTAAACTTAAACAGATTTTTCATAATAAAAATGGTAAGATTGTTGGCCCAATAATTGTATCATATTTCTGAATATGGTTAATCAATTAAGTTTAACATTTTATTATCACTAATGCTCATGTTATCACTATAGTATTATACTTAAACTTAGCATATCCTAATGTGCATTAACTTGATCATATTTGTTACTATGTATATTATTTTATTCCTCTAACATGTATTTGCATAAAAGCAATAAGCAAAATCAATATGGACATATGCAATGAAGAAATTATGGTGGACCAAAGACGACAACATCCCACGAGATTTCTCTGAACCACCCGATGACATCTCCAGAGCCACGCACTGAGGAGTTTAGGGGCGAAGCTCCATAAAGGTATTCAAATTTCACAATCTAAATATCTTTGGACAACTTACGTCAAGGAAGAAGCCATCACCTATCAAAAGAAGAAGCCAAGCCATGCTATTATCATTTTAAGACTCTGAAGAAGCATGCATCTGCCTAAGTATATTTGGAGTCTGTAATGAGTCTTAGGATTAATTGTAAAAGAAATGGATAGTAAAAATGAAAGCTATGATAGAAAATAACCCAGGATAATCTTCGAACATCCTGACGGATGATCCGGCAGATCTCCACGAAAATCCGACGGAAGATCCGAATGGACCCACAAAATACCTTCTGTGATCGTTTGGATTATTCGATGGAAATCGCAAAATTCTGATGAATTTTTTGTCTTGTTAACGTTTGCATTCCAACTGTCAAATTTTGTCGAAGATTGATCCAAACGGATTTATAGCCGTTGGACTGTGCAGGCAGATGATCCGACAGATATCCCCAAAAATCTGGCATATATTTCGCTCGATTGCTGAAAGTTGCATTAAATGCTCTTTCCAATGCTTTGGTTATAAACAGCCTTGAACCCCTTCATTCAAGGATGATGCTTTGAGCCTGAAAATTTCTAAACCACCAAAGCCTATCCACAAACAACTCTACAAAGCTTTTGTTTGCCATCCACAAATTGTGTTAAGAGTTATTGAGTTGTAAAAGAGAGATCTTCATCTTGTTGTACGAAAATCAACAACCTTCTTGTGAAAAGGTTAAAGTTGGAGAGTCTTCAGATAAAAGCTCTCGGTTGAAGTTGGAGAGTCTTCGGATAAAAGCTCCCGGTTTGAAGTTTGAGAGGCCTTCGGACAAAAAGCTTTCGTGTAAGAAGTTGGTGAGCCTTCGGATAAAAACTCACATTATACTATTTGCATAATAGAAGATTAAAGCCGAAGAGAGTTCCAGGAATAGAGTGCCCCTTGGGAGGATACTAGGATACATCAGGTGTCGGTATTGTTGTTGCTTCTTCTCTAGCACTGTTAATCTTTAATTTTTTTATTAGCAATCGTTTAGTGCTTGATTAGTTAGCTTGACTCTATTCATCCTTCCCTCTCTAGGATGCGTACACATATAAGCCTCAGTGTGCCATGTTATAGGCTATACTAGTGGATATATCTGGCAGCGGCCACGAACTAATCTCCGGTACGGTCGGAAGGTATGCTAATATATATTTCAACATTAGTTGACGCTAATGGTACTCCATTATCTACCCATACGGCACAAAGTCGTATTCGACATGCATACACATAGATTGATAGTTTATCCAGTTTATTTCTTGTATTTATTTGAGTTCATATTGTAGCTTTCTATTTTGTATCTTGTTACGTCCCTCTGAGTACCTGGTGATCTCTCTAGGTTGTTGCTGAGCTTATAGTATAGACAGGTGGATGGTATGATTTTGGCTATATGGTTCAGGTATCGCTTGCAGTGTTAGTTTATCAATTTTTTCATGCTTTCTATTTCCTTTTCTGTTATATCTTGCTCATTAGCCTAGTTTTATAAACTTATGTTATTCTCGAGTTTGCTCGAACATGTGTATTATAGGCGGCTGACTATATTACATATTATTCATTCTTATTTTATTTACCTATATGTGGATTGAAACATAGTTGAGACATAGTATATTTAGTTTACTTTATAGCGTACTACGATTATGATAAGTACATTAAATTAGAATATTTATTCTAGTCGTACAGTTAGCATGCTCATGTCTTGGGTTCCTATGTATCTTTGGAACTGGGACGTGACACTTATCACTCTTTAGAGCACTACACAGAGCACAAAGAACATTTTAGAGTTCCCTTCTCTTCATCATCGACAATGAGAAGTTCAGAAGCATTTGAGAAGAACTTCATCTCCTGACAAAAAATAACTTGGTTCCGATCGTCAATAGAGCAAAGTAATCATGAGCTAATCAAGATTCTGTCAACATGCTTTCCTAGATTTTTTTTGTAGAGAGTCACTGTAGAACTATTGAGCACCTCTAGAGGGAGGTGGTGTACGTGCAGCAAAATAATTAAAAACTATGTAATGTGACTAGTAAGAGAAGATCAATAATATTATATAAATTGCAGTAAAAGTTAAGAGTTAAGAAAAATCAAACTCAGTGACACAACGATATATACTGGTTTCCTTTATGGATGACTAATCCAGTCTCGAGTACTTCTGCTTGATGTTAATCTACTATGGCACAAACTTTAACTGATTGCTTGTAACGCTTACAACACCGTGCTTGGAGACAAGTGCACGGCCGACTTCAATAACACCGTACTTGGCTACGAGTGCACGACCGACTCCAGAAGGCGATTAAAAATTGGAATATTTTCTAAAATAGCCTTTGATACAACTCTTTAAAATTAAACTCTAGATTGAACTGAACTAAAACTAGCTTGGCTAAGAGTACTATAGGCTAGATTTGAAAGTGTAGCTCATAGAAAACACTTAAAAGAATAGAGAACAGAATGAGATTGGATGATTTGGAAATGTGAAAGTTCTTCTCTATTTATAGTATTTTTATGAACCAAATTCGGATAGAGTTCGGATGCAGAAATTTCATATTCGAATGTTGGATACAGATATTCAGGAAATTCAAAAATAGGTTAAAGCTACCCTGACCGAACTTGGGCCGAACTCAGGTCGAGTTCTGCCATAGTTCTAACAGAACTTTTTTGGGCCAATTGTTGGGTTTTGGGCTATTTTTTATTATGGATTTTTGGATAAAATTTTTTGGATAGGATAGGCTATATTTTTGTGGACTGAGAATAGCTAAGCTAGTACCGATCTTGATCAATCTTACATATTTTTTCCTAAACTCAAATAAAGATAAAATACGGAGAAAAAAATATGTAAAAAATCTTGATCTTGATTCCATCACTTTTGGTTCTTGATGACGACGCGATGGTTGTAGCTTGTAGTAGTAGGTGCAGACATTCTGACTTGAAACCTGTAGCTGTATATATATTTTACGTATCGACCAAAGTTGACGTTGATTTTCAAAATCAGATATGATCATGACCAGTGGGCCAACAATCTCCTATTTCGATAATTGACAAACTTTGAGTCTATATCAAAATATAACCAATATAATATTGAACTTTGAAAATATACCTGACTTGTCTTGAATCTTGAAATTTTTGATTTTTGTATGCTCATCTCCCCCTTTGTCATGTAATCAAACTATGGCTCTCTCACAATTTATGGGCCAAACAACAATAAAGAAACAAAAGAGTGATACGAAATATTATAGAAAACGACAAGCCACAACTCAAGTGATATGAAATTAGAACATCAACAGTAGCAGTAATATATGAAAAATAACAGCTCACATAAAAGAAAATTGTACTACAATCGAAAATTCCAAAATGCATAAAAATAAAATGTGCTGCTACAGATCATCATCATCAGACATATCCATAAAATACTAAGTCTAAAACATCAAATCATCTATCCGTACCACCAGCGACATCAATAGGCGGCTCAGTCGGATCAAAATATGCAGTCGTCTGGTCGAAGTAGACTAAAGTAGGATTCTAATCGAGTTTCGGTCTGTTAAAGGCAAGGTGACGGATGATAGTCGTCGGTGCAGTAGGATAATGAACCATCGTCCACTGAATGTCTGCCATGGCATTTTTCAAGACCTGAACCTGAAAAATATGGCAGAACTCATTATCACTATAAAGAGTCAGGTCGACCTAACGCTGTTATCCTTGAAGAGTGACAAAAGTATCAAACCGTTGATACAACACGTCAGTGGTGTGACCTGGGGCTACAGGGGCTGGATCAGCTGGAGCGTCTGCTGGGACTGCAACTAGTGCTGAAGGAGGTGGAGGTGTAGCATCACCAGGAGGATGTGGGAATCTTCTAGACCTAAGGAGGTCTGAAGGAATTCCAGAGATAGGACAGGAATCCAAAGGAATAAAAAAAATTCTGGAAGATTGCCGTCAGATGCATAGGATAGAGGAGGTTACGGCCTGCCCTCCGACAGTTGATCATGTGAGCCAACATGATTTTAGAAAAGGAAAAAAATCCCAAAGTAAATATGGTACATCACAGTTAACTCTAAATACGTGATCTCATCAGTAGATCCCGTATTTGGTAAAAGAGATAAAATAATAATACAATATAACTCGTAGAAATGTTGGTTCAAGTTGCGTGCGTATAGCCGTCTCTGAGGAACCGGATTAGGATGATACAATGCGACTTTGAAGGATTCAAGAGTCACACCGTCAGAAAATTGAACTTTCGTATTGTCTACATGAGCGTCACCATTGTTTGGCATTTGAAAATATTAGCTTAAGTCGGCAGAATTGAATTCAAATTCCTTTCCTCTAACTGATGAATGAATAAAGTTGTCGGATTCTTGTAAGCTCTAATAAAACATACAAACTGCATTTTTGTGAATTAGATTTGAAACTTCTAAAAATTTACGAATATACGCTTAACGGCGCATAAGTAAATTTCTTAAGGTTAGCTTGATATCGTGCACAGATGCAAACACTAAACATAATATCATGGCGACTGTCAGCTAAATATAGTAAACTACCAATCATACCTCAATACTCATGCTGGTCGACTGATTTGCCACTTTCATTAAGGTCAAGTCGAGTTGATGTAGCCATTGGCGTGCCGATAGGCTTTACGTTGTCGAAGTCAAACTTCTTTAGTAAATCCTTCGTGTACAATTGGCTTGATTGATGAAGGTTTCCTGCGTGTATTGTTTGATCTGAAGCCCTAGAAAGTATTTGAGTTCTCCCATCATACTCATCTCAAACTCACTCTGCATACACTTAGCAAAATCTTGACAGATGAACCAAATATTATGTCATCAACGTAAATTTGCACAAGCAAAATACTATCATCTGAAGTTTTGATAAAAAAAGTTGTATCAATCCTTTCTTTTGAAAAATCATTTTTAAGTAAGAAAGTACTTACGCGTTCATACCAAGCACGAGGTGCTTGTTTGAGTCAAAAAAGTGTCTTTCTTAACTTGAAAACATGAGCAGGTTTTTGAAAATCCTTAAAACCAGAGGATTGCTTCACAAAAATCTCTTCTTTTATAAAACTATTTAAAAATACACTCTTAACATCCATTTGAAAAAGTTTAAAATTATGAAAACATGTGAATGCACAAAACATACAAATAGATTCTAGTCTAGCAATAAGAGCATAAATTTTGTCATAATTAATTCCTTCTTCATAATGATAACCTTGTGCTACTAGACATGCTTTGTTGCGTAGAACATGTCCATTTTCACTCAGTTTATTTTCGAACACCCATTTGGTTCCAATTATCAATTATCCAATAGGTTCAGGAACAAGTTCCCAAACTTGGTTTCTCTCAAATTGATTAAGTTCCTCTTGCATGGTATCAATCCAAAATTAATCAAAAAAGCATATACTACTGATTTAGGTTCTACTTGAGAAATGAAAGCTACATTTGCTGCTATGACTCTAGTAGAAGAACGCATACCTACTCCCTTGGATACATCACCTATAACAAGTGTCTCTGCATGGTCTGGCATGAATTCATCTTCTTAGGCAGACTCTCCAGATTATTCTCGTTGGTAGCAGTATCTTCAGGTGCCTTTGATTGGTTTTATACATCCTCGTCAGCACTGTCGCTAGATTTATGAAGCATTGATAGATTTAAAAGATGACCTAGTTGCTTTGTTCTTTTTACAATATGAACATACCATATCTCTCTTGAAGAAAATTTTTGGAAATTGCGTCCATGTTATAATGTCCTAGCCTTATGTGCCATAGCTAGCTTTCATCTTGTTGGCTACTAGGATCTTACATGCACTATTAGTATATTCTAAAAAGAAAACATATATATTATCATCCCTAATCCCTTCATATACGAGATTACCAGTAGACATTTCATATATAGAGCATTTGTCTTTCACAAAATTGATACCATAACAGTTATCTGCCAAATGACTAATGCTCAACAGGTTATGTTTCAATTCTGTGACTAGACAAACGTCTTTTATTTCTGGATAGGGAGATATACCAATAGTACTGTTTCCTATAATGTTACCTCGAAGACCAAAGGAAATATACCCTTATCTCTTTATCGATAGCGTAGCGTATAAGGATGCATCACTTGTCATATGCTGCGAACATCTGCTAACGAGGATCCATTTGCTTTTAGCATGAGAAGATTGAATGTCCACCTATAAAACGAATAGATGTAACCTTTGGTACTCATTTCTTCAAGGGTCCATCTTGATTAGTTTTAGGAATCCTAGTAAGCATATTTGTGTCAACTAACTTTCCAGATCTATAATACTATGATATGTGCCAGTGTTTACCACAGTATGTGCATGTGATTTTTGAAATAATGTTCTTTGTTTCTGTGTTGACATGCTTCTTTTGTTTCTTTCTTGAAAACCTGTATGTGAAAGCATATTTATGAGGAACGTATTGTTTATATGCTTTCTTTGTTTTAGTCATTTATGGTACATGCATAGTATTATGAATAACCTTAGGCTGTGTAATAGGGGTGACATGTTTGTCTAATTTGATCTCATTGATCTCTAACTTTTTAGAGATTGCACAAAACTCTTCGAATTTAGCAGTCATATTCGTGAGTCTCTGTGCAGTTACTAGGTGTCTCTTCTTCTCTATGTCATATAGTTCTTGCACTTTGACATAGTCTATTTCTGTTCTATAGTAAGGATAGCCTCATGATAGTCTAGTCTAATTTTGGCTATCTCTTCCGTGTTACCGGTAGTAGACGTCTCTTTGATACCTTCAAGAAGACTAGACAGTATAGTTACTTCGGTTGTGTATGCCTTAATCTCCTTGCGATACTGGTTATACTTATCCAACACATTTCTGTGCTCTTGAATTAATTCGATAAAGGCATTTTCTAGCTAGCCAAAGGTAAAATCATCGTAAATAGGGTTTTTTGATACCTTATTGTAGGCCTCAAAAATGAAAGTCATACTGAGTTGATCAAGACAGAGTCAAAAGTCACGCTCAGTTGATCCAGACAATATAAACAAATTACGCTGGGGAGACAGCTCATCATTTGTCAGAGAGTAATTATGACTGACAGCACAACAGTCGAAGAATGTCTCTTCGTATGCCACGTATGCACAGACTTCGAGAGATCATCGCCGTCTATTGCGTGATTTTCGAAATCTTCTTCAGCAAGACTCAGCCTTCGTCAAGTTGGCGTACCAAAAGGGTTTCTTGTCATTTAATGCGACTGACAAAGCAATCACTGTCAGAGATTTTATGTCAGTCGAGACACGCCGAATCAAGACAGCTGGCAGTTCTATCTCAAGTCTGCGTGTATTTGTGATCTTCATCTCAAGTTTGCGTGGATTCTGAAGTTTTCTTCCTCAAGTTTACGTGGATTTTTGAGTTCTTTGCCTCGAAGTCTGCGTGGATCCTGAAGCTTCCTGCCCCAAGTTTATGTGGATTTTGAAGCTTTCTACACCGAGTTCGCGTGGATTTCGTCTTCAACAAGTCTGCGTAGATTTCATCAAATTGGAGTACGTGGCAGCCATGCCACTGATCTCTCGCCTGCGTGTCCTGTAACTTGCACACGACTCATGCATGATTGCCATGTGTCCAACAGTTACAGGCCACGTCCAGTAACTGCTCACAGCCTTACGTATGTTAAATCCTACGTGATTTTCAACTAAGCACAGGCTGTGAAGACAGTTATCTTTTCAGTTATTATTTTTGACTCTATAAATAGAGTTCTTTTTCTCATTCATTGTACAGATACATTGATATCTACTGTCAAAATTTTGAGAGCTTTTCTTCTTCGCATAGTCTAAGGGATAAAGCGATCGTCTTCTAGATCGGATTCCTACAGTTGTAATTTTCCCAGAAACACAACAAATAAAGAGAATTTCTTTATGGAAAATAAATTGGCGACTCTGCTGGGGATAACCATCTCCTCTTCTGAGATGGCAATAACTCAATGCGACACTTCGTCAATCGGCTCGACGAAGAAGGTGATGACGATCAAATTCGATCAACTCGCCTATGAAGAAATACAGCGGGCTAAGGGTGACAAGCCCACTCCAGCCTCCATCATCACTGCCAAGTCGAAGGGACACTCTGTCTATGTCCCTAAGAATCAGTTGGCAGTCAATGGTGAAGTCTCTACCACAGTGTCTGCTCCTAACACTGGCAAGAGCTCTACTGCAAGCACGCACACTCTTGTGCACTCGAAGATGACAGCAATCAAAGATCACGCTAACAGTACTGGCTCCTTAGCCAAATCTGTTCCAGTGTGTATCTCCAAAGTTGAAAGTCACGCTGACAGTACTGGCTCCTTAGCCAAATCTGTTCCAGCGTGCAAATTCAACTCTAAAAGTTACGCTGACAGTACTGGCTCCTTAGCCAAATCTGTTCCAGCGTGCAAATTCAACTCTAAAAGTCACGCTGACAGTACTGGCTCCTTAGCCAAATCTGTTCCAGCGTGCAAATTCAACTCTAAAAGTCACGCTGATAGTACTGGCTCCTTAGCCAAATCTATTCCAGTGTGTAATCCCACATTCAAAAGTCACGCTGACAGTACTGGCTCCTTAGCTAAATCTGTTCTAGCGTGTAATTCTAAAATCAAAAGTCACGCTAACAGTACTGGTTCTTTAGCCAAATCTGTTTCAGCGTGTATTTCATCAGAGAAGAATAACTCCTTAGTTATCTCTTCTTCTTTACCGAGTTCTACTAGAACTGGGGGTGGTCTTCCACACAAAGTCCCTTCGAAAAGGAATAACTCTTTAGTTGTTTCTTCTGCTCCTGTAGTTTTTACTTCAGGAACAGCTTTGACTGATACTTTTGTTAGTCAAAGGAAAGGAGATGGTCTTTTGACTACTCTTCCTTCTGGACATTCTATGTCTCAAAATCTGAATGAGTCTAAGAAGAAATATTCCTTAATATCTTCTATGACTTCTTCAAATTGGGCACAGAATCTGTCCATTAAAGAGGGTCTGTTACCAACTCCTAATCAAAGGAGTGGTTCAACTCTTCCTTCTCTGCAAATATCCAGATCAATGGAAGGAAAACTCCATGTTTCCAAAACCAATGTGTTACCTTCCACTGATTTAAGAACAAAACTCAGCACTTCTGGTGTTAAGAAACCATACCAATTGGATATGAAGATAAAAGATCTAGATGCAGAGTATGCAAGAAACTATGTGGCTCACATTAATCACTCTTTGTATAATCAAGAGCCATTAAGACCCAAGAACAGGAAATATACTCCTCAATCTTCACAAACAGATTTACGGGAATATCTTCAACAGAAGAGAAGGAGTAATTCTATGTCAAAGGAACATGCTGAATGTGACTTCTATCCAAGAGTCATAATTCACTGCAGATGTCAATCAACGGTTCAAGACCATGGTGATCATGAATGTGACTTCCAGCCAAGAATCACAATGCAATGCAGATGTCAAACTAAACGACAGTCTGTCTTCAATAGGATTCAGTATGAACCTATACCTGATGAAGATGAGCCTTTGTTTGCCTCTGTCAACATGACTTCTCGGGACACCGGGGGTAGAGTTGATAGTCCAGATGGAGTATATAGAAACACCAGAGCAAGAGTCCTGGCTTCTAGTCAAAGAAATTTGATCCCTGAAATTGATTCTGAATTCCTTGGAGAATTTAATTTCCCACCTCTTCCTACTGGGGGTAATTCTCCTATAGTTGACTTTGATGCACGAAGCAATGATTTAGAATATACAACATCCACTAGTTCATCAATAATCCCTCATACAGTCATGACTTACATGGTTGATGGGAATACTGATGAACCTTCTTCTTCTTTGACTCCTCAAGATCAAAGAATTGCTTCTTTGGAACAGCAAATGAAGTCTATGACTGACACAATGAAGTCGATGTATGAACTCATGACAGCTCAGTTGCAAAATCGACAGACTGTACCAGATGCCATACCAGTTGATACTGATATAAGTCCAGTACAAGTTCCTCCAGCAGTACAATCCAATACTCCTGGACCAGCTCAACTAAATCCTAGTCTCTCTGGAGCTGGAGGTAGTGCTTACAATGATGTTCCTCCTCCCAACTATTCTCTACACGCCACAACTCCACAATCTTCGGGAGTTGTCTCTGAAGAATTGAAGAATCTCAAAACTCAATTCGAGGCATTCAAACAAAAGGATGGTTTACAAAGGTTAGGCATCAAGCAGCCTTATCCGATAGAATGGAAGCAAGTATCATATCCTCCTAAATACAAGCCTCCTACTATCTCATTCTATGATGGAACCACTTCTCCAAGTCAGTTTATCAATCACTTTGAAGTGATGACTGATCAACTGCAACTAAGTGATGCCCTCCTTACTCGGGTATTTATTGGATGTCTCAAGGGAACGGCTTATGAATGGTATAGGAGTCTCCCAGATGGGAGCATTACCTCATTTGCTGGTTTCAAACAGATGTTTCTTGAAAGGTTCTATGAAGGGCTGAATGACATGACTATGTCTGCTCTTATTAGAATCAAGCAGAAAAATAATGAATCCACAGAGGAATACATTGAACGGTTTCAAAGAGAAGCTCTGAAGATGCCTCTTGGAACTCCTGATGCTGTCACCATTGACACGTGCAAATCAAACTTGTTGCCAATCATCAGTATGTGGACAGGGTCTACTCAATTTCAAGATTGGCCTTCCTTCATAGTCAGTGCCAAAGCTGCAGAAATTAGTGCTGAAACCTTCAAAGGTTTAGGAGTGCAGATGACTCCTAAAGAAACAGGACAAGGTGCTAA
Organism: Iris pallida; assembly: GCA_029216955.1. Lineage (NCBI taxonomy): Eukaryota > Viridiplantae > Streptophyta > Magnoliopsida > Asparagales > Iridaceae > Iris > Iris pallida. The sequence goes on along the minus strand of JANAVB010044814.1, from coordinate 5,106,370 downwards.
CAATAAAAACAATGCTCGCAAAGGAAAAGAAACTCTTGAAGTTAATCTTCATAGCAAAGATACATCAACTGTTCAAACTTCTTCTACAATTCAACAATCAAGAACACCTCATCCCAAAGAAGAATATTCTTTCGATGACGACGATGTCCTTGGTATCTTTAAATGTCTGCTGAAAGGTAATAAGATACAATTACCTGAGATCAAGAAACCTGATGAAGCTGGTAAGACAGATCATCCCAAATACTGCCCATATCACAGAATGCTGGGTCATACAATTCGTACATGTTATGTACTGAAAGGAAAGATCCAAGAAATGATTAAATCTGGAGCTATCTCTCTTACTCCAAAAGAGAAGACTGTCACTTCTAATGTCGTCTCTATGCAATTCGGAGATTTCCCTCCTCAACTCCTTGAAGGTGGGATTGTTCCTATTCCCAAGGCGACTCTTGAAATAGTAAATATTCCTCTTCCACAGTCTGAAGGATTAACACCAATCACTTTAGAGACTGGAGAAATCATGTGGATCCATCCTGATCTAGTGGCAAATTTCGAATCGCCTTCTCCTCAAAAGATTTCTTCTCGAAAGTCCAAGAAGGCTGGAAAGATCAAGTCATGTCATATGACTTCTCTTGGGTCTACCTCTGACACAGAGCCAAAAGACAAAGAAGAAGCACTTGTTAGTGCTACTCGAACGGGGAAACCTTACCTAAAGGATTATTCTAAAAGTCCTGAGGATCCTCTTAACATCTCTCCAGCTGATAAAAATGCTTCTAATGTTCTTCCTGAAGAAGAATCATCCACTGAACCTGTTCTTCCCAAGTCTACAGCTTTGGAGAAAGGCAAACAACAGGCTCGGTTTGATAAGCCAATCAAGAAGTCCTCTCCTCTTGGACTTCAGAAGCCTTATAATTTCGACATTTTAGCTCAGCTTGCTAATACTCCAGCTAGAATGTCCCTCTTTGAACTTTTACGTCTTTCCAAAGAGACTCGGGAGACGTTAAGTGAAGCACTTCTACAAGCTGACTCTTGTCTTGCACAATTGAAAAAGCCAGATGCGGAACCTGCCACTTGCTTACATTGCAACAGTGTACTGGAGATTATCCCAAATATCACCTTTACACAAGACGACATGCTACTGGAGGATAATCGACATGACCGACCTCTCTACTACACTGGTTATATTGATACGATGAAGATAGATCGTATTCTCATTGACCCAGGGTCTGCTATAAGCATAATACCGAAGAGTCTGTTGGATGAACTAAAAATCCCTCTTCACAAGCTCTCCAAGACGGTTACTACTATCTTGGGATTCAATCAAAGCCGAAGCGAGCCTTTGGGAACGATTCATCTGAAGCTTCAGATAGGCGATTTCAGATCTAAAGTCACTTTCTATGTGATCGAGATCGCGGGATCCTATAATCTTCTTCTGGGGAGGCCCTTTCTTCATGAAAATAATGTGGTGCCTTCTACTCTTCATCAATGTTTTAAATACATTGATAGCAAAGGAAGAGTACAAAAAGAAGTTGCTGATATAAATCCCTTCCATGGGGTTGAAGCTTATTTTAATGATTCCCGAATGTACAAAGAAGAGTATACAAGGATCATACAAGCTATGGAGAAAAAAGATGCACAAAGTGAGACTTTAATAATCCCTGTTAAAAGTTGAACTACTCAGCAACAATCTCTTAAACCCTCTGGAGAAGATTCTTTCATCATCCCAGTGAGTAGACGGATCTCTCCGTTACCTCAGTCATCTACTCAAAATACACTGATCATTCTTGTCAGTGGGCGTACTACAGTTCCTGTATCTTCACAAGATACTCTGCTAATTCCAGTTGGAGGGCGGATTATTCTTCTATCTCAAACTTCAAGGGAGCTCACCTCTTCTGAGCCATCTGTTATCGATCTTAATCGAAACAACGCTTCTTCACGTTCTTCTTCTCCCCCTTTTAGTCATTGACTTGGCTAAAATCTCTAAGGCTCAGCCTTCTCCCAATATAAATATTGCTACTTTTACATTTAATGAAAAGTCTCCACCTTTACAGTACGTTGATGTGTGTAATTATGTTCATAGTTATTTACATCTGTTAGATAACTTGAACACAATAACCATAGGAGTTGTACAGACTGTTCATACAGATGTATCTCTAGAACCTGTACAATCTTTATACTTTCTAGTTCCAAGCAGAAAGCCAGGAGACATTCCAATATTCTTCTATAAAGGACCTCAAAATCCTTCTGATCTTGAAGATGATGACAAAAATGATGATACTGAAAGATTACAACTACGTCGTTATAGTCAGCAATCTAGAGACATCATCAAAAATATGGGCTATGACTTCAGGACTGGCCTCAATGATGAAAAAGGAAGAAAAATACCTATCCGGATTCCTTCTTTGAAATATGGAAGGACGAAATGCAGATTGGGTTATACTGCTCCTACTTCTTTCATCAATATTATCCATGAAGATCCCGAGTCTGACGAAGATAAGAGATCTGATTCTTCTAGTACCACTTCTTGGGATTCCGATACGAGTATCGGTGACCTCTACTGCAACATTTTGTCTTCCAACATGGTTTCCATTGACCATTCTGAAGAAAGTGATGAAGACGAAGAAGAGTTTGAAATCTCACCTGAATCAGAACAGTGGGCCCAAAGATTAGATAATCAATGGAAGTTCCATTTCGAGCAAAAAGAACCTCCGACTGAAGATAAACTTGTTCAAATAGATGTTGGTGAAGAGGGATCTCCCAAACCAATATTCATCAGTGAAAGTCTTTCAGAAACTGATAAGAAAGACATGATCAAACTCATTCGTGATTACATCAATGTCTTTGCTTGGAGTTATGAAGATATGCCAGGGCTTGATCCTCAAATTGCAACTCACAAGCTCAATATCTTGCCGAATACTAAACCGGTCAAACAACAATAGCGACGATTTCGTCCAGACATCATGGATGCAATTGAAGCTGAAGTCAATAAACTCATTACCTCTGGGTTTATTAGAGAGGAACAACATTCCGATTGGGTGGCTAATATTGTTCCTGTTCTTAAAAAGACTGGCAAGATCAGAGTATGCATAGACTTCCGCGATCTCAATGCGGCATGTCCTAAAGACGAATTCCCTCTACCAATTACTGATGTCATGGTTGATAATACCTGTGGATTTGAACGAATGTCATTCATGGACGGATATTCTGGGTACAATCAGATCAAAATGTTTCCAGAGGACGAGAAGCACACTTCTTTCAGAACGCCGATTAGTACATACTGTTATACAGTTATGCCATTCGGTCTCAAGAATGCAGGAGCAACTTATCAACGAGCTATGAGCACTATATTCCGTGAACATTTGCGAAAAACAGTCGAATGCTATGTTGATGATATTGCAGTCAAAAGTCGACAAAAGGAGGATCATATCCAAGATTTGAAGACTATATTTGATCTAATGCGTAAGCATCAATTAAAGATGAACCCTACTAAGTCCTTCTTAGGCGTCTCTAGTGGTAAATTTCTCGGCTTCGTCATTACCTCTAAAGGTATACACGTGGATCCCGAGAAGATCAAAGCCATCCAAGAGATGCGTCCTCCACGCACCTTAAAAGAGCTACGAGGATTTTAAGGAAGAATCGCTTATATCAGGAGATTCATCTCTAATTTATCAGGACGCTGCAGACCATTCAACAAACTTATGAAGAAATGTGTCTCTTTTGTCTGGAATGATGAATGTCAGAAAGCATTCAATGATATAAAACAATATCTGATGAGCCCTCCAGTATTGGTACCTCCCGTCTCAGGAATACCGTTCCTCCTCTATACTCGAGCAATGAGTCATTCATTGGGTGCATTACTCGCTCAAAAGAATCAAAATGGCCATGAACAAGCCATTTATTATCTCAGCCGCACTATGACCGGAGCTGAACCTCGATATTCACCGGTTGAAAAAGAATGTCTAGCCTTGATGTTTGCTGTCCAAAAGACACGTCATTATATCATTGGCCAGACTATTCATGTCATTTCTAGGATCAATCCTATACGGATCATGATGAAGAAACCCAGTGTTTTGAATTCTCGATTGGCTAACTGGGGAATCCTACTTGCTCAGTATGACATGCACTATATTCCTCAGAAATCAGTCAAAGGACAAGCTTTAGCTGATTTTCTGGCTGCTCACTCAATTCCAGAAAATTCAAAACTCTATGATGAAATCCCAGATGAAGTCCTAGATTCAAATTAAATTGCTGAAGAAGATCCTACTTGGCGTCTATTCTTTGATGGAGCATCAAGAATTGGTCCTAATGGCGATATTGTCGCTGGAGTTGGAATTGTTCTTGTATCGCCAGAAGGTCTTGCTATCCAAAGAGCTTATTCTCTCGATCAGCCGTGTTCAAACAATATAGCTGAGTACAACGCATTACTTATTGGTCTTCAACTTGCTAAACATCTGAATATTTAACATTTGGAGGCGTATGGAGACTCTAAACTCATTGTCAATCAGATCAGGGGTACTTATGAAGTTCGCCATCAAGATCTGGTTCCTTATCATAAAACAGCCATATCTATGGCTTCTTCGTTTGAAGAATTCTTCATTGAACATGTTAGGCGAGCATGTAACACAGAAGCTGATACCCTTGCTAATCTTGCAGCGGTGCTGGCTATTCCAATCAGACGGCAACAAATGATTGTTGTTCGTAATCGAGAATTATTTCATCTTGAAAATAACTTGACTCTAGGACTTCCAGTTGACATTGAAGAATCAACATCTCATGACGTCAACACAACAAGAGGATTTGGATTCAGTCGTAAATCGATGTCATCTTCATCTGATTCCAGCATGGAATTCATCTTCAGTAACTCGACTGAGAATCAGAATACGGATAAAGATTGGAGACTTCCTTTCTTAGAACTCGTATTATATGATATTCTTCCGGATGATCCGAGTGAGGCAGCATCTATCAGACGACGATCACTCAGATTCTACTACAATCATACAACAAAGACCTTATATCGTCGAGCTTATGATGGTTTACTCCTTTGATGTGTTGCCGGCGACGAAGCTCAATAAATCATTCGCGAAGCACATGATGGAATTTGTGGAGCACATCAGCCAGGACCAAAACTTCAAGACCGTATTCGACGTATGGGTTATTATTGGCCCACCATGGTATCTGATACCATCGAATATGCAAAAAAGTGTAAAGCTTGTCAAATTCATGCGGATTTTATTCATCAACCCTTGGAATTTCTACATCCGACGGCAGCATCATGGCCCTTCGAAGCTTGGGGCATGGACATTGTCGGCCCGATCAATCCACCGTCATCTAAAGGTCATCGGTTCATTCTCGCAATAACCGATTACTTCTCCAAATGGGCCGAAGCCATTCCTTTATCTGAAGTTAAGACGTCTAATGTCATCAGCTTTATTAAGCACCACGTCATCTACAGATTTGGTGTTCCTCGACGCATTGTTTATGATAACGGACCACAGTTCGTCAGCCAGAAATTTACTCGATTCTGTGACGATCATCGGATCAATAATGTGGCTTCTACCGTATATAATCCAGCAGCTAACGGATTGGCAGAAGCTTTCAACAAGACTATCATCAAACTCCTAAAGAAGTTTGTCTCCACTAACAAACGTAATTGGAGTGACAAGTTCGGAGAATGTTTGTGGGCTTATCGCACTACAGTTCGTAATGCTACCAAATGTACACCTTTCTCTCTGGTGTATGGTTGCGAAGCTGTTCTTCCATTAGAGATTCAAATTCCTTCTTTAAGGATAGCAATCGCTAATGAACTCACTGCTGAAAATAACGATCGTCTTCGACTTCAGGAATTAGAAGCTCTGGATGAAAAGCGATTATCTGCTCAACAGAATATTGAATTCTATTAAGCTAGAATTTCAAGAGCTTTTAATAAAAAAGTCAGAGTTCGATCATATCAAAAAGGAGAACTTATTCTAACAGTCAGACGTCCTATGACTATGACTCATATGAGTAAAGGTAAATTTGACGCAAAGTGGGAAGGTCCCTATATTGTGAGCAAAGTTTTCTCAAATGGAGCTTATCAACTCTCAGAATTGGATGGTCGAAAAGTTTTGATGCCTATTAATGGCAAATTCCTTAAAAAGTACTATGTATAAATGTAAATACTTGTAATCATCAGACAAATTCATATTTTAAAAAAATAAAATTTTTATTTTATTTTTAATCATGAATGATGATACATGATATTAAGAAAGATCACTATCATCCTTCTCTACATTTGGACGTGGGCCACTACCATTCTTCTCAAAGACGTGATCAGCAAAAGAGCCGAGAACCTCCTTGTTAGAACCCACGAGGAATTTGCAAGCGGCCATCCTCATGGCTTCCTCTTCTTCAGTCCTTCCTGGTTCGAGCAGAAAATCCAGAATGTCCCTTGGTGGCTTGGGTGCAACGAACCTTTGCCTGCTTCCATCTTCTTCGTTTTGGCTGGACCAGCAGGGCGTTCTTCAGTGCCTTTCTAAACCTTTGAGGCCATCTCAGTCTTCTTGGATGCTTCTCCAGATGACATTTTTATGTTGAGGAGTAGAAGTATTCGTTCTCGCCAGATTTCTGCTATATTTATAGGCAGAAGTTCCTCATTCATCCGACGTTTCACATATTCATTCATCCATTCATTTCTCACATTCATCCGACGTTTCACATATTCATTAATACTTGACGGTTCATCCGTTCATTTATTACATCCACTCGACAGTTCATCTGTTCATCATTTCCTAACGGTTCATCCGTTCATAATCTTCTATCAATTTATTAAAGTGGGGATTCGTTATTTATCATGTTTTCATAACCTCTGAATCAATTCCGAATCTGCTTACTCATTTGTCATGTTTTGACCTCTACATAGAAATCAATATATTTTCTTTTGAGTTCCTATATATTATCACGTCCATAATACCTCTGATAATATCATATACTCTAAAACAGAAAAGATGATTTTATTATCTATCATGTCCACAATTCATCCACAAATACAAATCATTGAGCATAGAAGAATTATCATTTCCATTCTCATTTCACCACAAAAAAGTCTATTACATTTTCTTAGACTTTCTTACAAATCATAATGGAAATCTATTACAAATCTTGGATTTTCATTCTATACCACAATAATAACCTAATAGAGATCTATCTTCTTCTTTGGATCTTCTTCGTCGGACCTTCTCCGTTAGGTTCGTTGTTGGTGGCAATTCCTGACTGTCTGGGTCCCAGTCACGACCAGATCAGCAGGAATCAAACTCTGGTCTTCTCTCTCAGACGAGAGGAGAACCACAGAGTATGGCAGTCCGAAGTCGTGGTGCTGCCAATACAATTGGTGGATTGGGGGTAACCTCTCAAGGAAGACAGGAATGTATCCAAACCTTGGGATACAATTCCTAGTTCTCCCGTGAAAGGAACTCTACTATCCGATTTCTCGGGGTAGAGTTGACTCCACCATCCAACTCTCGTGTATAAAGGCTCTTCCTACCATCTAAGGAAGACCCTTCTATCCCACGAAGAGTTCTGAGTTGTCTGATGTACGCGTCAAAAGCGTATGAGCTCCCTGTTGTTGGTGTCAGCAAGATATTCTCCACAACATTCACATCACCAATGCCAGTTCTGAAGAAAATCTTTAGCCGAGCTTCTGCAGAAAACAGCAAGGAAAAAGAGAATTAATCAACAGAAATGTCATTTGACACGCACTGACTGGTCAAGCGTGCATTGTTCAATCAGAAACAGAAAGCCTATCTTCAACAGCAAAAATAGTACGCGTACTATACTGGACTTACCTTCAAGTTTGGTGCTAAGGATTGGCAAATTCATGTTTGATACAGTATGCAGAAATCGAACATTAGAAGGCATTGCTTTCCTGTTTTGAGAATGAAATCTCTCAAAAATTTCATTCTCAGAGAAGAAGAAGAAGAATGAGAGATGAGTATCTTTGAAACTCAGCTGCCTATTTAAAGGACAAAGTACAAGTCTATTCTTGGAGAAGATCCGCGTGAGTAGCGCTCGTAAAAAGTGGAATGAGTGTCACGTGTACTTCGGGAGACAGTGCAACATTGGAAACAGTCAAAGTGTGCTAATTAATATTCTTCATTAAAAGGCACGCAGATCAAACACAAAAGTTGTACTTCATTCTTTAAACAGGCACTGATGGCCTTACAAAAAGACAAAATAGAAAAGTGCAACAAAAGCGTAGAAAGTTACGCTCTATTTTCCAGAGCGGCTAAGTTTGATGCCTAACTCCTCTACGCTCTTAACTCCCAGGCGATGCAACAGAGTCTCGAGCATTTCACGCTTCTCCATAAGGCTCCGCCCATCAGAAGAAGACGAGCCATCCAATCCAAAGTAGCTCAAGAGATTTTTGGCTAACTGCGTGGAGTCGTCCTTGAGCTCGATGACGACAGGTTCGGGTTCTTTGCCCCCAAAAGTGGGGTCACCATGGGAACAAAAGCCCAACTTACGTGCTTCCTCTTCGGCTGCTTCCTTTGGGGTCATATTTTTGAGAGATGAATGTCAAAACTGAGAATCTCTTCCTGTTTATATAACAGATCTCGTCGACAGTTCATATTCCACCATAGATTGGACGCAATCAGTCTCGGAGAACGAAGAGTCATTATGATATTTAATAGGTTTATTCGGGTGTTTTCGAAGAACTTCAAAGTCTTTTCGACTTTCGAAAAATCATTTAAGTCATCTCAGCGTGACTTTAACTCATTTCATCATCTCTATTTCAAAGTATTTCAAAAATATTTTATTATTTTTCGAAAACTTTGAAGGAGGTTTTGTAGGCCTCAAAAATGAAAGTCACGCTGAGTTGATCAAGACAGAGTCAAAAGTCACGCTCAGTTGATCCAGACAATATAAACAAATCACGCTGGGGAGACAGCTCATCATTTGTCAGAGAGTAATTATGACTGACAGCACAACAGTCGAAGAATGTCTCTTCGTATGCCACATATGCACAGACTTCGAGAGATTATCGCCGTCTATTGCATGATTTTTGAAATCTTCTTCAGCAAGACTCAGCCTTCGTCAAGTTGGCGTACCAAAAGGGTTTCTTGTCATTTAATGCGACTGACAAAGCAATCACTGTCAGAGATTTTGTGTCAGTCGAGACACGCCGAATCAAGACAGCTGGCAGTTCTATCTCAAGTCTGTGTGTATTTGTGATCTTCATCTCAAGTTTGCGTGGATTCTGAAGTTTTCTTCCTCAAGTTTGCGTGGATTTTTGAGTTCTTTGCCTCGAAGTCTGCGTGGATCCTGAAGCTTCCTGCCCCAAGTTTACGTAGATTTTGAAGCTTTCTACACCGAGTTCGCGTGGATTTCGTCTTCAACAAGTCTGCGTGGATTTCATCAAATTGGAGTACGTGGCAGCCATGCCATTGATCTCTCGCCTGCGTGTCCTGTAACTTGCACACGACTCATGCATGATTGCCATGTGTCCAACAGTTACAGGCCACGTCCAGTAACTGCTCATAGCCTTGCGTATGTTAAATCCTGCGTGATTTTCAACTAAGCACAGGCTGTGAAGACAGTTATCTTTTCAGTTATTATTTTTGACTCTATAAATAGAGTTCTTTTTCTCATTCATTGTACAGATACATTGATATCTACTGTCAAAATTTTGAGAGCTTTTCTTCTTCGCATAGTCTAAGGGATAAAGCGATCGTCTTCTAGATCGGATTCCTACAGTTGTAATTTTCCCAGAAACACAACAAATAAAGAGAATTTTTTTATGGAAAACACTTATCATATTCCATCAGGTAGACATTTACATTGTTGTTTGGTCTATCATTCACTTCTGATTCACTGGCCTCACTTTCGTGCAAGATGCTGGTATTTGCATACTTTCGACCAGTTATTGCTTTTCTGCTCGACCTTGATCAGTCGTATGGACTGATTTTCTTCACTAGTGGATAGTCCTTCTTCATGTTCCCTAAATTCTTGCATCCAAAGCAAATAGTTTCTTCTTAGTTGCTTTCATGGATATTTTTATTCTTTCGGCTTGATCGCTTAAACTTTAAGAATTTTCTGAAGTTCTTGACCAGTAGGGCCTGTTCGTCTCCATCAGAATCTTCTTCATCAGTGTCATTATATGAGACTCTTCTGGATTGGACTTTGAAGGCAATGGATTTTTTTTGGGGGTTACCTCTTCAAAGTCTTGTAAGTACAGCTCATGTGCCATGAGCTTGCCATAAGTATCTCCAATATCACTGTGATGAGGTCATTTCCATCGCAGTGGGCTTCAGGTTCTAGTTCTTGGTTAGAGCCCATAGTACCTTCCTGATCTTTACGTGATTGGTGTAATCATTTCCAAGAGATTGTAGAGGATCAATAATATCAAGAAAACGAGTGAACATCTGTATAATTGACTCACCGGATTTTATCTTGAATGACTCATATTCTTGTGTCAACCTTCTGATTTTGGATTTCTTTACTTGGGAAGTTCCTTCATGAGTTACCTTAAGAAGTCTACAAATCTTATTAGATGTGGCACAAGTAGATACGCGATTGAACTCAGTTTTATCAATTATATGAAATCGTACATTGATGGATCATGCATCTAGACTAGCATGTGTCTTTTCATGCTCAGTATATTTATCATGGGACTTGTCTACTAGAACACCATCAATCACTATTCTAGTCGGTTTTTTGTAAACGTCTATAACTATCGACCAAAGATCTTAGTCCAATGACTTAAGAAAGAAAGAAACAAACTCATTTTTTCCAGTATGTATAGTTCATTCCATCAAATAGTTGGGGTCTATTTGTGGATTTTCCTTCACCGTTGAATATAGATTTAATAGCTGCCATATATACTCTCTAGGTGGTTATGTATATGAATAACCTGCTCCGATACCAATTGTAGGACCGTTGAACACCGCTAAAGGGGGATGAATAGAGTGTGTGCGTGTAGCAAAATAAATATCACAATTTAAAAATTATTTAATATGGCTAGTAAGAGCATATCAATAATATTATATGAATTACAGTAAGAGTAAAAAGTTAAGAAGATTCAAACTCAGAGACACAGTGATATATACTGGTTTTCCTCGTGGAGGACTAATCCAGTCTCGAGTACTCCTGCTCGATGTTAATGTACTACGGCACAAGCTTTAACTGAGTGCTTACAACTCTTACAACACCATGCTTTGGGACAAGTGCATGACCGACTTCAACAACACCGTGCTTGGCGACGAGTGCAAGACCGACTCCAGAAGGCAATTAAAACTGGAATGTTTTCTGAAATAGCCTTCGATACAACTCTTCAAAATCAAACTCTAGATTGTACTGAACTAATACAGGCTTGGCTAAGAGTAGTATAGGCTAGATTTGAAAGTGTAGCTCATAGAAAACACTTAAAAGAATAGAGAAGAGAATGAGATTGGATGATTTGGAAATGTGAAAGTTCTTCTCTGTTTATAGTATTTTTAAGAACCGAATTTGGACAGAGGTTGGATGCAGAAATCTCGCATTCGAACATTAGATACAGATATTCAGGGAATTCAAAATAGGTTGAAACTACCTCGATCGAACTCGGGCCGAGTTCTGCCAGAGTTGTAACAGAACTGTTTTGTGCCAATTTTTGGGTTTTGGGCTATTTTTGATTGTGGATTTTGGATATAAATTTGTGGATAGGATAGGCTATATTTTTGTGGACTAAGAATAACTAAGCCAGTGCCGGTCCTGGAATCTTACATATTTTTCCTAGACTTAAATAAAGATAAAATACGGAATAAATATGTAAAATATTGTAACGCCCCAGAACCAGAATACTGGAGAGCGGGGATGTACATAGCCAGCTACGTATATTGAAGTGCAACCCACCTCGCTATACGGTCACGGCTGTCTAGATACATGAGGGTTTAACTACAAGCCATCAGTCTCCTATGGTCATAAACAAGCCTATTGTCTCAATCTCAAGCAAGTAATAACAGTTACAAGATGTCAGAGCACCAAATATACAATAGTAAGACGTCCCATATATTACATATTCGGATGATCCTGAAGCTAATCGTACAAAATGTCAAGACTAGCAAGAGTTCTGGTCATACATGATCAACCCTAGGATTTGATAATCATGTTACAGCCCGTAGGCAGACAGTAAATAAAGGTACAATATGAGCTAACACGTGCTCGCCGGCTAAACGCCTCAAAAGAATATTTTACAATAGAGTGGAAGAGCCAAAATAAACCCACTCGTTGCCAGGGTTCCGTCTAGTGGTCACCATCTAGCTGGAAAGTCGGTAGATCCTCTGGAGCTGCTCCGAAATCTGGCCATACAAAACCAGCTGGGTCAGACCCCAGAAAGAGCAAGTGCCACAAAGGAGGCTTCACTTAGGAACTAAAAACTAGAAATTAGCACAAGAATATAATTACATAATAAAAGACAGTAATTAAGGAAAAGCATGACAGGTGATATACGATGAGATAACCATGGGACTATTCAGATAACCAGGTTACAATCCGTAAACCAAATAAGGACCGGGGTTGTAACCCTTCATCTGAACGGAAATTGGTTTCTCCCACCATTTATCGGCAAGATAAAATAAGAAATCAGGTCACGTAATAATCTTGTACATGATCAAGACCAGACAAGACTGATTAGACTCCATCCAATAATTCACGGCCAAGCAATAAGTACGGCTTAATACTTTAACTAACTAGGGTTATCATAGGCCTAGTTACTAGCAAGATGCAGCGAGATTATTCCAACAACCACAAGCCCTGCAGACCATCCAGGCTACCCAGGTCGAATATTAGTACAATAAGGGTGCAATACATGACAGTGTGCTGAAAATGTGCCCTACTCGACGGCAGGCTACAGATCCCAAGTGGGGCGCCCAGATAACGGGCTTGCCTGTAGCTGGGAAATCTCTTCATGACTACTGGATTATTCTAGTTATTAGCCTTAGTCAATTCAGTAGGTGCCCCTGACCGCGGTACTCAGGGGTCCCCGTCCTAGACATGATACAAGACAAGATGGGTTCATTTGTACAAGCACAATCGTCCACGGTGTCCAGATCATTCATACTTGTCTGGTCAGGTTAGCCGTCGCAACAGTATTTCAAGAAATATCATGTCATGTATATCATGTCAAGAGTGCGCCACGGCGGGCCACTATCATGTCAGGTACATCATGTCAATTATATCATGTCAAGTATATCATGTCAAGTTTACTGTCAGGAGTGTGCCACGACGGGCCACTATCATGTCATGTCAAAAGTGTACCACAACTGGTCACCATCGTGTCAGGGAACACACTTAAATTAATGTGGCATAAGCATACATGTGGTAATTAAATATTAGCAGGGACAAGGACGTGGGCTCATGCGACTCATAAAAAATTAGGCCATATGCGGCCAGCAAATAATAGGCCATATGCGGCCAGCAAGTTGCATGCAAACAAATACAAGCAATTAAAGTTAATGCACGTGCATGCAAGCGGCCATGCAATTAGATTGCATATGCGGCCAAGCAAGCAGTTGGCCATATGCGGCTACAATTAGCAATGGCCATATGCGGCCACAAATATTAAGCATGCAAGCACGTGCAAATTTGTATGCGGCCGAGCACTTAAAAGTGCATGCGGCTGAAATTAACAAATGGCCAATACGGCCATAAATATTAATGTACATACGGCTAAGCTAAAAATCCGTGCGGCTAGCAAATATTATATAAGCATGCGGCTAAGCTAAAAATCCATGCGGCCATGAATTGTATGCGGCCAACATAAATTACCTTATGCGGCTACAACAAATTAAATAGCATGCGGCTACAATAATTTAAATAGCATGCGGCTACAAAGTAACTAAAGGCCATGCAAGTTACATGCGGCTACAATTAAACTATAAGCCATGCAAGTACATACGGCCTTATTAAATTACAAGGGCCAAAGCAAATATAAGTATGCAAGCTGCTGCTTGCATTAGGCCAAGCATATTCCATGCGGCCAAATATGTTTCATGCGGCCAAACTTTTCTAAGCATGCCAGCACTGCTTCCAAATGCTAAGGCCATGCATTAAATATTAGCATGCAAAGACCATGCATTAAATATATGCATGCAAATGCAATTAAGGATTAATGCATGTAGTATAATAAAGGCCATGCCAATGAAATGTTAATGCATGTAATTAAATTAAGGCCATGCATTGAATTGTCAATGCATGTAATTAAATAAAGGCCATGCATTTGCTTATGCGGTCAAGCTTGGAATAGTATTCATGCGGCCAAGCTATCAGTACACGGCCATATTATATATGCTTGCAAGGCTAAAACGCATGCAAGGTTAATAATTAATGCATGCAAATGGCCAACTAATGCATATGCATGCAAGCACTCTTTAATAAAGGCCATGCGGCCAGCTAACAGATTGGCCATTGGCCTATGCGGCTTACTTGAGTAGTGACGCCATATGCGGCTAAGTAATGGCCTACCAATTATTTAAATGGTCAAGCAAATATTAATGGCCTGACAATTATTTAAAGGCCTATGCGGCTAACATTGTGTTGGCCATATGCGACTGACAATGAATAGTAGCCATGCGGCTCAGCAAATTGATTGGCCATGCAAATTAATTGTATGCTGCTTATACGGCCATTATATGAATAGTGGCCATGCCAGCTAAGTAGTGCCATATGCGGCTGTGCAAGGAAAGGCTCATGCGTCCAACTAAATAATTAATTCAATTAAATGGCCATGCGGCCAGAGAACTGTTCTTCTTCTCCACTTTCCGAGAAGAAGAACACCATGAAGCCATGCTTCCAAGCTCCATAAATTCATCATCCAGAGTCCAAATCCGAACTTCCATAAGTCAAATTGGGGCAGAATAAAATTCTCTAGAACATGGAACCATCAGAACTTGGAAATAACAAGGTTAAACAGATCAAAACCCAAGAAATTAGAAAAATAAACTAAACTTAGATCTACATGAATTTAGCCATGGAAATTAAAAATGCTAAGTACTAAAGTGGATTAGAAACACATGAGGAAGACAATGGAACAATAAAAATGGACTTCCTCCATGAAACAAGATGCACTTGTCTATACCTCTCTCTCTCTCTCCCCTGGTAGGTGAAGAAGTAATTATGGGGAAGAAGAAAAATAAATAAGGAGAGAGAAAAGAGTAGTAGGATATAAATGAAGCTGGTGGTAGGTAGGGTGGGTTCACAACAAAATCGAACCAAGCCAAACAAACCGAACCGAACCAAGATAAACCAACCAATAAAATGCCAAAATAAATCAAGCAGGGAGACATACAAATACGAGTCTAAATATGTACACATATACCGAAATACGTAATACGAACAATAGGCATTACAAATCTACCCACCTTAAAAGAATTTTGTCCCCAAAATTTAATCAAGAGGCTAGAGATGCAAGGACAAGCTATACTAATCACAGGCAAGCTATAACTAAGCAATCAATCAAACAATCAATCATACAAGCAAGGAATTTGAAGGTATAAGGAAGAGGGAAGACATCCTGCTAGGAACCTCTCTGCCGATTCTGAATCTGAGCTTGGTCCAGGGCATACTGCTGGGGTCTCTGCTGCTGGAAGACTTGAGCCTGAGGCGGCAATGGCCTCGGTGGCTGGTACTGCTGCTGCTGCTGTACTGGTGTTGGTCCCCTTACCGAGGGACTAGTCTGGGCCGATGATGAACTGGCCCTATTCGGACAGGACCCTATCTTGTAGTCCGGTGCCCCACAAGCCAAACACAATCCCTGTGCTCTGCGACACTCTGCTACCATATGTCCTGGATTTCCATAATGAGTGCATCCTATTGCGGAAGACTGCTTCTATTTCTATTGCTGAGGGGACGTCGGAGTCGAATGATGAACCGACGAAATTGAATTCGCCCTTCGGAAAACTCCAATAGTCAAAGCCCTAGCTGCCGGGGCTGGTGCTGAAGACTGGGTCATCTGGCCGTGAGATCGCTTCCGACCTCCGGTCCTGTCCACTATCCTCTGGACGGTATACTCGTACCTCCTGGCTGCTCTCAATACTGCATCAAAAGTCTGATGCTCAAACTGCTCCACTGCCAAAAGAATCTCTAGGTAGAGTCCCTGCTGAAACTGCTGGGCTCTATCAAACTCGGTCGCCACCAAGGTGGGGGCAAATCGACTAAGCTTGGAAAACTCGGCCGCATATCCATCGACCGTCCGGCCCATCTGCTTCAGATTGGTGAACTTGGTCTGTAGATCGTACCGAGCCATAGCATTGAAATACTTGGTCTGGAATCTCTTACGAAATACTGCCCAAGCAATAGGTGCCACTAGTCCAACGGCCAGCGCCGCCCACCAGCTGCGGACAAGATCCAATAACTGCAGGCGTACTACGGCCACCTTCTCATTTTCGGGCGTCTTTGCCGCCTCCAATATCACCTCTGTGTCCTAAAGCCACGTATCAGCAGCGATAGCATCTTCGCTGCCATCGAAGAATGGAGGGTTCAGACGCTTGAAACTGTTGGCCGCACTGTTTTCTAGATGACCACCTCTATTCAGAACATCTTGTACTGTTTGGCGCAATATATCACCACGGCGATCTTGGAAAGCTAACAATGTTCTGATGAGACCTACCAAAGTGCCATCATCAGGCTCTACAGGCTGGATGGACTGAACTGGTGGCTCTGGATCCCCAGTAGGCATGACTCCGGAGGCTACTCCTGAATGCTGGGCTTGATCTCCAGGTTGCTGCTGATCCACGGGAGGTACTCCGCCTTGCTGATCGGCAGGTCCATGAACAATGTCGCTGAAGAAGACGACATAGAGAACAATAAGGAAGGACCAGGATAGATCAAAGATACAAGCATATGATCAGGTCAAGATTGTAGGAATTCAGAGGATACAGGCAGAGATTAAGGGCGAGTACTGATTGAGACATCTAATCGGTAAACCCTCACATATCTTAATTTACAAGACCTGTATTGGCCACCACTTAAACCATGTAATGCCCCAGAACCAGAATACTGGAGATCGGAGGCGTACATAGCCAGCTACGTATAATAAAGTGTAACCCACCTTGCTATACGATCACGGCTGTCTAGATACATAAGGGTTTAACTACAAGCCAACAGTCTCCTATGGTCATAAACAAGCATATTGTCTCAATCTCAAGCAAGTAATAACAGTTACAAGATGTCAAAGCACCAAATATACAATAGTAAGGCGTCCCATACATTACATATTTGGGATGATTATAAAGCTAGTCGTACAAAATGTCAAGACTAGCACGAGTTCTGGTCATACATGATCAACCCTAGGATTTGTCAATCATGTTACAGCCCGTAGGCATACAGTAAATAAAGGTGCCATACGAGCTAATACGTGCTCGCCGACTAAATGCCTCAAAAGAATATTTTACAATAGAGTGGAAGAGCCCAAATAAACCCACTCGTTGCCAGGGTTCCGTCTAGTGGTCACCATCTGGCTGGAAAGTCGGTAGATCCTCTGGAGCTGCTCCGAAATCTAGCCATACAAAACCAGCTGGGTCATACCCCAAAAAGAGCAAGTGCCATAAAGGAGGCTTCACTTAGGAACTAAAAACCAGCAATTAGCACATGAATATAATTACATAATAAAAGACAGTAATTAAGAAAAAGTATGACAGGTGATATACGATGAGATAACCATGGGACTATTCAGATAACCAGGTTACAACCCGTAAACCAAACAAGGACCGGGGTTGTAACCATTCATCTGAACGGAACTTGGTTTCTCCTAACATTTATCGGCAAGATAAAATAAGAAATCAGGTCATATAACAATCTTGTACATTATCAAGACCAGACTAGACTGATTAGACTCCATCCAACAATTCACGGCCAAGCAATAAGTACGGCTTAATACTTTAACTAACTAGGGTTATCACAGGCCTAGTTACTAGCAAGATGCAGCGAGATTATTCCAACAGCCACAAGCCCTGCAGACCATCCAGGCTACCCAGGTCGAATATTAGTACAATAAGGGTGTAACACATGATAGTGGGCTGGAAATGTACCCTACTCGACGGCAGGCTACAGATCCCAAGTGGGTCACCCAGATAATGTGATTGCCTGTAGCTGGAAAATCTTTTCATGACTACTGGATTATTCTAGTTATTAACCTTAGTCAATTCAGTAGGTACCCCTGACCGTGGTACTCAGGGGTCCCCGTCCTAGACATGATGCAAGACAAGACTGGTTTATTTGTACAAGCACAATCGTCCACGGTGGCCAGGTCATTTATACTTGTCAGGTCAGGTTAGCCGTCGCAATAACATTTTGAGAAATATCATGTCAGGTATATCATGTCAAGAGTGTGCCACGGTGGGCCACTATCATGTCAGGTATATCATGTCAATTATATTATGTCAAGTATATTATATCAAGTTTACTGTCAGAAGTGCGCCACGACGGGCCACTATCATGTCATGTCAAAAGCGGACCACAACGGGTCACCATCGTGTCAGAAAACACACTTAAATTAATGTGGCACAAGCATACATGTGGTAATTAAATATTTAAATATTAGCAGGGGCAAGGACGTGGACTCATGTGGCTCAGGAAAAATTAGGCCATATACGGCCAGCAAGTTGCATGCAAACAAATGCAAGCAATTAAAGTTAATGCACGTGCATGCAAGCGGCCACGCAATTAGATTACATATACGGCCAAGCAAGCAGTTGGCCATATGCGGCTACAATTAGCAATGGCCATATGCGGCCACAAATATTAAGCATGCAAGCACATGCAAATTTGTATGCAACCGAGCACTTAAATGTGCATGCGGCTGAAATTAACAAATGGCCAATGCGGCCATAAATATTAATGTGCATACGGCTAAGCTAAAAATTCATACGGCTAGCAAATATTATATAAGCATGCGGCTAAGCTAAAAATCTATACGGCCATGAATTGTATGCGGCCAACATAAATTACCATATGCGGCTACAACAAATTAAATAGCATGCGGCTACAACAATTTAAATAGCATGCAGCTACAAAGTAACTAAAGGCCATGCAAGTTACATGCGGCTATAACTAAACTATAAGCCATGCAAGTACATGCGGCCTTATTAAATTACAAGGTCCAAAGCAAATATAAGTATGCAAGCTGCTGCTTGCATTAGGCCAAGCATATTCCATGCGGCCAAGCATATTCCATTCGTCATCCAGAGTCCAAATCAGAACTTCCATAAGTCAAATTGGGGCAGAATAAAATTCTCTACAACATAGAACCATCAGAACTTGGAAATAACAAGGTTAAACAGATCAAAATCCAAGAAATCCGAAAATGAACTAAACTTAGATCTACATGAATTTAGTCATGGAAATTAAAAATGATAAGTACTAAAAGTGGGTTAGAAACACATGAGGAAGACAATGGAACAATAAAAATGGACTTCCTTCATGAAGCAAGATGTACTTGCCTATACTTCTCTTCTCTCTCCCTGGTAGGTGAAGAAGTAATGGTGGAGAAGAAGAAGAATAAATTAGGAGAGAGAAAAGAGTGGTGGGATATAAATAAAGGTGGTGGTAGGTAGGGTGGGTTCACAACAAAAATGAACCAAGCCAAACAAACCGAAACCGAACCAAGATAAACCAACCAATGAAATGCCAAAATAAATCATGCAGGGAGACATGCAAATACGAGTCGAAATACGTACACGTATACCGAAATACGTAATACGAACCATGGACATTACAAATGTCTTGATCTTGATTCTATCACTTTTGATTTTTGATGACGACACAATGTTTATAACTTGTAGCAGTAGGTGTAGACATTCTGACTTAAAACCTGTAGTTGTATATATATTTTACGTATCGAGTTAACGTTGATTATCAAATTCAGGTATGATCATAACCAGTAGGCCAACAGTCAGTTTGTAAGCTCAGTGAATAGTTGTAAATAAATTCTTCTACACATCAATCCAAGCAAGTTTTCTTTCACTACAGGTCAACAAAAAACAAAATAGCTACTCTACTGGGGACTTCCTTCCCTATCAACGTAACATCTGTAGCAATCTGACATAAAGCTCATGTGAACCACCACTATTGAATAATTGGTCATCATGTTCAACTAACAGAAGTTCGAACAGATATTCTTTCAAGGTTACACAAGTACTATCTTTGTACAGAAGCAAGGAAAAGTTTTGCTCATAGTGCTAATGACACGGAATTGCTAGTTTATTCCAGAACTCAGCATGCTGTTGAACCATCTCTTCCGAGAGCGAAAGAAACTTGTTGTTTTTAGGACTAATTTGCCATGTTCTTTCATAGACGACAATGCTCCTTTAAATTCTATTTCAAACATTCATATATCGATTGTAACGCCATCGAAGATCCTAATCTTTGGTAAAAATCTACTAATCTCTAGCAGAGTTCCTAAGCTTGTCATGTTAACAATTACCTCTGACAAGCCATTACGGTGCTATAATGGAGATTCCACTCAAGCAAAGACTAGAAGCATTTCTGTCACGTCCCGCTTCCGTAGGAGCGATCGTCCTCGCTAAGGTGTGATACCGTACGAGCCTAGATTGCGCTCGTGTAAGGCGGGTTTCATAATGGCCGATTACAGCGGCTGCGACGGGATCGTCGCACAGAAGTCCCAAGCAGAGATATTGAACATGCAGCAGAAATTTAGAACAAAACACAAGTCATTTCAAAATACTCTTTATTGATATTGGAACGAAGGTTACAAAGGGCGCAAGGCCAAGATTATAAGTCACTCAAGCTCACTCTTCTCACATTACAAGTCACTCAGCTCTCTCTCATTTTTTGATACACATCTCGAGCCAGGGGATGCTTCGGAAGGCGACGTCCAAACATTATGTCCCGTATAAGTCCAGTCTTCACGCAGAACGCACGCTTCGAATCGCCAAGGAACTCCGTACCTCGACGCATCCAAGCGAGCTCCGCACTACGAGCTTCTCCCTGTGCCTGCACATAAAAACTATATGGGTGTCAGTACTCAACTGTACTGGTGGAGTAAGCTCCTCGCCCACCCATACAAAATTGACACATTTATTTACTTTTGTGCAGCTTAAACCGTTTACGATTGTCTTTCTACTCTGGCCTTAGGATCGATTTTAGGACGTAGACTCTCGGCCTATTTAGTGCCTCTAGACCGTTCACTGTGCCTTGTACTAACAACGTACTCATACCTTTCCGCTAGACCTTCTCGTGCCAACAACGTCAACTTATCGACTCGTGCTTGCCATTCGGCCCTTATTTGGTACGCAACAACTTTGTCGTATCATAAACTTGCTCGTGCCTCAAACATCGAGACCGTGCCCAATAACTCAATATAACTTAACCAAACTCGCCTTACGGCCCTTCCAAACTTAACTCGAAACGTCTAACCCAACTTGTAGAACCGGTGTTGAGAACTCAAGCACGATGCCATATCGTATGCCAAAGCATGTGTCTTACTCATAGCCAATCCTAGGCTCCTAAATCATGGTACAGACCATGCACACATACCTTCTTAACATGCATAGAAATGTGAGACTCCCAACCGAGGGACCGCCTCATACTTCTTAACATGCATAGGAACGTGAGACTCCCAACCGAGGGACCGCCTCATACTTCTTAACGTGCATAGGAACGTGAGACTCCCAACCGAGGGACTGCCTTATACTTCTTAACGTGCATAGGAACGTGAGACTCCCAACCGAGGGACCGCCTCAGCGACAAACGATCGCGTGAACTTACTTCTTTAAAAATGAAGGAACGACTACTACATAGCCTTCTAACTTAACTTAAACAAAACGTGTTCCTTAAGTGCCATCGACCGTAGCTAACTTTACATCGTGCCAATCATGGCTCATGCCTTAAACCAACTTACGCTTTGTGCAACACTATCGCCCAAGTCATACTTTATACGACGGGCCTTGAGATCGTGGGACTGAATAACTTGACAACCGTAGGAAGAGCGGGACAATACTTAGAATGACTTAGGTCGACCGACATAACTTTGTCTAATATTACTCAAGCCTACAACTTAACCCGAGGGATGAGCAAAGGCTATGCCAAGCCATGTATCGTGGAACTGTGCACGTTTTATCAAGCTTTTATACAGACGACGCCTATGACTTAGGCTAACTCTTCACTTTTGCACCGAAGACCAACTTTCCTTCTCCCAAGCCACGGGACGAAGGACCGAGTGCCATTTAAAATCATGCTGAACCGACTTCTAAGCAGACCGTGGGACCTTTTTCCATGTTCTAATCCATTTCGACCCATCCGGATTATTCCATTAGCTATGTGGATTCATCTTTTTTATTATCAAGCCTTCTTGTGCAATTGAAAACATTCGATTTATTATGTGAAGGCTAAAATGAGGCAAGTTCACCGAAACTATCCCACCTGAGCGAGGAGTAGCCTCGACCGAGCGGGCCTTCGAGTAGCCATTGCATAGCTAAGTCCAAACGTCGTTGGTATTTCGATTCCTCCGATTGACTGAGCGGGACGGGGCACTACAATTTCATCCATGGCAATTAGGTTTCAAACTTCTATAGGATCGAATTGTAAAATGATATACTCTAGAGGGAGTGAATAGAGTAGGCAGCGGAATATTCGCTATTAAAAAATATTAGTAGCAAGATCACAGAAATATATCACAGATATGAGAAAGTAAAAGTAAAGTGCAAAGAGCAAACACAAACACGGAGATGTATACTGGTCTCCCTCTTATGAGGACTAATCCAGTCGAGAGAACTCTAGCTCCCAGTTGAAATCTACTATAGAAAACCGTAAGTTTTCATACGAAAGTCCTTGTAACTTCTACAAATACGAGCTTTGATCCGAAGCACTCGACCAACTTAAATTGTAAAGTGTCTTACTTCTATCAAGCCTCTTGATTATAATCATTTTGAACTTCTAGACTGTACCGCACTGACAAATCGACTAGAGAATTGTAACTGGCTTGGAATTTAAAAATGAAAAATTTTGGAAGAACATATTAAACTTAGAGAGAAAAAATAAGAAAGTAAATTGGTGGGTTGAAATGGTAGAAATTCTTCTCTATTTACAGGATTTCCAAAGAGAGAATTCGGGCAAAATTCGGACAGAATTCTATGAGAGAATCTTGGCATATAGTCCTTGCATTCGTAACTGCGGGAAGACTGAGTTTAAAATCAAACGTTCCACTAACTGTCATTACCATATTTCTAGTTTGAGGATAAATTTGTCATTTTTGGGGTAAATAAAATTTATTAGTATTAATTAGAATTTATGGAAATTTTTAGGATTTATTTTGGATTTATTTGGACTAGTTTGATTTTTGACTAGTTTTGACTCATGTAGACCAACCTAGGAACTAACCATAGTTAGTTGGGCTTGGTTAGGTCAAGTGGACCCTAGTCTAACCTAGTGTGACTCAAGTTAGTGGTTAGTGATTCATTAGAACTTGAATTAGAAATTTAGGAATCAAGTTATTTGATAAATGGCTTGTGTTTACACAAGTCATTTTGTGACTAAACTAGATAGGACTAGCTAAACCTAGCTCAACCCCCACCCTAACCTAACATGGCTGACCAGCTAGGTTTAACCTAGGGATTCCCCCCTATTTATACTCTCCTAGTTTTTAGGGCTAGCCTCTTTTAAGGTTCTTTCAAAGTTCTAAGGAAAGAGGTGAGTCCCATCTTCCAAAAATCCTTAAAAATCTATTTTAAATCCTTTTTCCTTCAAACCAATTTCATTAGGACCTAAATTTCATCCTCTTGCTGCTGGAAATAATTTGGTTGCAGGAAGAAATAATTTGTGAGACTTGGAGGCTTGAGGAGTTCATTGCATTTGGGGACTTTTCCACCCATTGTTCTTCAAG
The DNA here is from genome assembly GCA_029216955.1 of Iris pallida. Classification (NCBI taxonomy): domain Eukaryota; kingdom Viridiplantae; phylum Streptophyta; class Magnoliopsida; order Asparagales; family Iridaceae; genus Iris; species Iris pallida. The sequence goes on along the minus strand of JANAVB010044814.1, from coordinate 5,082,525 downwards.
AGGTAACTTCTCCATTTCTCCATGGATTTCCATTTTGTCTTCACCAATAGGAAGTCCTAAGGGTCCCCCTAAGGTCTGGATAACTTTTGTGTCGAGTGTCATTGGATTCGTGTCCGTTCTGGACACGTATCAGTGACCATGGCATTGTGTTCGACGAAATACCACAAAGGGCATTTCGATCGATTTATTTCATTATTTTTGAATAGGATTAATAGTTTAGATCTGGTATTTTGATCCCTGTGCTTGAGTGCTCATGTCGTGTCGTGTCGTTTTTGTGTCGGTTTCATGGCTGGACACGTACGTGCACACGTCGCGCGCTGCTACAGAGATCCCCTGCCTATCGGGCCCTGTAGCGGACACGACACGATACGCCTTGGGCTAAAATTTTGGTGGCACTTGGGGCTCGTGACTGACATGTCACAGACAAAATTTTAGCTCGTCTTATCGAGCGGTTTGAGAGAAATCTCAACCGTACCGATTTTTAGTGCACTGCACAGTGTGGGTTTTTGCCACTGACATGGGTCTCGTGTCCGACCCTGACACTTCGTGGACACAGGCCAGTGGGCCCATGAGGTAGCCCTATAGGTGGGCTACCTATGTGTGTCACCACGAGATCCATTCGTGTCTTGTGTCGTGCACACGACACAAGTGCATGTGTGCACGAGACAGTGCACTGACAGTACACTGTGTGTGTGTGTGTGTCTTTTGTTGTTTTGATCTGGACACGCCATGTCAGGCCTGGGTGACACGAAATGGATACATGGGGTTGTGCACAGGGTTTGCTCTCTATTACCAACCATTAATAGCTGGTTTAGTTTGAATTTATGGATTAATTTTCCTTTTCCTAATTTTTTCTGATACCCATACTCTTCACTGTCTTCCCAGTTTTTAACATGGTTTTGCCATACATTCTTTTAGCTAATTTAATGCTATTAGTTATCTGATTAGCTCCCTAACTTGTTCACCTATTAGTAATCTACACATATGCTAACTTTTGGGTATTGTTTCAATTTGGAAATGTGAAACTGTCAAGGAGTTGTTATCTGAGGTTGATTTCCCAAATCTGAGATTTTAAACAAAAACTGAAATGGCTTTCAAAACCTGGCATTCATTGTTATCTGAGATTGGATGTGTGTTGATTTGGGACTTTAAGTTAACTGATAGTTAATGAACTGTCATTGATTTCTTTTCCTAAAATTGTATTGATGCTTACATTGCCATGTTTGATTTCCTCCTTTCCTTCTTTCTTTGTTAGTTTGATATTCATTCTAGTTGAGTTGAATGTGGTTCACCCTCCTATACTTTCAAATAACTGTCATTGGTCACTGTTGTGTATGCTCCAACTGAAAATTGTTTTGAGGAAAAACTGAGATTTGGCCATGTGGTCCTTACATGTTCCTGCACACAATTTCCCCATTGATTCACACTCTTGTCTGTACACAATTCCTGCCCACACACACATTTTTTGATCACTGTCACATTATCATACTTGTACACCCTGATTATTAGCCTATTTCCCTGTATGCTGGTTCACACACAATTTTCCTCCTCCTTCATTGATTTTATTTTATGTACATTGTTGGTTAGTTCAGTTTGCACACTGTTACTGGATAATTCCTGCACTTCTTCACTGATTATATGTTCCTACACATACTTTGCACTGCATTTTCTGCTCTCATATACACTATTTTCTTGCATATTTTAATTCCTGCTGTACACAAGAATATGTTCACTGTTTTACTGTTTTCACAGTCCATTATTGGACTTCACTGATTTATTTTGTTCCTGCATATGTTTCCCTGTGAACACATGAATACACACATCTTCCTTCTTCACTGTTGTTATTCCCTGCATATCTATATATTAATTCCTGCTCTCACACACCAACACAGGTACCTCTCTTTACTGTTCCTGTACACTAGCTTACACTCTCACCATAACACTCACACAAGACACTATTTGTCACTGTTTTACATCACCATATGTTCTGTGCTTTCTTTTGCTGCCTTCACTTCACTGTTAGTATTTTCCTGAGCACACTTCCTTTTCTTCACTGCTTGGTATTCTTGCACACACAAGACACATACACATTCCATATTGACACACACACTCTTGATAGTATACACACACTTCCCTCTCTTTATGATCTAGTGTATGCATGTTTAAATATGAGTGTTATATGCCTATGGTGGTGTGCAATGCTTTATGCCTATATGTATGTACATATAGTATCTAGCCTACAATGCTTAGTGTTAATTCAATGTATTTGTATCTATATATATAATGTGTATGTACTTAGGTATAATGAGTTCTTGAAATGTTGTGTGTAGTTTAGAATAGACTTGTAGATACTAGCATGACTTATTAGACCTAGCTAGTTGAGTTAGCCTAGTTTAGACTAAATTAGACTTGGTTGACCTAGTTTGACTTCTAGGGTTGACCAGAGTTGACCAAGAGTTGACTTTGGTCAAGGTTGACTTAGAATCATGTAGAATGCATAGTAGGACTCCATTTTGATATTCTGGACTTGTTGTGACTTGTGCCGTTCTGTTTAGGAGCCAGACACCACTCCTTGGACAGTACGATTCATATCGGACACTCAGATACAGGCGAGTACATTCTCTGATCATTTCATATCTTGCTTAGAATTATTTTCTGTAGTAGATTACTTTACTTGTACTGTCACGACGGTCACACGGATTGGTACTATATGGATCCTTTCTTGAGATGTTATCCTTATGGAGCATCGGGTACGACGTGCTCTGTGCGTTTCACTTACATGGCGTATCACTATGCTCTTGGTTCACTTGATTACTTGTGACATGTACCCTCATGATCACAGAGTCTCTTGAATCCTACACAGTTGGGTAACCCCCAGACTCCCCATTTATGGGACATCCATGTATCCCCCTTCGCGGGCCTTGCATGGAATCATATAACATAACCTGGCTGGATTCTTATGTATTGATTGGGGGTACGGGGGAGTAGAAATGGACATATGAATAATACACCAGTAGTATCTTCATTGAATCATTCCGTAGTGTCTTCATTGAATCATCCCAGGCCATTTACATGTTCATGTTGTACTCTGACTCACTAGTCACTGCTAGTTCTCTATGTATAGTAGATATTTCTATTACAGTTCTCTCTGTTTTTATACTGCACTTCTTTCAGTACTTGTATCTTACTTTACTGCATGTTCATATTTTCTAACCTGCTATGAATTGTTGAGATGTACTGTGCTCGCTCCTGTCCTGACTGGACCTGTTGAAAATATTACAGAGGACGAGGAGGAGGCTGGCCTGGACACCTACTACGGGGCAGCCCTAGATGACACCTGTGAGCTGGACCCTCAGGAGGATCCAGCAGTAGCTGAGGACTTTCCTCCGACTGCCTAGACTAGATAGTTAGGCTTTTATCTTTATGTAGTTGGATCATGTTCTAGTTAGACTCTTTATTTGGAGATCAGTTTTGTATATATTCTTTTATCTGAGATCTTGTATTGCTGGGATTATCTTAGACTACTGTTTTATCTATTTCATTTCCTTGAGTTCTATTCATATCGTGCTATCTCTTCTTTAGCAGTGATTGAGTTGTTATTACTATGTTACCCCCGTTCGGGGAGTATAAACTGTTTAGAGATAAACTGTTAGATGTTGAGACCTAGGACAGCGTTCTACCGCCGACATTGCGGCGTAGGCTGGACGTATTCACGTCTCGTGCCCTTACTCTAGGGTGCGGGTCGTGACACTAACCAAACTCGGGCCAAATTCGGGGCAAATTCGTTCCCAATTCTGTTGGTCCAGAATGAATTGGGTTTTGGGTTTGTAACTCAGGTATTGGGCTTTTGAAGCTTTTCAAGCAGTTAGAAATTAGATTTTTGGTTTTTGGCTTGTTTTAAAAATGAAATGGGCATTTTTGAAAACGTTTCTTGGGTAGCTTGTTTGCCAATATGACTCGGTCTACATTGTATTCCTATACTCAATAAAATGTGAACATGCATTGATAATTGGAAATACAGACGCAATGACAAACACGACTCAAAGTCTTGAACGGTAGTTGGCATAATCTGTAGCAGTTTGTCCACGTAGCCCTTATATCGAGATAGGGTTAGATCAATTATTAAAATCTGGTTCGACCATGACCAATGGGCCAACAATCTCTCCTATTTTGATAATTGACAAACCTTAACTGATATAACATCTTGATCTTGATTTGACAAAAATATCAAAACGTTTGTTCGTTTGTTTGGTACTGTCGCCTCTTGGTAGAAGTTATCCTGAAAAAAGATGTTAGATTATTTTTTTTCCTCCATTGTCACTTAGCAAAATAATTACAAAGAGATAAGTTCCCCTGCAATTTATGCATAAGAAATAAATAGTGAAGAAAAATATAGATAATAATATCATAAAGTTCACAGGTAGTTTATAATCTGAAGCAGTAGCTAAGAGATTATGCTAAGCATAAGTACATACCAAAAAGAGATAATAAATATGGAAATGAAAATGCATAATAATAATAGAGTTTGAAATAATCAATTCAGCATCTCAAATAGTCATAGAAGTGAATAAAAGAAAATAATACTATCTTGGAATATAGGAACATTTCCAAGAATACATAGACGTAAACATAGTCTAATAAGATAACATCTAGACAAATACAGTAATGTCTAAATCAAGTCCTCATTATCGTTAGCACGATCAACATCAGCACCATGTCCAGAAGGACCAGCCCCAGAAGTGCCAGCTCTATGAGATGGATATGGAGTAGCACCAGAACCACGGTACCAATCACATGCGTTACCGAAAAATAGTATGATCTCGTAGAAGAGAACTGGCATACTGACCAGTCCGAGCAAAATACAGATCCATAAAAATAATTTATAAGTACCTGAACTGACTGGCATCGTGGAACTCTTGTTCCCTCAATATCTTGGTCACTAACACTCGTAAAAAGTTGTGCTCATCCAGTTGAACATGCCGCATATCATCCAAATGATGATGGAGACCCTCAAATAACATAGGATAAGTCTGAGGTGGAGGAGGTGGTGTAGTAGGAGGAGCAAGAGGGACAGATGTACTATGACGAGAGAGCTACAGATGCTTGGGCTCAGAGTCACGAGCACAAGAGGACAAGTCAATCTCTAAATTCTGGAAGATTATAGGAAGGATCATTCGCGTAGAGAAGATTCATGTTCCTCTCGCAACATCTAGCCATCATCTGGATAATCGTCTTAGGGACAAAAAATGAAATTCCATTATGAATGTGATAGAGAGCAGACATTTCAAGACTAGTTACATCGTCTTTTGAGGTGAACTTGGGTAGTATAGTGGAATAAACAATCCAATGTAACTCATAGAAAAACAAGTTCAAGTGTATGTGTAGCCCCTCTTCCCAGAACTTTCATAATATATATATTTTATTTATTTATTTGAATTAAATGGTGATTTTAGAGTTTTTATAAATAATTATTTAATTAATATTTTTACGGTAGATGATTTTAGTCATAGTGGAGTTTTAGAGTACAAGGCGACTAGGACTCGTGGCACGGATAGTGCATTGGTGTGCTTTGACTAGTATGTTAGCCATGATAGGGAAGGCCGAGCCATAGTTATGTCCTAACTAGAAAAACTAAGTCAAGTTGCGATTTAACGCTTACCGAAGATTATTTAGTTATTAATTATATTATTAAAGTTAGGGAAAACTGATTATATCATTTTAGCCCGGACTGGACTCAAACTGAGCCCAAGCCCATGTAGTCATGCGGCACGTCCAACGACATTCGTGTTGATGGGATTTGGTATGAGGGTGTTGTAGTTCGTGTTAATGATTTAATGAATATTTTCTAAAATATTCGTTAATTATTTATTATAAATATCATCATTTGTAGAAAATGGGTCCTGGTACATTTTGAGATTTTTAGACTGTGCATAATGGTATAAATACCATTATTGGGTTATTGAATTTCGTGATTGTTATTAGTATTATTATTATATTTATCGAGGTTATTATTATATAATAATATTATTATTATTGGTTATATTATATTGTCAAATAAATGTTTTATTATAAATATATATATTCGTGTTATATAAATAAGCCCTATAATAGAATATATTGGAATTTTATTTAGATTTTTGAATAATTATATAAGTAGGAGAATATATATATATAGATATAT